>SJYX01020369.1:11807-24854 GCA_006410675.1 Oreotragus oreotragus
GTGGGAAAGATTGTTAAACACAGTTTTATCAGAAATTGTTAGAGAGAGATGAACAATAACCATAGATGCCTATTTAGAGCTTGTAACATGAGCTGTCTAAGCATGAGGTCACCAGGAAAAGCAACTGTATTATTAGGCATAGTTATAGAGGATGAAGTATGAAGAAATAACTCAGAATCAGAATCAATAAATGCTCCCCATTAATTAAATGGGTGGAGTAAAATAAATTCAAAGATCAGAGACCACTGTTCTTCAGGCTTAGAAGTTTAGTGGTTTACAAATACATATAGAAATTAGAAAGCAACACAGGTTCTCAAGGTAAGTTTTTGATCATAATGAGTCTAAGGCCATGCAGAATTATTTAAAAAAAAAATGTTTTATTGGAGCATAGTTGCTTTCCAATCTGTGTTAGTCTCTGCTGTATAGCAAAGTGAATCAGGTATACATACATATAATCCCCTTTTTATTGGGTTTGCTGCTGCTGCTAAGTCGCATCAGTCGTGTCCGACTCTGCAACCCCATAGACGGCAGCCCACCAGGCTCCCCCGTCCCTGGGATTCTCCAGGCAAGAACACTGGAGTGGGTTGCCATTTCCTTCTCCAATGCATGAAAGTGAAAAGTGAAAGGGAAGTCGCTCAGTTGTGTCCGACTCTTCACAACCCCATGGACTGCAGCCCACCAGGTTCCTCCATCTATGGGATTTTCCAGGCAAGAGTACAGGAGTGGGGTGCCATTGCCTTCTCCGTTTTATTGGGTTTACTGAAGTAGAATGGATTTGTGAGTACTTCATGCTTAAGAAAAACTTCATGAAAGGATGCAAAAACCTTGGCAGTATAGTCTATCTCTTCTGTCTCTAACCAATCAGGAGTGACTTCTGGAAATAACAATTCTGTGGAATAGAACAGACTCTTACCTTGCTCATTACTGAGCCACAAGAGCAGTGTCACATAGGTCTAAGTGAAAAAAAACAGAAATCCATTAGAAACAAGTCAGAAGACACTTGCGCATAGTCATGCTGTGGAGTTATGGACCTGTTTTTGCTTAAAACCATTCCAAAAATAACTGCATCTTAAAAGTCACCAAGGAATACATAATTTTGAATGGTTTTCATGTTAAAAACTAGTTTTCCCTACTCTCATAATGTTTATTGCTGACATCTACAGAGACTTAAAAATAAAATAAGATGTTTAATATTGACTTGTCAAATATAATATTTTCTCTGTCCTTTAATAATTTTCTGAGAACATGCTTGCTTTCATTTATTTCTTGAAATTATTATTTTTGATGGCAGTTAATCCAAAGAGATGAAAAAAAATCAAAACTAAAAACAAGCCAACACATATCATTTCTTGAAGTGTTTTCTGGCCCACTTGAGAAAAAAAAAAAATCCCAGAAACATTTCAGAGCCCATATCCATTAAAATATAATTAGCTTGTTGTTCATGAAGACATCTCCATGGGTACTCAGTATCTAAGGAAAGACATGACTCTGGCCGAGGTGTAGTATCCTACAGGACTTAATAGATATGATGTTGCTTTTTATTTATTTGTATTTAAACTTTGTGTGTTAGCTTCTCAGTCATGTCCAACTCTTTGTGAACCCACGAAATGTAGCCAATGGGGGTTGCAGAACTTTATTTTGAAATAATTTTAAATTTCATGAAAATTACCCAAAAAAACATGAAGAGTCCCTGTAAAACTCTTGCTCAGCTTCTCTGATTATTAACATCTCACAGTACCAGGTACCTTTATCAAAACTAAGAGACTGACATTGATATATTACTATTAAAACTCAAATGGACTTTATCACTTTTTCTATTGATGGTCTTTTTTCAGTTTCTTGATTTAATCAAAGTGCTAAATAGCCAGTTTGTGCTATTAAAATAAAAATGCCATAGACTGGGTAGCTTAAACATGTCAGCTGATTCAGTGTCTGGTGAGGGTCTATTTCCTGTTTATAGATAGCTGTCTTCCGTCTGTGTCCTCACCTGACTGAGAAATGGAATATTGCTTGTCATATCTGTAAACAAGGGATGTCACATCATCAGCAGTTGTAGCCATCACCAAAGGTGAGCCGCTGAGCCTTGAGGGAACTCAGGAAGGAAAAGAATACCTGCCACATTGTAGCCATCAGACTACAGCTACTCTCCTTTCTAGGCATTATGAATATAGCAGTAAAAAGGAAACAACAGCTACAAAGGGGGAAAAAATAATAAGTCTACTGTCACACAATGGGAGAGAGAGTTATACCAGATTGTGGAATGCGCATTTGTTTAATTAATAAATAAATGAATACTTATTCTGTGTCTGATACCTGTCTTCTCCCTCCCACTACCATTTTGCCTGGCTAAATCATACTCATCATGAAATGCAATGCTTTAACTTTACTTTTCAGAAATCTTTCCTAAACCCTTCCTGACGATGCTAGGCTTGCTTTTCTTATTATTTGCTTGTTTGGACCCCAGTCTGTGTTTTCCTTCAGATCCCTTATGGTGATTATAGTGTTCACTGTTCATTGCATTTCTTTCCCATAAGATGGAAATGAAGCTAAAGAACTATGTTTTCATCTCTTGGTCCCATTGCTGCTATCCTTTTTAGTCCATACCAGGAAACCAGTAGTTATTTGTTGAATTAATGAAAGAAGGAATTGAGATGAGAAAAGATTAGATACGGAATATGTGCAGGTAATGGGGCAGCTACTGACAGTAAGGGCAAATTTCTCTGAAGACTCTGTATCTGGTACCTTTAGCTGGAGGCAAAGGTTCCCTGGTATACTTCAAGGAACAAGGTGTAAATTGTGTGTGAAAATGTCATTAACTCTTTGAGGTAGTGAGAAGTAGTCTTGAGGTTCCAAAACATTTTCAAACAATTCAACAGAAATTAGTAAGACATGGGAGAGGGTTTGAAAATGTACATATGAGTTGATTTTGTGGTGGAAAGTAAAGCCCTTATCTATATCTTAGAAATCTGAGCTTCCCAGATAGCTCAGTGGTAAAGAATCCGCCTGCAATGCAGGAGCCACAGGAGCCCTAGGCTTGATCTTTGGATTGGGAAGATTCCCCTGGAGACGAAAATGGCTACCCATTCCAGAGTTCTGTCTGGAGAATCCCATGGACAGAGAGAAGCCTGATGGACTACAGTCCATAGAGTTGCAAAGAGTCAGACAGGACTGACGCAACAGAGCATGCACATTAGAAATCTGCAAGAGAATGCAATCTTTTTTTTTTTTCCCCCACTCATCTTTCTTACATGTGAATGCTCTGAAAACCAAAACTTCTAAATCATGGCTTACTGTCTTCATTAATGTGATTTGACTATTTATTCCCTTCATTATCATGATTGTAATACTCTGAAGAGCAGAACTTTGCACGAGAAAATAAAAGTGGCAAATAATTTGATTACTTATCTTAGAAACTACCTGAAGCCCATAGACTCTTCAATAGCAAGCATCAAAGGACAGTTTACACGCCAGCGCTCTGACTCCACCCCTTGTCTCAAATCCCTCTCCCTTTTGTACCCACCAATCTTTAACTATTACATTATGACCCTGTGGAATCCTAACCAAGCCCCCCGCTCAATGTGTAATCTTAAACCAGATTTCAAAATCTCATAAATATCTTAAATTTTCCCTCGCTAAATATTTATGGGTATGGTTATTTCCTTTGCTACAGTAAGTGATAACTCGAGTTGTTTTGGTAATATTTTAGGGGAACCCACATTCAACACTTCTCAGATTAATTCATTTGCTTCCAATTTTTATTAACCAACACGTTTAAAAGTCCATTGTTATATTTCATTTTTGAAGGCAAAAAAACAAACCTCATAAAAAGGAAGATTATTTTTACTGTACTGTCTTTCAGCTATCCATTTGAGAATTATTAAATTGCTTAGTTTTGAAATATATTTTTAAATTTAATAGTAAATATATATATAATCTTAAACCAGAATAGTACTGATATTTTCCTTGAATGACTGACAAATGCATTGTAACTTTGTTACAATACAACGTTTTTGACACCAACATATTATCACTGAAAACCCTTTGAAAATATTGTTTATGATATATTAAAAAAAGAATATGTTTTAAATCATATTCATGTGGGCCAGGAGAATTAGGAAAGTGTATTTCATAGTTCCATAATTTTGGTTCTGTGGCATGGCCATTTAGAATATTGATCTATGAAATTTTAAATTTTATCCTACTTTGCAGAGTATTCTCATAATCATTTAAGATATGAATTAAATTTTATTTTACAAAGTAAAACCAAAGGACTATCAGTCAATACATTTCATCCATGAAAGAAGTGAATGAAGCAGTATGTAAGTGCCCAAACAGAGAAGTACAAGCGCAACAGTAAATGCCACTGTCCCTGCCTCCCGGAAACTTGTGGTACGATTCATATATCATGTTGTCACTGTCAAGCCCCATGTCATTCTCATGCCTTTTACTTAGGAAAAGCACAGATCAGAGATCTAGGATCATGGATTTTACTCCTGTCTTTAACTTCCTCTGCAACTTTGTTGAAGTAAATTCATTTTTCAGCTTTTCTCTGAAATGAGAGGGTTGGAATAGGTAATTGGTTTTCCAACTGTTTTTCACAGAGATACTTCAAGGACACTTTGATGGAAGGAGTCATGGGTTCAATAAGAGGAACCCTTCACTCCTCACTGCTTCAAACACAGCAGTTCTGCTCATTCCCTGTATTTATTTTGTACTTCGAAGCTAGCTTTCATTTGAACAAACAAATCAGCATAATAAATAAAAACAAAAACCAAAATAAACAAAATGTAACATTCCATTTTTCTCAAATATATAGTTTGGAATGAGGCAAACAATAAACTTCAAGTTCTGTAGCTAAAATGTGTTTTGATAATATAATAATGTTAATGTGATTTGTTCAGTCTTTATATTATCCCCCAAAATTAAATGCATAATCTAAGTTCTTCTTGACAAGAACATTGAAAGGCAGGTATTACATATCATGCTTTTTTACAGAAAAGAAAATTTGAACAATGATTTTCAATTATCCAATTCCCTAATATTTTTGAGAGCTGACTTTTGCCAAGGTTTTGCTAGGTATTTTTAGGTTTCATGTTCATAATACCTTACGCAACTATACATAAAGCAAATACTCAGAACTAGAGTTGAAGTCTAAAGTGGCTGATGGTCTTTATCAATATGAATAATGATAATAAAACCACTGCCATTGAGAATAATGCAGGTCACCTTGACTTGGAGGTATATACCCTCCATAATACTACATACCAAAGTTTTATTTTATTTCTTAAAACAATGACATATACTCTCCAATAGTTCCATTTTAACCGAAATAAATAGGACTTCTCTGGTAGCTCAGATGATAAAGAGTCTACCTGCAATGCAAAAAACCCAGGTTCAGTCCCTGGGTCAGGAAGATCACCTGGAGAAAGAAATGGCAACCCACTCAAGTATTCTTGCCTGCAGAATTCCATGGACAGAGGAGCTTGGTGGGCTACAGTCCATGGAATCGCAAAGAGCTGGGCACAGCTGAGCAAGTTTCACTTATAACTGAAATTAAGCAAGTAAAGTAGTTTGCTTATGTCTAACTTCAGAGGACTAGTAAGGAACAGAGCTAACATTTAATCCTAAACTGAGATCAGAGCCTTTATTTCATCCATATAACTTCCTGCTTAATTTATTTCAATGCTGACTTCCATTTTAAAAGTGGTTAAGTTATTTAAAATGTGATTAAGTGTAACAGAGCCTGAGGACTAACACTCCTAACATCAAGAAAGCATAAAGCTACCATGATCAAGACAGTGAGATATCAGTGAAATACACAAGGAGATCAATGGAACAGAATAGAGAGCTTAGAAAGAGACCCATATAAATACACTCCACTGATTTCTGAAAAAGAAGCAAATGCAATCCAGTGGAGCTAAGCAGTCTTTTTGACAAATGGTTCTGGAACAACTGAACATCCATATCCAATAAAAAAGTGAACCTAGACACAGATTTTATATTTTTCACAAAAATTAATGCAAAATGAATCACAGACCTAAATGCAAAACTATAAAACTCTTAGAAGATGGAATAAGAGAACATATTGATTGCCTTGAGTTTGGAGGTGTTTTTAAACATGTGTGCTAAATCTTGTTGGACTCTTTGGGACCCCATCAACTGTAGCCCTCCAGGCTCCTCTGTCCATAGAATTTTACAGAAAAGAATGTTGGAGCAGGCTGCCATTTCCTACTCCAGGGGACATTCCTGACACAGGGACTGAATGTGCATTTCTTACGTCTTCTGCATTGGAAGGCAGATTCTTTACCATTGAGCCATCTGGGGAGCCTGTCTTTATCTATACAACACCAAACAACATCCATGAAAGAAAGAATTAATAAGCCAGGCTTCATTAAAATAAAACAAACAAGTATACACAATTACTCTTTTGTGAAAGACATTGTTAAATTATGAAAAAGCAAGCATCAAACTAAGAGATTTTTGGAAAACACTGTTGAATAATGAATCATTATCTAAAATACTCTTAAAAATCAGTAATAAAAGCAAACAAATTAATGAAAAATGGTCCAAAAGCTTTGAGACACCTCAATAAAAATATAGACAACACATAAGCATGTGATAAAATGCTCCACATCATATTTCATGATGGAAATGCAAGTTAAAACAGCGAGGAGTAATATCTTACATATCTTTATATAATTTATATAGATATAGGTTATGTATCTCTGAATCCACAGAGCTAGAGGCTTTGTATAACTATTTCTCAGGTGTGTTAACTAAATAACTTGGAAATATTCAAACAGTTTCTAACTGAGAGTCATAGCTAACAAAGATAAAACATTTTCTTCTTAGCCTACAGCTGCTTAGTTTAACTGAGATATAGAAAAGTATTATATAAATTTAAATAAACAAAGTAATGCAAAGTTTTAGAGTGAAAACAACAACAACAATGAGATGCCACTACACACCAACTAGAATGGTCAAAATCCAGGACATTGACTACACCAAATGCTGGCAAGAGTGTGGAGCAACAAGAACTCTCATTCATTGCTGGAAGAAATGCAGCATGGTACAGCTGCTTTGGAAGACAGTTTGGCATTTGCTTATAAAATGAAACCCTCTCTTACCTGAGGATTCAGCAATTGTGCTTTTTGTTATTTCTGCAGAGGAGTTGGAATTTATGACCACACAAAACCCTGCATACAGATGTTTATAGCAACCTTACTCATTATTGCCAAAACTTGGAAGAAATTAAGATATTCTTTAGTAGGTGAGTTTGTAAAAATATTGCAACATCTAGACAATGACTATTATTCACAAAGCTGAAGAAATGAGCTATCAAGCTGTGAAAAAACATAGAGAAAACTTAAACACATAATACTAAGCAAAAGAAGCCCATCTGAGAAAGGCAATATACTCTGTACTTCCACCTATGTAACTGGCAAAGCTATGGACAGAGTAAAAAGATTAGTTGTTGCCAGGGATTAGTGAAAAGGGATAAATAAGTGGGGCAAAGGGGTTTTTCTAGTAGCAAATAGACTTTTTATGATACAGTAATGACAAATACATGTTATTATAGAGTTGTCCAAGCTCATAGAATGCACATCAATATTAAATATACAAAACATGGACTTTGAGTATTTTTACACAAATATATTTCATTAATTGTAACAAATTATCATTCTAATGGGGCATGTTTGTATCCAGTGAGATTATGCATTTATGTGGAGATAGAAAAATGATATCCTTTTCATTGTAGGGTACTGGAATGCAAAAGTAGGAAGTAAAGATATACCTGGAGTAAAGGGCAAGTTTGGCCTTGGAGTACAAAATGAAGTATGTCAAAGGCTAAAAGAGTTTTGCCAAGAGAACACACTGGTCATAGCCAACACCCTCTTCCAACAACACAGGAGGGTCTATGTCCATCTCTACACATGAACATCACCAGATGTTCAATACTGAAATCAGATTGATCATATTTTTTGCAGCCGAAGATGGGAATGCTCTATACAGTCAGCAAAAACAAGACCAGGAGTTGACTATAGCTCAAATCATGAACATATTATTGTAAAATTCAGACTTAAAATGAAGAAAGTAGTGAAAATCACTAGAACATTCAGGTATGACCTAAATCAAATGCCTTATGATTATACAGTGGAAGTGACAAATAGATTCAAGGGATTAGATCTGATAGACAGAGTGCCTAAAGAACTATGGACAAGGTACATAACATTGTACAGAAGGGAGTGATCAAAACCATCCCCAAGAAAAAGAAACGCAAAAAGGCAAAATGGTTCTCTGAGGAAGCTTTACAAATAGCTGAAAAAAGAAGAGAAGTGAAAGGTAAAGGAGAAAGGGAAAGATATACTCATCTGAATCCAGAGTTCCAAAGAATAGCAAGGAGATATAAGAAAGCCTTCCTAAGTGATCAATACAAAGACATAGAGAAAAACAATAGAATGGGAAAGACTAGAGATCTCTTCAAGAAAATTATAGATGCCATGGGAATAATTCATGCAAAGATGCATGCATTAAAGGACAGAAATGGTATGGAGTTAACAGAAGAAGAAGATATTAAGAAAAGCTACTGGAAGTGATGGAATTCCAGCTGAGCTATTTCAAATCCTAAAAGATGATGCTGTGAAAGTGCTGCACTCAACACGCCAGCACATTTTGAAACTCAGCAGTGGCCACAGGATTGGAAAAGATCAGTTTCAATCCAATCCCAAAGAAAGGCAATGCCAAAATGTTCANGTGATGGAATTCCAGCTGAGCTATTTCAAATCCTAAAAGATGATGCTGTGAAAGTGCTGCACTCAACACGCCAGCACATTTTGAAACTCAGCAGTGGCCACAGGATTGGAAAAGATCAGTTTCAATCCAATCCCAAAGAAAGGCAATGCCAAAATGTTCAGCCTATGGCACAATTGCACTCATCTCACATGCTAGCAAAGTAATGCTCAAAATTCTCCAAGCCAGGGTTCAACAGTATATACACCATGAACTTCCAGATGTTCAAGGTGGATTTAGAAAAGGTTGAGGAACCATAGATAAAATTGCCAACATCTGTTGGATCATCAAAAAAGCAAGAGAATTCCAGAAAAACATCTACTTTTACTTCATTGACTACGCTAAATCCTTTGATTCTGTGGATTACAACAAACTGTGGAAAATTCTTCAATAAAAGTGTATACTAGACCACCTAACCTGCCTCCTGAGAAACGTGTATGCAGGCCAAGAAGCAACAGTTAGAATAGGGCATGAAACAATACACTGGTTCAAAATTGGTAAAGTATGTCAAGGCTGTATATTGTGATCCTGCTTATTTAACGGCTATGCAGAGTACATCGTATGAAATGATGTATAAGCTGGATGAAGTACAAGCTGGAATCAAGATTGCCAGGAGAAATATCAATAACTTCAGATATGCAGATGGCATAACCTTTATGGCAGAAAGCAGAGAGGGACTAAAGAGCCTCTTGATGAAAAGTGAAAAAGGAGAGCAAAAAAGCTGGCATAAAACTCAACACTCAAAAAATGAGGATTGTGGTATCCAGTTCCATCACTTCATGGCAAATGGATGGGAAAAAAAAAGAGTGACAGACTTTCTTATCTTGGGCTCCAAAATCACTGCAGATAGTGACTGCAGCCATGAAATTTGCCCTGTGGAACAAAATCTATGACCAATCTAGACAGCATATGAAGAAGCAGAGACATTACTTTGCAAGCAAAGGTTCTATTTTCAAAGCTATGGTTTTTCCAGTAGTCATGTATAGATGTGAAAGTTGCACCATAAAGAAAGCAGAATGCCAAAGAATTCATGCTTTTGAACTGTGTTTTTGGAAANATCCCTGGGTTGGGAAGGTCCCCTGGAGAAGGAAATGGCAATCCACTCCAGTATTCTTGCCTGGGAAATGCCATGGACAGAGGAGCCTAGTGGGCTACAGTCCATAGGGTCGCAAAGAGTTGGATACAACTGAAGCGACTTAGCATGCATGCACACATATTGTTGATTGTGTACAAATAAAAATCTCATCAATTAAATAAATTACTCTTTACCAGATAAACAGCAATTCTTCTGACAAAGCAGAGCCTTGGAAAGGCAGCTGGAAAAAAGTTACAAACTTAGGAGTCCAGAGTCACCGCAAACACCTATAGGAAAGCTATCCAATGGTTACTCATTTATCAAGTGCAATTATGAACTTTTAAAAGTTCAAAGTATTTAAAGTGGGTAAGTTGTGGTGCTGGAGAAGACTCTTGAGAATACCTTGGACTGTAATGAAATTAAACCAGTCAATCCTAAAAGAAATCAACTCTGAATACTCACTGAAAAAGCTGATGGTGAAGCTGAAGCTCCAATACTTTGGCCACCTGATGCAAAGAGCTGACTCATTGGCAAAGACCCTGATGCTGGGAAATACTGAAGGCAGAAGAGGGCAACAGAGGATGAGATGGGTCGATAGCATCACTGACTAAATTGGACTTGAGTTTGAGCCAACTTTAGGAGATAGTGATGGACAGGGAAGCCTGGTATGCTGCAGTCCATGGGGTTGCAAACAGTCGGACAAGATTTAGCTACTGAACAACAAGTTTTAAGTATCTGCAGGGTCAATTTCTGTAAACAGAAATACAAGACAGGCTCATGGTGGGGGTAGGAGGAGTTTGTAACGTCACTGCTGCTGCTGCTGCTGCTGCTGCTAAGTCGCTTCAGTCGTGTCCGACTCTGTGTGACCCCATAGACGGCAGCCCACCAGGCTCCGCTGTCCCTGGGATTCTCCAGGCAAGAACACTGGACTGGGTTGCCATTTCCTTCTCCAATGCATGAAAGTGAAAGTGAAAGTGAAGTCGCACCCCAAATAATATCTAATCAAATAAACATTTGTGCTTTAAGTTCAAATTAACATTTAGAAGATCAATGTTTTGATTCTTATCTAGAAGAAACTTACCACAGTAGAATCTTTAACCATACTGATGGCTGTGTAAATCTCAAAACAAAGCAAGCAGATCAAGTNAGTGAAGTCGCACCCCAAATAATATCTAATCAAATAAACATTTGTGCTTTAAGTTCAAATTAACATTTAGAAGATCAATGTTTTGATTCTTATCTAGAAGAAACTTACCACAGTAGAATCTTTAACCATACTGATGGCTGTGTAAATCTCAAAACAAAGCAAGCAGATCAAGTACCGGATGAGGAGAAAAACTTGTACTTGATTGTTTTCTTTTGAATATTTATTTTGTTCTCAAAAACAGTAAAACTGATCAATTAAAAAGAAAAACCAAAGGTTGACGAAGAAGATGGTAAAATTTATCTTAAAAAAACAAAAAAACAAAACTATTCCCCCTGCAAACAATCTCCTATTAAAGAACAAAAATGTAATTGTCAAAAACAAACTGCCAACTTGTAAAATGTCCATGCATAACTATATATGCAACTACAAATAATAAAGCTGTGGGTGGGGGCATATTGTCCTGAGGATACCTAAATGACCGACCCAGAGGGACATTCCATGGGGAGAAAAATAACCCATCTCCCTGAACAATTATCAAAATTCTCCAAATTTTCTCAAGATGCTCAGAGGTAAGAAGAAATAGAAAAGTTATACCAATAAGAATGTCAGGGATTCTGAATGCTGTTGTCAGATCAGAACTTAGTATTCCATCAGTAACTCATTATGTAAAAATAGCAGTATTCACAGTGGCCAAAAGATGAAATCAACTAAAATCTCTTATCAACTGAACAGATAAGCCAAATGTTGAATAGACATGTAATGGCATATTATTCAGCCATAAAAAATGAAGTTCTGCTACATACTACAGAACAGATGAGCCTTGAAAATATCATGCTAAGCGAAAGAAGCCAATTACTGAAGACCATATATCACATGATCCCATCAGCATGAACTGTCCAGAAGGGACAAATCTATAAAGACAGGAAGTAGATGCACTAGGCCTGGAGGAGATGAAGGAATTGGGAGATGATAACTAAAGAGCAAAAAGTTTATTTGTGGGGGGAGGACAATAAAAATGGTTTAAAATTAACTGTGGCAATGTTTGCACACCTTTGAATATACTAAAAACCATTGAATTGTACACTTTAAATGGGTTAACTCCAGGTATGGGAATTATATCTCATTAAAGTTGTTTGGAAAAAACTATAATGAATATATACTGATACTTGTTCATTCAATTGTTTTCCTTTTTTTTATTCTGTCCAGTGAGGCAATTTGATTCAAACCCTATGTTTTTAAAGATTAAAACATAATTAAGTTATGTATACTTTGGGGATATTTAGTACATATTATTATGGCAGTTTTTAAAATGGAAATGTTATGAGACTCAACCAAGAGACTTTAATGGTGAATTTGGCAGTAAAGTTTCCAATGAACTACAGATACAATGTAAAATATTAGCCAAAGAAAATAGTAGTAGATTTGATAGCGTTACATTAAGAAGGATATAAATTAGAAAAATATGTTGAGATATTTGGAGATAAAAGGTGGTTAGTTTAAACGGAAAACTGAAAAGTGGGATATTAATTTTCCTCCAAGATTGTATATAGGCAGGGCTTTGAAAATAAAACTTAAACCTTATTACACAGACAAAGATATACTCACTGACAAAGAAAAAGCAGCATTAAGGTAAAATGAAAACAGAGATGTAAGTATACAGACAAAAATAAAAATCAGATAAAAATCAGACGAAAGATAAAAAAAATCAGATAAAAATCAGATCACAAAATAATCATAAATTAATTCCTCTGAGTAAAGCATGTCAGAAAATTTTGTACGTCTAAAGTTGTCTTTACTAGCGTGTGAGATGAGTGCAATTGTGCGGTAGTTTGAGCATTCTTTGGCATTGCCTTTCTTTGGAATTGGAATGAAAACTGACCTTTTCCAGTCCTGTGGCCACTGCTGAGTTTTCCAAATTTGCTGGCATATTGAGTGCAGCACTTTCACAGCATCATCTTCCAGGATTTGAAACAGCTCAACGGGAATTCCATCACCTCCACTAGCTTTGTTCTTAGTGATGCTTTCTAAGGCCCAC
>SJYX01020370.1:0-23659 GCA_006410675.1 Oreotragus oreotragus
AAAAAAAAAAAAAAAAAAACTATTTTTAAATTTCTTGAAATTTTAATACCATTAGGCCAAGTTTTTGCTTAAAAATGAGAATTTAAAATATTTCTCTTATGAATCTGCTTCACAGAAGCTGGAGGAAAAGGGTCTCGTTCCCATGGTAACCTTGTGCATACTCGATTCTTTTGTTTCAGCACTACTCATAAATTCACCCACATTTTAACTTCACCGAGAATGAAGATAACACTCTAACGAATGACAGGAAGCATTTGCCAGAACTCTTCCCAAAACACCCCGGGAAGAAGCTTTGTGTAGGCGTAGGCTTGGACGCTTGGGCTATGAGGGACAATTTTGCAGTTTTTAATTATGGTTTTTAAAAATCTGAACACAACTATACATTTCCATATGAAAGAAAATCATAACGCCCTCCCTACAATTTTATATATAACTGTGAAGACCGAATATGCCTGGCTCATCACTGGATTTCCAGGACCTAACAAAGAATGAGGACTCCATCGCTCTGCTGTGCACCTGAACTATCACAACATTGTTAATCAAGTATACTTCAATATAAAATAAAAAGTTTTTAAGAAAAAGAAACCTTTAATTTATTATACAATTATTTCAGATGTGGAGGTGAGAATGGGGGTGAAGTTTACCTACTGTTTTCAATCTGCTGACCTAACCAGAAACACTGTTAGCTTATCTTGAAATTTACTTTGATTACAAAATTGAAGGTTACTAATATACAATACTGCGGTGTTGGAGAAGACTCTTGAGAGTCCCTTGGACTGCAAGGAGATCCAACCAGTCCATTCTGAAGGAGATCAACCCTGGGATTTCTTTGGAAGGAATGATGCTAAAGCTGAAACTCAGGTACTCTGGCAACCTCATGCAAACAGTTGACTCATTGAAAAAGACTCATGCTGGGAGGGATTGGGGGCAGGAGGAGAAGGGGACGACAGAGGATGAGATGGCTGGATGGCATCACTGACTCGATGGACGTGAGTCTGAGTGAACTACGGGAGATGGTGATGGACAGGGAGGCCTAGCATGCTGCAATTCATGGGGTCGCAAAGAGTTGGACACGACTGAGTGACTGAACTGAACTGAATATACAATAAACTTCAAGTGTGTTCAGTTCAGTTCAATTCAGTCACTCAGTCGTGTCCGACTCTTTGCGACCCCATGAATTGCGGCACACCAGGCCTCCCTGTCCATCACCAACTCCCGGAGTTCTCCCAAACTCAAGTGTGTTACACACTGTAAATAAAGGGGAAAAAAAACCACGATTGTTTATTTTTCATGGCTGACCTGATTGCAAAATTTTATTTAGTGTTGTTCTTGAACATTGTTTCCTTGTGATGAATAAAGATTTGGGGCTAATTAAAAAAAAAAGAATGAAGACTTGATAACTGCATTGATTGAATCAACGCTAGGTTCCTATTATTCCTCCTTGCCCCACTGTTAAAGTGCTGACTTCCAAGGAGAGGAGCAGTGGGTGATAATATGAAACAAGTATCTCCCAGGAACATGAGTTAATAATTTCAGACATAAGTTAAATTATCAGGGTCCTCACAAGGGGGGTGGGCAGGGCCAAATGGCCCTAATGGTTGGCAAGTAAGGCAGGTGGGTGTTTGTGCTCCTGACACAGCATGCAAGACACAGGGCATGTAACTCAAGAACAGTTTTGCTAATACACTGCCTGGCCAAAATCCTTTGAAAACTCCAAACCTAGAAAAGATTTATGACTTTCAGAGGGACTGTTTCCTTTTATTAGATGACAGTTACATAACCAATTCCATGACCCTTTCCCCTTGGCCGCCTGGAAGGGTGTTTTTGCATTTAACCCTCACTCGAGCTAGCAGCTCTAGCAGGAGAGCTGGCTGGGCACACTGGCTACCCTCATCCTCGCCCTGTTCCCCATTTCCCACTCAAACAGATGGACTGTGTACATGTTATCCACTGCTAGTAGTCTTGAGCCTTTGGTGGATGCAGTTGGACGATAAAATATCAATTATGAACAAATAAGCCAGGAAAATGTGGATGCTTGGGTGCACTTTGAAATAGCACCAAGAAAGAATTTATAGAACATTTGAACAATATCAAGTAAAACAATAACATCTTTTCATGCTGAAGCCCCCTTTCCTGTTGTGAAGTTATCATTCTTGAATAAAATCAACACAGAGAAAGACATGTTTCCCTTCAGACACTCTCTCCAGATGTTTTGTAGGTAGGGCCTTCAGAATTTCAAGTCAGAATTTAACCCACAAGGAAGAGTAACATTTCCAATAAGCCCCAAAGCTTTGCATCTTCACTTTTCTTTATTGAATATGCCCCCAAAAGTTGTCTTCCTAAAAGGAGGCAATGCTTTCTATAGTTCCCATCAGTTTCAGCAGAAAGAAAAAGGAACCAGGACACAGAATTTTGAAAAACTCTAGCAGCTGGTTTCCTAAGCCATAATATCCTAAGAAAAAGGATGCCTGTCTGAACGAGGGAAACAGAATTCCATGTCTTTGCTGACATTTTTCAAACCTGCTCCAGTTTATCAGCAGCTGGCTCCAGTCAGGCCCTTTCTCACACAACCCTCTCATTCACCTTTCATCATGGATTTTTAAAATACTTTCTTTTTAGATGGTTATTAGCATTGGCCAGCAAAGTAGCCAAAGAATATGATCTACAGGGTAAACAAGTTCTTAACCTGGTCTTAAGTGGATTTGGGATGATGATAAACTTGTTCTTGCATTTATTAAAATGGAAGGAACTGAGTACAGAAGACTGGTGAATCATTCGCCCTGCAACATGCAGAAATCAGCTCAAGACCAGTGGCAACCCACGGAAGCCAGAGACACACAAGGAAAGGGGAACAGACGCTACGGGCCAGTGGTAGGGGAGCACGAAGACGTGAAGAGAAAACGTGCAAATATGAAACCTCCTCAGCACCAAAGACCAGACTTTCACTTTCTCTTTTTCTCAGTCTTTATACTTTTCTCCAACATTAGCTGTATGTGATCTCTTATCGGACTTCCGTGGTGGCTCAGAAGGTAAAGCGTCTGTCTACAATGTGAGAGACCTGGGTTCGATCCCTGGGTTGGGAAGATTCCCTGGAGAAGGAAATGGCAACCCACTCCAGTACTCTTGCCTTGAAAAATCCCATGGATGGAGGAACTTGGTGCAGGCTACTATCCATGGGGTCACAAAGAGTCAGGCACAACTGCGCTTCTTATCTCGTGAGTATTAGAAAACAGCATCTATAAATAAATACACTTCCAGCTGAAGTCTATTTTGCACTGAACCTACTATATAGCAAGCCTATCATGTACCATTACATCACACCTCTGGAAGATGAATGCAGGTACTGGTTACAAGTGCAGGCTCTTACAAGACCCAGATGGCCTGGGTTCAAATCCCAACCCGTCTTCTGCTAGCCTTGTAGCCTGAGGCTACTTAACGTCTCCATGACCTATTTCCTCATTTGTAAAGTGGGAATAATAATGGTATGACCTCATGTGGTTCTCACGATGACTTAATGAATTAAAACAAGTGGCCAGAATGTGGTCTGGCATGAGGTATGTGCTCGTTAACATTAATTATTACTCAAGTGCAATAAAATTCCTTTCCCTCCCATGTGAATTTACACAATTCACATGTCGTTTAAATGAAGCCACTAAGCTTTCTCAACTTTCCAGTCCACTCTGTTCAAGGACAGCAAGTCTAGCTCCTATATTTCGATCAATTAAGTCCAGGTGGGAAGGAGTAATATCATCTTGCCATACATCAAATTTGCTCAGAGTCATAGGCATACATTTCTTTATCAACTTATTAGAAATTGTAATAGGTACTTATCAGTGACAAAATTAGAGGAGGATTAGCTCAGTTCTTTATTGGGCTTAAGAACCACTGGCTTTGAATTAAAATAGTTTAAAGTTAAATTTCTAATTATTTGAGAATTTTATATCCCATTAAATTTAAAAATGTCTTCTCACCATAAGTTTGTTTTCAGTGTTTAGGAATCTGTTTCTGCTTTGTAGACAAGTTCCTTTCCATTATTTCATTATTTTTTTAGTTTGGAAAACTCACGGTTACCAAAGGGAAAAGGGGAGGGGGAGGAATAAATTAGGAGTATGCAGCCATGAAATTAAAAGACGCTTACTCCTTGGAAGAAAAGTTATGACCAACCTGGATAGTATATTCAAAAGCAGAGACATTACTTTGCCGACTAAGGTCCACCTAGTCAAGGCTATGGTTTTTCCTGTGGTCATGTATGGATGTGAGAGTTGGACTGTCAAGAAAGCTGAGTGCCAAAGAATCGATGCTTTTGAACTGTGGTGTTGGAGAATACTCTTGAGAGTCCCTTGGCCTGTAAGGAGATCCAACCAGTCCATTCTGAAGGAGATCAGCCCTTGGATTTCTTTGGAAGGAATGATGCTAAAGCTGAAACTCCAGTACTTTGGCCACCTCATGCGAAGAGTTGACTCATTGGAAAAGACTCTGATGCTGGGAGGGATTGGGGGCAGGAGGAGAAGGGGACGACCGAGGATGGGATGGCTGGATGGCATCACGGACTCGATGGACGTGAGTCTGAGTGAAATCCGGGAGTTGGTGATGGACAGGGAGGCCTGGCGTGCTGCGATTCATGGGGCCGCAAAGAGTCGGACATGACTGAGCGACTGAACTGAACTGATGGTATTAACAGATACACATCACTGTTCAGAAATTAACAATAGAATTTACTGTATAGCACAGGAAACTATGAGGGCTTCCCAGGTGACACCACGGTAAAGAATCTTCCTGCCAATGCGGGAGACCTGGGTTCCCCTGGAGGAGTAGATGGCAACCTACTCCAGTATTCCTGCCTAGAAAATACCGCAGACAGAGGAGCCTGGCGAGCTATAGTCATGGGGTCGCAAAGAGCTGAACGCAACTGAGTGACTGAGTACACACGCACAGGAAGCTGTATCTGATATTTTGTAATAACCTATAATGGAAAAGAATGTGAAGCCGTACCCCTGGAAAAAAGTCTGCTCACGGTTCTAGAGTTCAATATCCATCTCATCGATCTTATATCCTACCCCAGTCATTTCTCTTTCCCTTCATTATCACAGAGATCATTTCCATATGAAGAGGTCTGATTCATTCCAACCCTGTGCAACATGACTTTTGCCCATTTCATCCTATAGACATTACTCCCTCAAAAGTCTCTAGAGTTTGACACTATCATTAGTTATTGCTTGCTTTTTAACCTAAACAGATAACTGTAAATGATTTAAAAGAAAACCATTTTTACTGAAACCATGATAAATGATTATAAAATCTGCATGTTCTTTAATTTACATTTTAATGACAATATATTAAAATTTTTAACTTTTTAAAGTAATATTTATTTTTATTTATTTATTTGACTGTGCAGGTCATAGTTGCAGCATGTGGGATCTAGTTCCCTGACCAGTGATCGAACTCGGGCACGCTGCATTGGGAGCATGGAGTCTTAGCCACTAAACCACCAGGAAAGTCCAATTTCGTGCATTTTGAATCTAATGACACTTTATTATTGTTTATATTAAGACTATTCAATAGAAATGTAATGTGAGTCACATATGTGAGCTACATAAGTAATTTAAAATTTCCTAGTAATAATATTAAAAAAGTTAAAAAAAAACCAGGGGTGAAAATAACTCTAATAATATATTTACCAGTATATTAAAAACATTATCATATCAAAATATAATCAATATAAGTTATTAATATTTTACCTTTTTCATAGTAAGTCCTGGAATCAGTGTATATTTTACACTTATAGCCCATTTCAATTGCGACAAACCATATTTCAAGTGCTCAGAAGCCACACAGGGCTAGTGGCTACCACAAAGGACAATGTATCTTTAGATTACTGAAGTCCACAGAAAATATAAAATAAAATATGTGAAAAGCTTTATTATAACAACTATATTCATGATTTTGCTGAAATGAAGGCAAAGAAATCAAAGTTTGTGAAATAAATGTATAATGATAAAAAGAAAAAAGAACCATTGGCTTTGTATAATGAAAAACCTAACACAGAAAGATTCACAGAAACCAAGAAATTACCGGAAGTTGAAATTTTATACCTGTTGCCAGGGCCTAGACTGGGGGGAACTCAGACTGCCATATTAAATAGCTTCAATTCCTTCCTTAAGTAATAGAGAACCACTAAAGTTTCTTCTGTTTTAGGAGAGAAATCTAGAGGCAGCAGGGTGAAGGACAGGATACGGGGCTGAAGGTTAAACGGAGGTAGTAACAAGAAGGCAAGGAAGCCAGTCACAGTCTACACACATGATCCACTGAAGACAAGAGGAGACTGGCAGTTCCTCAAAACGGTAAACAAAGGGTGACCATATGACCCAGCAATCCCACTCCTAGGTATACACTGGGAGAGAAATGAAATGAGAAGAGAAATGAAATAAAAGAAATGAAAACATATGTTCACACAAAAACCTGTACACAAATGTTCATGGAAGCATAAGCTATAATAGCAGAAAAGGGAAGACAGCCCATGTCCATTAACTAATGAATGGACACATAAAAAGTGGTATATGCACACAATGGAACATTACTCAGCAATGAAAAGAAAGACTTGCATATTTGCGACATGTATGAACCTTGAAAATATTATGCCAGGTGAAAAAAGCTAGTCATAAAAGATCATATATTATATGATTCTATTAATATGAAATGTCCAGAACAGCTAAGTCCAAGAAACACAAAGTAGAAAGGTGGTTGCCTAGAGCTGGAGAAGTGTGGGGGGAAATAGGGGTAAGTGCTAATGGATGTTGACTCTCTGTTTGAGGTGATGAAAATGCAAAGTTGATTGTGGTGATGTCTGCTCGACCTGTGAATATACTAAAAATCACCAAATTACACAACTCACATGCGTTATTTGTATGGTATGTGAATCATTCTCTCAATAAATCTCTTTTAATAAAAAGGGCAGCAGCTGGGAAATGGACAGAAGGGGTAAGAGCTGATATGCACGCATTCTGTTCATGGATAGAGTTCTCTTTTTCTGCTTTCCCAGAGAGTGAATTCTGTGTGTGTTTCATCTCTTTTCAAGAGACTCTTAAGAAAAGTCCCAAGATTTAAACAATAAATGAGAGCTGCCCCAGTTCAGGCTGGGTCAGGAGGCCCAGAGTCCAGTTGTTTGGACCAACACCCAACTTGGCCGACCCTAAAACGCCTTCAGGGAATTCCGGGCCCCTGGGAATGCAATCTGAAACCACTCAGTGGATCCAAAGGGCTGAGAGATGTGGGAATGTGAAGCATCTTTGTAGGGTCAGCAAGAGGGAATCCAGCCAGGCTCTGCCTGGTCACACCAGGGAACTGGAGACAGGGTGTCCGCACCAAAGCAGGCCTGCCCACTGCTCACACCTTCAATACAGTGACAACTGTCTGCCCTCTGCCCTGTTACTGTACACACTCCCTTGTAAGGGTGAGTAATGGGTGCATTTGTAGAAAGCTAGGAAAGGTCTGGTTTTACACCCTCCCTTGAGGTTTTCAAAGAGCTCCAATGATGGTAACTGTGTTCAGAAGAGTCAAAATGATCCAAAATCTTACCTGGCATTTGATTATAACCAAGACGCTAGCAGCCTTCAGTTTTCTTTAGTAACAGTGAATTTAGAATTACAAAATACATTATCTATTCCCTTAAAGAAAGTTACATAGCATGCATAATGGAGTCTATGTTTCCTGCTGCCAATCTGTAACCTATAAACCATGAGAAGTCACCACTGTTTGTGTTCTGTTTTACACAAGCACCCCTTTTCTTGCACTTATTTCTCTACCAAAATCCTGGTCCCCAAACACAAGTCTTCAGGAAAAGTATTTTGCACTTCATGTTATTCCCCACTTTTTTTTTTTTTTCTGCTTCAATCCCACTTTTCCAGAACTAACAAAAACGGCTTCTAAAAGCTCTGGCCCCATCACCCCATTCCTCAGAACTATCAATGAGACCCAGCTGTCCGAACCAAATCTCCGATTGCTAACTTAACCACACAACTGCCTCTGAAAAAGCCCATGGATGCTCTTCTCCTCTTGTTTCCTTTCTAACCAGCTCTATGAGCCACTCTGAGCCACCAAGGCAGCCGATTACCTGCACTCACCTACATCTTGCAGAAGGGCAGTGCCATTGCAGAACCTTCTTTTCTTGCTTCCTAACAATGTTGACAGTAGATCATCACAACTATTCATTCACGAGGATATGCAGTAGCTGTAGAGAGGTATCCACTTGTTTGTAGGGACTTAAGTCACTCCCTAGTTTTCCCTCTTTTTTTTTTTTTAATTGATATCCTCACTGTTGTGGTAGAAACAACTATCAAAAGCTAATCTGGACTTTTAAAAATTTATTGGAGTATAGCTGCTTTACACTGCTATGTTATTTTCTGCAAAGTGAATCAGCTACTCGTATACATTATTGTTTAGTTACTAAGTCGTGTCCAACTCTTTGTGACCCCATGAACTGTAGCCCGCCAGGCTCCTCTGTCCATGGGAATTCCAAGGCAAGAATACTGGAGTGGGTTGCCATTTCCTTCTCCAGGAGATCTTCCCAACTCAGGGATCAAACCTGCATCTCCTACATTGCAGGGGGATCCTTTACCACTGAGCCACCCATACACATATGGCCCCTCTTTTTCAGATTTCTTTCCCATTTAGGTCACCGCAGAGCACTGAGCAGAGTTCCCTATGCCACACAGTGAGTTCTCATTAGTTATCTATTCTACACACAGCCGTGTATATATGTCAGTATCAGTTTCCCAATTCATCCCACCCTCTCTTTTCCCCTTGGTGTCCACATGTTTGTTCTCCAAGATACATATACTCTTGCCTTTGGTTACTTCACCAGAGTAGCTCCCAACCATCTTCACTTTCTGCCACAGAAGCAGGGAGGGCAGGCTCCCTGCAAGCTGCAGGAACTTAAAAAGGAAACTGCCTACTCTGGCTTACTCGAGGGAGAGCTGCACTGTGATACCTTCATAAGGCGATGGTGTGATGGCCTGGAGTTTAAAAGGAATGTGAGCAGCTACACCTATAGCAGGGGAGGGAGCAGCTACACCTGTAGGAGGGGAGGGAGCAGCTCCTGGAGAGCTGGACCACAGGATCCCCTGCCGAGGCATGTGACCACTCAAGTTGTCAGCAGCTTCTCTAGTTTCTCTAGAAACTGAAAATGCCTGGGCACCTATGCTAATTTGGTCAGCACGAATTTCAGCCTCAGAACTGTTATCCGTTATTATACCTGATAGCTTAACTAGACATTGTATAGTGCTTCACAGTTTCCAAGTGGTTTTCTTCATCTTTCTATTATACAGTAAGACCTTTTCCAAGGGCTATCTTTGGCTTTTAGCTACGAAAACTAAATCTCCAGTGGCTACTTTCTAAAACAAAATGAAATTTGGTCAGCACGAATTTCAGCCTCAGAACTGTTATCCGTTATTATACCTGATAGCTTAACTAGACATTGTATAGTGCTTCACAGTTTCCAAGTGGTTTTCTTCATCTTTCTATTATACAGTAGTACCTTTTCCAAGGGCTATCTTTGGCTTTTAGCTACGAAAACTAAATCTCCAGTGGCTACTTTCTAAAACAAAATGAAACAAAACCTACAGTATAAATTCTTTCTGGGGGACGAACTGAAAAATCATAATTCAGTCATAGAGAACTACTCCATGAGAAGCAGTTTCTCAAACAAAAGGTCATTTAGAGGTTTTATTATTTTTATGCATCAGTGATATCCTAAATAAATCAGAGGCAGTTAGCTTTATAATCTCTAGGAATTTTAAAAGAATTCAAGACCTTTGAAAAATCGAATTGTATTAAGGTTTGCTTTTCTTTTATAAACCTTCAAGTTTCAATATATTAATTATATATATATATTTTTTTTTTTTTAAGGTTGACTTTAAGATAAACAATAGGAAAAAAAAGAAAGAAGTACTTTATTTCCATGGAAAGTTGATGGACGTATGGGGTTCTAGGTAGGAAGAGTCACCACCACGCCTGCCCTCCTTCCCCAGTGGTCTAAACTGCCTACAATATGGCATGTCCATGCTCTCAGCTCTATGTGCAGGCCGCAGGCCAAGTTAAACTTGAATTGTTTGAAGTGCAGCTGCAGGTATGAGGACACAGATCAAAAGTCTAACCCTCGCCTCCTTTTTTTTTTTTTGGCCACCCCACCCTGCCAGATGCAATTTTTAGTTCCCCAAACAGGGATCAAACCAGTGCCCTCTGAAATGGAAGCTCAGAGTCTTAACCTCTGGACCACCAGGGAAATCCCTGACCACGTCCTTCTACAGAGACCGATCAAAGGGATGTCGGCACTGTTCCTTAGATTTTCAAAACCTGAACTTCACCCTCTACTGTATGACACAGGGTAGTAAATTCAGTTTTCTAAAAAGTGAACTCTTCAAGCATTCTAAAGTAAGAGACTCTTCAGTGGTACAATCCCGATCTGCAGGTGGATGGAGCTTCTACTACAAAAAGGACCTCCAGAGTCTCGGCCTAACAAAGGTCTCCATCATCACCTTCCTCTGCTGTGCTTCTACAAGCTATGTTTCTCTTATTGGGCTATTTCCTAATTTCAAGCATTACTCAGTTTTCAATAGTTGCCTTACCTCTTTGCCAGACTAATACCTTGAAGCCAACTCAAGTTTTTTACCTGTTTTAAGCAGGAGAAAAAAAAAAAGTGTGCATATGTATCTTTTGGTGTTTTTTGTTTGTTTTCCTGTTCCTTTTTTATTTAAAGGGCATTGTTTTTACTCCCATATTAACACTGTAAAAAAAGACAAATCAACCTGATCCCTCAGTTGCTCTAATATCAAAAGTTGACAAAGGAGTATTATTTAACCCATCTAATTTTAACAGAGGGGGAAAAATAAAGGAAAAATAAGCATGAGTTATTAAAAATTAAATAACTGTACTTTCTTAATGCCTCAAATTATAAGTATTAGAGACAAAGTTATATTGAAAGTCCTTATGCTTAATTTCCCTAAGTCCTGGTGAAAGCATTCACCCTAATACATGAAAACATATTCCCCTTCCACCCCCTCCATGCTTGCTAAGTTGATAGACAGGGTCTCTGAGGAGCTTCAAGATTGTGACCCTGTGCATGCACACAGCCCCATAGATTTTCAGGCTAATTCAGAACAAATGATCAAACCAAGAAAATGAACACCTGAGCTCTCAAATAGGTGGCTGATAGGTTGAAACTGCCCTACATATGTGTATTTTTAAAAATCTGAATTTCTTCCAACACTTAAAAATCAAGAGACTGTACCCACATACTGATTTCCCACTTTTGAAATATCAGCTCTCAACACTGAGCTCACATTCTCACAACAGCCACAGTGGCTGGGGCTGCACTCACACTCCCATGTACAGTGACCCACACCCCCCACCCTGCCCCCATCACTCAGAACCCATCCTGCTTTTCAGCCATGTGACCTGGTCGCCAAGACAATTTCTCCCCCTCTAGAGAGGGCTCAGAGTCAGATTTAGCTCTCAGTTTTGGCTCATCCTTTAGCACCTAAGTACTTACTCAGCTCAGTTCAATCACTCAGTTGTGTCTGACTCTTTTTGACCCCATGAACTGCAGCACGCCAGGCTTCCCTGTCCATCACCAACTCCTGAAGCTTGCTCAAACTCATGTCCATCGAGTCAGTGATGCCATCCAATCATCTCATCCTCTGTCATCCCCTTCTCCATTCTAAGTTCCATTCTTCTCCAAGTAACACTTACTACTTGGGTGCAATTTACTCAACCTCTATGCTNTTCCCTGTCCATCACCAACTCCTGAAGCTTGCTCAAACTCATGTCCATCGAGTCAGTGATGCCATCCAATCATCTCATCCTCTGTCATCCCCTTCTCCATTCTAAGTTCCATTCTTCTCCAAGTAACACTTACTACTTGGGTGCAATTTACTCAACCTCTATGCTTCTCATCTGCTTTCAAAGATCTATTTCCTGCATAGATCATGGCAAGCATTAAGTAACACAAAGTCAAAAAGGACCTAGAATAGTACCTGGCACATGGGGCTGAATAAACGATGATAAATGTTGTCATTAACATCATCATCAAATGAAAAAGCATCCAAGGGACACTTGGGAAGATGCAAATTTTCATGCAAGTCAGAAAGTTTCTGAAATCGCTATTTTCCACTTCCTTAAATGTATATATTATTTAGAAGAAATCTAAGTTACTAGGGACTCATTAAACTTTTGCTTCCATGTATCAGGATCTTGCAAGCCCAGACTCCACATATATGGGAAAAAAAAACAAAAACCTACATAACACCTGGTTTTCATTTAATTCCTCAGAAGGGCAACATATTGTTCAGAAATATTTTCATACGCAAATCAATCTGTCCCACACCCCTGAGAAGCTTCTCCTATTAATATAAACACAGAGAATACAAGCTTTCATCAGCTTGAAAAAAACATTTAACTGTGAAAAAGAATTAATTGCAGCAATTAGCATCAAATTTTAACAAACATATGGGTGTAAAATGTTTGTCTTTCACTATAAAGGCTTTGGAGTTCACAGATTGCCATAATTGATACCTCTGTAAGAACTGTAATTAATTAGGAAATTTTACAGTTCAATTATAGAAGAATAAAGGAAGAAAAATTCAGCCATCACTTCATAATCTTAATGCAACCTATGTGAGTGGAAATCAATAGAAAAGTCTTATCAATTATATTCATAATTTGAGCCAGAAGAAATTAGATGAGAGGCTAAATCCAATTATTTATAGCATTCTGGCAAAAGTCCATAGTGAATTTTTAGACGGACTGGGGGAAGAGGGAAAAAAAATCCATAGAAACTTTATGAATAAACTCTCTTATAATGGCCTATTTGGATATTAATAGCACATGGCTGAACACATCATATTCTGATGATAAGTTAACTGTTCTATAAAGCCTTAAGTTTTCCTCAAATGTTGATTTTGGCTACTGAATATTTAAGAAAAAAAGAAAATTGGTATAAAAGAGTTAAATTATGATCCTTATAACCATTTTACTTCAAAGTCAGTAATAGTAAAGCACAGCCCAACCCCTATACAACAATGTGAAGTTGTAGGAACAAGCACCTTGTTTATGCAATAGATGTTTTTATAAAGCTAACTTTTTTTGTTTCTTGCAAAACAAGTCACTACAAATGACTAAAAAATACCGTGGATGTTTCATCTTGTAAAAAGAAATGCAATCTGGGAGTGCAAATGCTCCGCCTTAGAAGGCATCTGTGCTATGTGTCTGGATCTTAAGCCGGTCTGTTTTTAAACACAACCAGTACTTCCTGCATTCAGAGCAGGAAGAAACGTCCACTCCCACTGCCGCAGCGAAACTTCAACAACAGCATTGTTGCCTCCTAGAGTATGACACTCTCCCCTTCCTTTCTCTGTTTAGAAATGATGCCAATTACTCTGACAATCCTGTTAGTCACAAAAGTCACGTGGAGACTAAGGGGTTCTGAAGGTGCATCCTTGATCATTTGGTCCAGAGCAAATTCATCTATTGCTTCCTGTGCAGAACTTGGCATCTCACAGACATAACACCAAATACAGTTCCTCAAAAGAATTCCACAAGAGACTAATGTCATTCTTAAGGTACGTTAATTTTTTTTTTTTCCATAAAGGAAAAGAACAAAACTTAGATGCCACTTGGCTTCTAGAGCACACCATTCTTCCTGGGTTTCCTTCTGCCCCCACTGGCTGTGCCATCTCAGTCTCCTTTGCTGGCTCCTCCCCCATCTTCAAAATCTCTTAAGAGCTGGAAGGTCCAAGCGCTTGGTGCTTGGTGCCCTCTCCTGTCTCCATCCTTTCTCCAGGTAACTCATCCACACCACTGCTTAAAATTCCATCTACAAACCAACCACTCCCCAGTAAGTCTCCACCATTCAGACTACCCCAACCCAGACTTCCATAACGAAATGTCTCTTCAGCAGTACCTCTGACAGCTCCCAGCCATCTCCAAAGGTACAGAGCATGCAGGACAAAGAACAACATCCGGACTCAACACTTTGTTAAAGGCAAAACTACAGAGACACTAAAAAGATCAGTGGTTGTCAGGTGCCTGAGCACAGGGAAGGATGAACAGATAGACCACCGAGGATTTTTAAGGCAATGAAAACTATTCTGTATGTTACTGTGATTGCAGATACATGTCATTGTACATTTGACAAAACCCAGTGGCTGTACAACACCGAAAGTGAACCCTAATGTAAGCTAAGACTTTGGACAATGTCAAAGTCGGTTCAGAAGCTGTTTAAATGAGCCTCTCTGGTGAGAATGCTAATAATAAGGGAGGCTGTGCTTGTGGGAGCTCAGAAGGGCTATATAAGAAATCTTTGTACTTTCCACTCAATTTTACTCTAATACAAAACTATTCTAAAAAATACAGTGTAAGGACTTCCCTGGTGGTCCAGTGGTTAAGACTCCACACTTCCAAGGCAGGGCACATGGGTTAGCTCCCTGGTTGGGGAATTAAGATCCTACACGCTGCATAGCGAAGTCAAAATAAAATTGCAATTTGTTAAAAAAAAATAAGTATTAAAGAATACAGCTCAATAGTGAATGAACAAAGTGAAAGACATCAAAAAGCTTATCATTCCATGTTCCACTGTCCCAGGGTGTATTTCCAGCATCCCAGTTAGAAATGCACATAATGCTTTTCCTAAAAGACCTCCAGAAGAATGGAGAGTCCTAGGCCTCCTTCAGTAGGTGTGACATCACTCACCAGTGTATACTTGCTGACATCCATAGGCAACCTGACTCTTCTCATGAAAGTGAAAGTGAAGTCACTCAGTCGTGTCCGAATCTTTGCGACCCCATGGACTGTAGCCTATCAGGTTCCTCCATCCATGGGATTTTCCAGGCAAGAGTGCTGGAGTGGATTGCCATTTCCTTCTCCAGGGATCTTCCCAACCCAGGAATCGAACCCGGGTCTCCTGCATTCGCGGGCAGACGCTTTACCGTCTGAGTCACCAGGGAAGCCCTTGACTCTTCTCATGAGGTTAAACTTTAAGACAGGCTTCATGAGAACTTTAACAAGACTCCAATCTCTTAGCTTCCTTGACCAGTGGTGTTTCCCACAAGTTTCTCCAGGCTCCTGAGGAAAAACTGACCAGTGGGAAAGACATGGACTCTCAACTCTGGTACTGGGGCCAGACTCTGGACCACTCTTTCATAGAGCAAGAAACAAAATGAGTAAGACCCACATAGCTTCGTGCCACATCTGAACACTCAACTTGTCTCTCCCTCTCCTTTTCCACTTCCCCAAGCAGCTGTCCAAAACTAAGAGGACTGAGTTCTCAATTTAGTTCTTGAAGAGGATAAAGAAATTAATCATCCCAATTTGTATTTGCAGAAGTAGCCACTGATTAGGTATTAGGTGATACTTAAGAATCATCCTCACAGCTGACTGGCATCACCACCTAATTCATCCTTCAAACTGGGACACCTCTTGAGTGAGAAAGGAGTAATGAATGATTACACCCAAATACTGAAATTAAACTAGGCCAACAAGGATGTGTAGTTATCTTAATAAATTAAAGTGCACTTCTATATACTAGGAACTACTCTGGCTGCTTTTCATGTATGGACTAATCTAATTTCCAAAACAACCCAAAGAGTAGGGACTGCCATCACCTCCATTTTGCACACATGGATACTGAGAAATGACATCAGGAAGCTTGCTCGAGGTTGCACAGGGCAGGTGGAAGAGCCAGGATTGGAACCCAGACGGACTGATGACACTGGGAGTCACCACCCCAATACTGACAGTCGCACTATGCTTAATGACACTCCAACAGTCCCAATGTTCATAGTGTTTTAGAACAAACAAAAGGTGATTGCTGTTTTTCACAGTCCTGAGTTATTTCATTCCTGAGAATTTTTTTTTTTCTCACATCTAACTGAAATTAGTCCTGCCGTACCTCTGGATAGAATGAGCAGAAATAAACCAGCTAGAGCTAGCAAGCAGCTGGCCACTTAGGTTTTGCGTGTGTTGCCTGTTCTTGTTATCTGTGGTAGTTATGTTCTATAAAGTTACTGTGAACACTGAACTAGCAAACACTGAACCATTACTCCTAAGTGGAAATACAGAGATTCCTATAAGCCTCTGATCACAGTAGTTTCATCAACTGATCGATACATAACCTTTGATTTCTTAGCACTACACTCATGCCAACAGTACTGTCAGTTATGCCTGAACAAAGGTTATCTAACACACATTTTCTCCGTATGATTCATTGCAGTCTTCCTGCACTTGGGAACTCTACACAGCACTTCAGCACTACACGTGAGGGCCATTTTAAACAGCAAAATCACCCACCCCAAAAACCCACAAAAACGCAAAAAATGTGTATTTAAATAGACCATAAGTCTGAATAACTACAAGAGCACAGCAAGCATTGATTTGGTGTTACAAATAAATTTTAGTGGGAGGCAAATGAACAAATATGAAGTGAAGCGAAATGAAGTCTCTCAGTCGTGTCCGACTCTTTGCGACCCCATGGACTGTAGCCTACTAGGCTCTTCTGTCCATGGGATTTTCCAGGCAATAGTCCTGGAGTGGATTGCCATTTCCTTCTCCAAAATTAACAAATATGGATACCACAAATAATGAGTATCAACTCTTATGTCTCTCACTCACAAAGGTACCAAGCCTGTGATACAAAAGCAGCACAGAGACTTCAGTTCTAGCCGGCAAATCTGAGTGCAAGTCACCAGTCAGACACCCACTAGTTGATGTCTGCGGATAACTTACTGTAACCTCCCTCTGAGCTGTCTTTCTTCAACTGTAAACTAATACTGCCCCAAACCTTCTCTTCCTTGGGTCATACAAGAGCAATTCCAGTAGCTTTCAATCTTGAGTTTTATTTTCCATTTCTCATCATTCTTCACTACCAAATCTTTACAGAGCTAAGTTCCCATATTTGTCATGAGCTATGGAATTCAGGCTGGGGCTTCCCCAGTGTCTCAGATGATACATAATCTGCCTGCAGTGCAGGAGACCTGGGTTTGATCCCTCGGTCAGGAAGATCCTCTGGAGAAGACAATGGCACCCACTTCAGTATTCTTGGCCTGGAGAATTCCATGGACAGAGAAGCATGGCAGGCTACAGTTCATGGGGTCACAAAGAGTCACACAATTGAGTGACTAATACTTTCACTTTTTTTTCATGGAGTCAGGCTAAACAGAGCAACATGGTCCTGCTCTAACTGTCAAATGAAATATGATCTTTAGGTACAGAGGCTTCTCAAAACTTCATTTAACCTTCAATGAGAGGGGAAAAAAAGATGCAGAATAGTGTATATCATCAGTATGCTACATTTTTTTAAAAGGGGGACTGTAAGAACTAATTTGTATTTGCCTGAATTTGCATAAAGAAATGCTGGAAGCTGAAACAAGACATCTAATAGATTAATAGGAAGTGAAGGGTAACAGGGTCGACAGAGAGAGGGAGTGAGCAGGTGTCTCCAAATACAAGTAGGTAACATTTGATATGGTTGTACTTTTACACCATGTCAACATATAACTTATTAAAACCACAATGAAATATCCTTTCCTGTAAAATAATGAGCCAAGAATTAGAAGTTCCAGGTTCTAGCCTTAGCTCTGATTCTAGTTAGCTGTGAGGCCTGAGGTAGTCTGTGGATCTCAGAATGGGACAGATGGCCTCTAGGCTCCCTCTCTATTCCAAAACTGCACAGACAAAATAAAAGAGTAAACTGAGCTTGTACCTAAGTGTTTACTAAGAGAATAAATTAACAGCAGGGGAGCTCTCTCTTAGCCAAGCTAACATGACTGATACGCTTTACAATTTCTATCGCCTATTTCAAATAAATTATCTGAATTTTAAAAAACAAGATAGTAATCATGAAAAATTTTAACAAAACCAAATGTTACCTAAGGACATGATACAAAAGGAGTTCTTAGTAAAACTGAAGCATAAATGACTTTCCTTTAAGCTAGATTAACTGAAGGTGTCCAAATCTCCCAGATTTGTAAATAATTCAGAAGCAAGGAAATTGAAGAATTATGCACTCTAGCTAGAAGTATGTTGAGTGTTTCGAACTAACACATAACCCAGGCTCTATTATTCTTCAAATGAAAATCTTCATATTGTAGTTAAATGACCAATTTAATATGTTGTAGAAATGTTTATTAAGTTCCACTCTGTACATCCAAATTGCCCATTTAATAAAGTTACCAGCAAATATAAAATCAATAATAACAAATGACTAGTATGGGACTTCTACACATAGAGATTAAGTTGACTTATATTTGACCAAAAACATCTATTAATAAAGTACAGCATGGGGACTATAGTTAATAACATTTTACTGTATTTTTGATAGCTTCTGATAATGAACTCTTAAACATCTTTATCACAAGAAAAAAATGTTATCACTATGTACAGTGATGGAGGTTAACTAGATTTATTGTGATCACTTCACAATAGTTTATATGANCACTATGCTTAATGACACTCCAACAGTCCCAATGTTCATAGTGTTTTAGAACAAACAAAAGGTGATTGCTGTTTTTCACAGTCCTGAGTTATTTCATTCCTGAGAATTTTTTTTTTTCTCACATCTAACTGAAATTAGTCCTGCCGTACCTCTGGATAGAATGAGCAGAAATAAACCAGCTAGAGCTAGCAAGCAGCTGGCCACTTAGGTTTTGCGTGTGTTGCCTGTTCTTGTTATCTGTGGTAGTTATGTTCTATAAAGTTACTGTGAACACTGAACTAGCAAACACTGAACCATTACTCCTAAGTGGAAATACAGAGATTCCTATAAGCCTCTGATCACAGTAGTTTCATCAACTGATCGATACATAACCTTTGATTTCTTAGCACTACACTCATGCCAACAGTACTGTCAGTTATGCCTGAACAAAGGTTATCTAACACACATTTTCTCCGTATGATTCATTGCAGTCTTCCTGCACTTGGGAACTCTACACAGCACTTCAGCACTACACGTGAGGGCCATTTTAAACAGCAAAATCACCCACCCCAAAAACCCACAAAAACGCAAAAAATGTGTATTTAAATAGACCATAAGTCTGAATAACTACAAGAGCACAGCAAGCATTGATTTGGTGTTACAAATAAATTTTAGTGGGAGGCAAATGAACAAATATGAAGTGAAGCGAAATGAAGTCTCTCAGTCGTGTCCGACTCTTTGCGACCCCATGGACTGTAGCCTACTAGGCTCTTCTGTCCATGGGATTTTCCAGGCAATAGTCCTGGAGTGGATTGCCATTTCCTTCTCCAAAATTAACAAATATGGATACCACAAATAATGAGTATCAACTCTTATGTCTCTCACTCACAAAGGTACCAAGCCTGTGATACAAAAGCAGCACAGAGACTTCAGTTCTAGCCGGCAAATCTGAGTGCAAGTCACCAGTCAGACACCCACTAGTTGATGTCTGCGGATAACTTACTGTAACCTCCCTCTGAGCTGTCTTTCTTCAACTGTAAACTAATACTGCCCCAAACCTTCTCTTCCTTGGGTCATACAAGAGCAATTCCAGTAGCTTTCAATCTTGAGTTTTATTTTCCATTTCTCATCATTCTTCACTACCAAATCTTTACAGAGCTAAGTTCCCATATTTGTCATGAGCTATGGAATTCAGGCTGGGGCTTCCCCAGTGTCTCAGATGATACATAATCTGCCTGCAGTGCAGGAGACCTGGGTTTGATCCCTCGGTCAGGAAGATCCTCTGGAGAAGACAATGGCACCCACTTCAGTATTCTTGGCCTGGAGAATTCCATGGACAGAGAAGCATGGCAGGCTACAGTTCATGGGGTCACAAAGAGTCACACAATTGAGTGACTAATACTTTCACTTTTTTTTCATGGAGTCAGGCTAAACAGAGCAACATGGTCCTGCTCTAACTAGCAAATGAAATATGATCTTTAGGTACAGAGGCTTCTCAAAACTTCATTTAACCTTCAATGAGAGGGGAAAAAAAGATGCAGAATAGTGTATATCATCAGTATGCTACATTTTTTTAAAAGGGGGACTGTAAGAACTAATTTGTATTTGCCTGAATTTGCATAAAGAAATGCTGGAAGCTGAAACAAGACATCTAATAGATTAATAGGAAGTGAAGGGTAACAGGGTCGACAGAGAGAGGGAGTGAGCAGGTGTCTCCAAATACAAGCAGGTAACATTTGATATGGTTGTACTTTTACACCATGTCAACATATAACTTATTAAAACCACAATGAAATATCCTTTCCTGTAAAATAATGAGCCAAGAATTAGAAGTTCCAGGTTCTAGCCTTAGCTCTGGTTCTAGTTAGCTGTGAGGCCTGAGGTAGTCTGTGGATCTCAGAATGGGACAGATGGCCTCTAGGCTCCCTCTCTATTCCAAAACTGCACAGACAAAATAAAAGAGTAAACTGAGCTTGTACCTAAGTGTTTACTAAGAGAATAAATTAACAGCAGGGGAGCTCTCTCTTAGCCAAGCTAACATGACTGATACGCTTTACAATTTCTATCGCCTATTTCAAATAAATTATCTGAATTTTAAAAAACAAGATAGTAATCATGAAAAATTTTAACAAAACCAAATGTTACCTAAGGACATGATACAAAAGGAGTTCTTAGTAAAACTGAAGCATAAATGACTTTCCTTTAAGCTAGATTAACTGAAGGTGTCCAAATCTCCCAGATTTGTAAATAATTCAGAAGCAAGGAAATTGAAGAATTATGCACTCTAGCTAGAAGTATGTTGAGTGTTTCGAACTAACACATAACCCAGGCTCTATTATTCTTCAAATGAAAATCTTCATATTGTAGTTAAATGACCAATTTAATATGTTGTAGAAATGTTTATTAAGTTCCACTCTGTACATCCAAATTGCCCATTTAATAAAGTTACCAGCAAATATAAAATCAATAATAACAAATGACTAGTATGGGACTTCTACACATAGAGATTAAGTTGACTTATATTTGACCAAAAACATCTATTAATAAAGTACAGCATGGGGACTATAGTTAATAACATTTTACTGTATTTTTGATAGCTTCTGATAATGAACTCTTAAACATCTTTATCACAAGAAAAAAATGTTATCACTATGTACAGTGATGGAGGTTAACTAGATTTATTGTGATCACTTCACAATAGTTTATATGAATATCAAATTATTACATTGTATACCTGAAACTAATGTTATATGTCAATTGTATCTAAATTAAAATTAAATAAAGACCACTAATTTTAGGAGACTAATATGATGAGGGAGCATAAGGAAAGACAAGTAATTAAGAGTTAGAGAAAAGACACTTCCCCAGTTCCCCACCACTGCAAGGTCTTGCTTTGAGGGGTAGCCTATTCTCAGGTTTCTGTACCATGTGCATTTATCCCACCAGACCACCAGGACAAAGATTTTTGCCTACCATCTTCACTGTTGTACTTCCAGTGCCTAGCATATTGTCTGGTACACAGCAGGTCCCCTATAAATCACATTAAAGAAAGTTAACTCTAAAATACTTCATTAAAGAATAAAGATGTAATGCTCAATAAAAATCTCATATTCAGAATAATGCCTATCTCCCCAAGAAAATAAATCCCAAAACTCACGTGGAACCACTCATTTAAAGTTTGAATTTTTCACCAGTTTATGTATTATTTTGGGCAGTGGTGGGTGGGATGTCTCACCCACTGTCTGTTGGATGAAAGCAGAGTGGCCTCCTCCATGGGAATCAATGCCAAGCCAGCCCTTGACAAGGACATACAAGGCTCACAAGGGAAAAGCACACAGAAAATTTCAAATGGACCACAGACGTTCTAGACAAGTCGAACAGGTATCATGTCAAACTATGCGTACTGCTCAATCCTAGGCTTGTTGAAAGAAACATATCCACTGAGATTATCAAAATGCCATACCACGTTTCCCCAAATGCGGTGTTCAGTGGTTCCCAGGGGAAGGAAAAGGCAGCCCTGCGTTATCTGTTTTTCATAGCTTGGATGTTCACTTTCAGAAAACTGTTTCTATATATCACCCTCATATTAGAGGATTATTCACATCTCTACTTCCTCCAGGCTCTCTTTTCCACAATAAAAAGACTGGCAACGTGTACATTTTTTCATACTATCCCTGAAAGGCTTTTTACTATAACCAGGCTCTGTAATGGAAGTCAGATTTCTGAGCCTAAGCTGCCATTTGCAAAGTCCACCCTCTGTGAGACCAACCTGCCTGAGTTCATATGCTATACGGAGAATATACTGTGTAGAAAAAGCACTGATAGGAATAAGTAATTCTCCAGTGTGAGGCTGTGATAATAGACTCACAGCAGACTAGGACCTCAGTGATTCTTCAGTTATTCCCATCACCATTAGCTCGCTGCTTATGGAGCAGTTGACATGCAAAGGGATGAAGTGATCTTCCTAAGGATAAGATTAGGAGGATTCCTTATTCTGGTCTCAGGAAAGAGAAATGTATTCAATAAAGACTCATCTTCAATGTTGGGGATTAAGTTCATGCCCAGAAATTCTGCAATAAAACAGTCAAAGGAAGACAAAGTTCCTCCAGTTTGAACATCTAAGTTTCCAAATACAGAAGGTCTTCAAGGAGTCCAGAAGAATCTGTTGTATTCAACAGTATGCAGGAGAAGAGTATATGGAGTCTAAAGAACTATACTTCCCTCGCTAAGTTGGAAATGATACCTCATGAGCAAAAAATAGATTGCTCAGTCTACCTTTCAGAAATATCAACAAAACGATACTCTGATCTTTAAATGTATTAATAAATTGGTAAATTCTGATACTCTAATAAAATTTCATTCTGATCACAAAAACTGTTCTGTGGAAGTACACTGGATATTAGCCAGGAAGACTAAAAAAGAAAAAGGGATTAAGGGATGAACAAAGGTTAAAACAAAAATGATTTTAACACAAGTGACCTCCTGGGACAACAAAAACAAAAACAAGATAAATTCTTAACCTGTATTTAACATGAATTCTCAAGTGACTCAGATGCTCCAAAATTTGAATATACAGTAGCTAAATCATATAGGTTTTTAAAAAACCTTCCTCCTAAAGTTTTTTTTTTAATATAAATTTATTTAATTGGAGGTTAGTTACTTTAAAATATTATTTGGTTTTGCCATACGTCAACATGAATCCACCACAGGTATACACGTGTTCCCCATCCTGAACCCCCCTTCCTCCTCCCTCTCCGTACCATCCCTCTGGGTCGTCCCAGGGCACCAGCCCCAAGCATCCAGTATCATGCATTAAACCTGAACTGGCGATTCATTTCATATATATTATACATATATAATGTATATGTATTCTCCAAAATCATCCCACCCTCTCTCTCTCCCACAGAGTCCAAAAGACTATTCTATACATCTGTGTCTCTTTTGCTATCTTGCATACAGGGTTATTGTTACCATCTTTCTACTCTATATATGTGTTAATATACTGTATTGGTGTTTTTCTTTCTGGCTTACTTCACTCTGTATAATAGGCTCCAGTTTCATCCACCTCATTAGAACTGATTCAAATGTATTCTTTTTAATGGCTGAGTAATACTCCACTGTGTATATGTACCACAGCTTTCTTATCCATTCATCTGCTGATGGACATCTAGGTTGCTTCCATGTCCTGGCTATTATAAA
>SJYX01020370.1:28002-81376 GCA_006410675.1 Oreotragus oreotragus
TCCACGTTGTCCATTTTATTGGCATATAATTGCTGATAGTAGTCTCTTATGATCCTTTGTATTTCTGTGTTGTCTGTTGTGATTTCTCCATTTTCATTTCTAATTTTATTGATTTGATTTTTCTCCCTTTGTTTCTTGATGAGTCTGGCTAATGGTCTGTCATTTTTATTTATCCTTTCAAAGAACCAGCTTTTGGCTTTGTTGATTTTTGCTATGGTCTCTTTTGTTTCTTTTGCATTTATTTCTGCCCTAATTTTTAAGATTTCTTTCCTTTTACTAACCCTGGGGTTCTTCATTTCTTCCTTCTCTAGTTGCTTTAGGTGTAGAGTTAGGTGATTTATTTGACTTTTTTCTTGTTTCTTGAGGTATGCCTGTATTGCTATGAACTTTCCCCTTAGCAATGCTTTTACAGTGTCCCACAGGTTTTCTCCTAAAGTTTTTTTTTAACTTAATGCCACTTAGTGAAATCCAAGAGAACAATTTCACAGTTTAATCATTTCTGATCTCTTTGGAACTGGACAGATGCAAGGAAAATTGCAACTTGTTGAGAACAACTTTCAAAGATGTCCCGGAAAACATCTCATTCCTGGCAGATTTTTCAAAGATATTTGCATGCACACACAAATACATACCTAAGTATCTACATAACTAAGTGTCAGGCATCAAATAGACACACGATAGAAGAAAAGTAGGAGTTATATGGCAGGACAACTTCAGCAGATAAGCACAAACACTACTATTGTATCCTGCTCTGGTTGTTCATATCACTTCTCTGCTAGAAAAGAAATTCCAAAGAACTCCCGATATACAGACAGTTTTCTTGCTACAAAGGGACTTTTGTTTGAATCCCCCACAAGTGACAAGGTCAATCTTAACCAATCTTGACAATTCTATGGAACCTTTCCACCAAATTTTTTTCCAAGTTCAAATCATTTCCTGAAACCTATTTGAAATCCAAAGAAAACACTTTATAGATAAAGTATAGGGTAAATTCTTTAACAAATGCCATTCATGACACACATTTTCCTCGGTATTTTTCTACAAATATACTTGCAAAATCTAAAATCACAAGGCTTGATTGTGATTTAATCCACATCCTTAAAACATTAGACTCAGAGTATAGTAATAATATACTGAATTAATATTTAAAACTGTGTTCACCTGTATTCCTAAATATGGAAAGTGACTTCAGAATTTTTTTAATAAAACCATATTTTCACAGCTTTTACACAAAGTTGACATTTTCAAAAGTTAAAACATTTTACCATGGGATTTCTCTGTATTTACATAACTAACTAAGGGATAAAGAATTCTTTCATTTAAGTCCTAAGAAAGACTTGCAAACTCATTTTTTATGAAAGTTTATTTTGGAAACAGTTTTTCAAAGAAGCAGAAGAGTATGATCTGAATTCAGACAGCATTTCCCAAATAAGCATTTTCTTTTCTTCCTTGGAGTTTACTATAAGCAACTTGGATGTCTTTTTAATTTTACTGTACTGTTGAATGTTCGGGCATCTGATGAGATAGCAACTATGTAGGGCACTTCTGTAATAAGCTGGCTTATTTCTAGAGAATATTGCAACATTTCAACCATGGAGACACATTCAGAGACTGCTTATGATAAAGATACTGGAAAATACCTCTCACTTAGAGAACACTATCCACAGGGAAATGACAAGCCAATGACGTCTATGACATGCCTCGGAGCTGTGTCAGAAAACTAGATGATCTTTGCTATTAAGGTATCCACATTCTAAGGGGTCAAAGACATTCAAATCGAAAAAGTGTCCCATCATTCTCCTCGACTAGTTTCATAGGTGATATATATCAAAAAGAGCAAATCTTAATATTTTTCCAGATGAGTAATCCTTAGCAGAAGCCTAAAGTGAAACCTTAAACATATTTAGAATATGTGTAATTTTGCAAACGTGGTCTAGGAGAATGGTCTTTCTTTTCTGAAGAAAGAAAAAACTCACTATGAGTTTCAATTTCATTTAAGTAAATGATCTTAAATTTTCATAAAAGTAATTAGGGTCTCAGTCTCCTCACCTGCAAAAGGGAAATGATGGTGCATCACAGGACACTCTAAAGGATTAAATCAGATAAAACAAGAATTGTTGGAAAACCACAAAATTGATGCCCAGAGGCTGAAGAGTAATGTACAACAATTAGAGGCAAAATCCCACAATAAATAAGCAATCAGAAAGCTTGAAAGAACTTGCTTTTGAAACATAATTCATCAACCATCTTCCTTGTTCTTAAATCAAGTGCTAGATTTAACTTGGCTAAATCACAAAGTTTATATTAAAATATTTTCCATCAGCCAGAAAAACTGTGTGGTCCTGTGCTTGTTTAACTTACAACTGGCAAAGTCAAAAATCCATGTAATGGTTCAAAATCCACAGTTGCAAATGCAGTGCAGATGAAATACGGCAACTAAAATCCAGCCATTGTTTCTTTTTCCACAAAGTTATACCCTAGTTTAAGATTGATAACTGTTACTGACTAAGCTTGGTTACACTTTATCTGTCCCAACCAGTATCGTTAGCCAAGTTTAAATCTCCATGTGACAACTCAGAATCCACAGACTCTTGGAGCTTGCAAAAGCAATGCAAAAAGGCAAAAAAGTACATAATGGCCCAAATGTCTGCAAAAAATAACCAGGAGAACAGACTGGTTGGCAGCTGGAGCATGTCAGGGCCTGTTTTGAAGCCCTGGTCCAAGGAATGTACTACACACAAGCAAACACCAGTCTGGGAAGAAGCAAATCTCAGCTTTTAATCCTAAGTCATGATTAATACACTTTATGATTAGGGAAGAATCCATTTATTTTGAAATCATTCAATGTCAAAATAAAGATGATCACTACATGTTGCAAAGCTCGCCACCACTGTCTTGAATTATAAACATGCACACCATTGCCCAAGAGTCTTCCAGAACGAGACCTGTTCTTTAACCTAGTCCTAGACCAACGCCATCGCAGGCTAATACAGAGAGGACATACAATATATACCAAAGTCAATAAATACAAAATCTAGAAATATTTCAGATTACCAGATTAGATGATCAAAATGACAGTATCAACAAAACCATTGCTATTTGAGAGCTTACCAAGTGTTGAACTAACCCTTCTATATATATTATCTCATTTAATTCTATAGCAACCCAAGGAGGTTAGATATACTATTATCCCCACTAGACATCAGGAAACACTTAAGATTTAGAGTTAAAAAGTACTTGCCTAACATATTACTGAAATGGCTATATATATATATTATTTATTTATTTACATTTTGGCTGTGCCACAAGACATATAGGGTCTTAGTTCCCCAGAGATCAAACCCATGCCCCCTGCAGTGGAAACCAGGAGTCTTAATCACTGGACTGCCAGTGAAGTCCCGAGGCTTTATTTGTGCTGTACACATACAAAGCTTAATAATAACAAGTTTGAATATAAATATTCTAGTTGAAAATTATAAAATGTTACTTAACTTGAATTAATGCCAGTCACCATTTGACAAGGATAGGGTGAAGGTAACACGTATACCTGGTTGCCAGGGTTCCAAAAGGAGTGTTAGGGCGGAAGCCTTCAAGTGTCAACAATCAATATACCCTTGTTTCCTGTACGCTGGCTACTTCCTCACCTGGGGCTGGGTCTCCTGAATCTCTTGATCGAGTGTTCATCTATTTTGCCCCACTGCTGGGTTGAAGCAAGGTATCCTCCAGTGGTGTGGAGCCCAAAAGGGAATCTGGGCTCTGATAGGCTGTGACAAAACTCCTGTTTATAGTCACGCCTTTACTCCAACTTCATCAATTCCTGCACCTTCCAGAGGTGCTGGGTTTAAATCTGGTTCCTTCTTGGCTTTCTTCACGATCAATTTAAACTTTCTCAGATTACCTGAAGTAATCACTGAGAGTCTTTATGCTTTTTTTAGGTTTCAAAATACCATTCATTGCTGATATCTATTTCTTGGTTTTGTTTAATTTTTTAAAAGCTTTTGTGCCTTTGTGCATTGACTATCCCATCATCTTTAATGGGATATCAGAAGGGAATAAATGTTAGAGCACATGGCCACTCAGTCATCTGCCTCCCATTAACTTTTACAGAGACTTTAGATACCCTCCCTGCTTTTCTTCAGCCTTAACTAAAAGGACTGGATCTATTAATAAAATATTTGGGGGCTCCCTGCCAGTCAAGTGGTTAAAATTCCATGCGTCCACTGCAGGGGGGCTCAATTCCCACTTGAAGAACTAAGATCCTACATGCCGTTCAACATGCAAAAAACAATTCAATTTTTAAAATAAATATGTTGTCTTTATGCCTCTATGTGAAATGATACTTAAATAATGATATTTATTACTTCAGACACTGGTTATTGGTAAAAGCTGAATAATGAGGACTAAAATACCCACATTATTGTAGAGTTCTTGAGGTGAATTTCAAATTAATTTCTTTGTTGATTCATCTCAGAATAGAGAAAAAGTCATCATAAAAGTAACTTCTGAATGTCACTGTCTCAAATGTCAGCTAAAGACGTTTGGTTTTAGAAAGAACAGTTTTTCTGTTACATCTGTGAAATCGGGCAACTGCTTTAGTTAGCAAAAAGCTTTGTAAATTTGGTACCAAATAAAATTGGTAAACTTATACTGGATATTGTGGAAGCAAAGAACATTTGCCAATGAAAAACAATGGCGATAGCCATTACTTCAGGGCAAAACTTAGGTTCTACAACGTAAGGAAATCCATATTCTCTGGCCAAGTTAAATTTAATATGTTTTTCTTTTAAAATTTAGCTTTATGAACTAGTCAGGAAAGACGAAATGCTAATATTAATACTACAAAACTTTTGATAGTTTACTATCAATGCCTTCAAGTTGACAATTCTAATTACCAAGTAAAGAAAACACTGCACAATATAGATCATAGTACTGTTATATAGAGTAAAATGTCATTTTCTGTATAATAGTCATTTTATAAAATAATATTGAAACATGCATTTAACAGTATCCAGGGTCCGATGATATTTTAATTTTAATATAATCTGATTAAAATTAGATAAAAGAATCTTCTGGAGAAGCAAGTTCTGGGTGAGTCCCATTTTGTCTGTTTACTATTACTGTAATTTACCTCTCCACACAAAGCAGAAACTGGAGAATCTGGCATTAGCTGCTCATTATATGTTGGGAACAAATTCAGTTCCTCAGGACACAGAAGCACATTGATGGATATTTTTATTTTACTCGGCAGAAATTGAAGACAGCATAGTTTTAGCTTTCAATTACTTCCCAAAGTAATACCAATGTTTTAACTTTGTAATGAGAACAAGAAAAGCAAGCATGTCTCAAAGTTCTTTAGTAGCATAATTTTATAGGTTACAAATAATAGTATATACTATTATTGAAAAATGTAAAAGAAATAGCATAACCTAGACATTTAGAATGAAAACTCAGAATTAAGACTGAAAACATATTGTGTTATAAAAAATCAAAGAGAGTTTCATCTAGTCTTCATTTTGCAGAAAACTTTTTAGTACAGAAGACCTTACTTAGACCTTAACCCCATAGCAGTGGGGTTAATAATTTAGCCTTACACAAAAGGCAATTTCCTTTTCTGATAGTATCAGTCTTTTACCATCAATAGAGCTTAAACTTAAAAACAAGTGGAATTAAGATCATATTCTGTCCCAAATTCATGTAAATTAATCATACTTGGTCTTTTTCTATTAATATGACATCTATCTATAAATTATTGTAAATGAACCGATATGTGAAAGCAGAACACCCCCCAAAAAAAATCAAAAAAGTTGACTGTTAGTTGATTAGTCATGTCCAACTATGCAATCCCATGGTCTATAGCCTACCAGAATTCTTGTCCATGGAATTCTCCAGGCAAGAATACTGGAGAGGGTTGCCATTTCCTTCTCCAGAGGATAAGGATGTATACAAACAGATGAAGTATATACTATATGTGATGTTTAATAGTGAAATAAGTATTCATTTCTAAACAAAACATAAAAGGTACTACATTTTTTTCATGGGATGTTTAGGGTTTTAGGACATCTTTGGGCCTCAAAGACAGACAGATCATGAATCCAGGGAGATTTCCTGCATCTAAGTCAGAGGGAAATGGGCACAGTCACAGGTAGAAGGAAGTAGGTCCACAGCTGGGAGGTCGAAGACTCTGCCTTAACACTGACCAAGGACATACTGGGACAGGATTTAGCTCTAATCATCCCAAGAAAAAGAAAAAAGCCACACTGTTTGTAGGAGGGGTCAAATACAAGACGAGTGGGGTTCCAACTGCCTCCCCGTGTGTGCCCTTAAAGAAGGTTACCAAGCAAACAGCTGCCTGGCCTGTGGCACTGACACAGTGGGTGACAGGTAGGCATTAAAAAGAAGGGCAAGTCCTCCACAGTCAAGGGGCTTGAGAAAGGTCCATGTGGTGCTTCTTACCCCATCTGCTTCAATTTTGCCCCACCCTCCAGGTTCCTTAAACATTTCTGTGCCAAAATTCTGACGATGGCTTTCTTTTTCTCTATCCATGCTTCTCAAGGAGGACACAACTAGCATTTAGGGCAGACAATTCATGCTTGTCTGGGGGCAGTCCTACCAACACGTCTGGCACTTTCGGTCCCCATCTACTAATGCCTGTACAGTCCCAAGGTCCCTGGAGCAAGCAAAAATACATTCTGAATGCCCCAAGGAGGCAAACACAACGAGCACCACCATTTCAAAACCAATGCTGCAAGCTCTAGTATCTCATTTAAACCCACAGTGCCAAGAAGGTTCACAAATCAAATCTACATCTTGTGTCAAGATTTTCCTGGATTTCTAATCTTTTTCTCCTTTCAACTAGCCATTTTCCCTTCATGCTCCATGGTTATTTTGAGCTTGCCCCAAATTGAATTCCCTTATCTCCCTCAATAAGCCCCAACCTGCTTTTCTTACACCCTGGCTAATAAAACCATCATTCAAGGTCAACGAGGCAGAAACTGGGAGGCAAACAAAACTCTTCCTCTTTCTCGACAAGTCCTCAGAATTGTAAGTTCTAAATATCCCTCAAGTCCTTGCTCTTAGGACTGTTATGAGATCCCCATCATCTCTGGCTGTGTTTAGCAATGGCCCCAAATTTTTCACCATCTTCACCTCCTCCCTAATGTAAACACTGTACTACTACCATCTCCCAGGTCACCAGTTCAATTCCCAACTTAATTGTTCATTGTGCCCACCCAGCTTTCAGGAAACAGAAAAAGATCCTCAGCAGGAACACAAAAGCCTTCACCATCTTGTCTCATCCTCGCCTCTGATTCTCACCAGGGGCTCTAGGCCCACAAACTTCAGCTTGACCTAAATCTGCCCAACTGGGGGAAGCACCCTAGTCTAGGATGCCTCTGCACACACACTGGGGAAGCTCCACTGGCAATCAATGACCAGTGAGGACCAAGAGCCACAGGGCAGATGCTTTCTAGCTGAAATGCTCTAGAACCCAAGCATCTGGCAGAATAAGAGGCTCCAGATGTATTGACTGAAATGAACAATTCTTTATATAGAAAATTCAGTAGGAATAGCCACTGACAAATGCACACACCCAGAGTCAGAATGGTCTTGTCTGTTTTCATATAATGTCATCTTACACAGAAGGGCTTCTTGGTGACACTTACTGGCAAACAGTGAAGAACTCAAGCAATTATAAGGAGGATCAGACATCACACTGAGTCAAATGCTGCACATGCCGTGATCTGAGCCTCCACTAAATATCCCATCACCTAGAGCAACAATTTTTCATCAGGTAAAAGTAAACCAATGAAGACAGTCTTGACTATGCCACACTTAAATAATGCCACACAATCAGTAATCACTTTAGACACTGTTCATTAGTTAAGGAAAAAAATGTAAATTTTATGACTTCTTAAGACTGGGAACTCTTTCATGGGTAGTACACTGAGAATCACTCTTGGAACCCAAATGGTGAAAATTCAAAAGCAGGCATTACAAAATGAAATAGGTTTTGTAAATCTTCTGAGCACTTTGAATTTTCAAAAGGCCATACTTAAGACTTCCCTGGTGGGTCCAGTGGCTACAATTCTGCATTCCCAACACAGGGGGCTCATGTTCAATCCCTGGTCAGGGAACAAGAGTTTACATGCTGCAACTGAAGATCCCATACGCCACAACTAAGACTCAGCACAAGTGAAGTTGCTCTGTCCTATCCGACTCCTTGCAATCCCATGGACTGTAGCCTACCAGGCTCCTCCGTCCATGGAATTTTCCGGGCAAGAGTACAGGAGTGGGTTGCCATTTCCTTGTCCAGGGGATCTTCTCGAACCAGGGATCGAACCCAGGTCTCCCACATTACAGGCATATGCTTTACCATCTGAGCCACCAGGGACGCAGCACAGCCAGATAAAAAATAAAAATAAATTTAAAAAAAAACACTGTATCTAAAATGAGTGTTTCAAACTTAAGTAAACTTTTGTAATTAAGTTATTATGATACAGACACAGGATTACCATGTAGAAGCTAATCATTCTTAGTTGAAATATAACAAGAGATTAAATTACACAGGTAGGCATCTCTCCAAACTGAAACACTGCATTTCAAATAAAAACAGAAAAAAAATGTAAAGGATAAAGATGCTTCGTTTTTTATCATTTAATGGAGGTTGAGATGTTTTTATTTTAAAAATTAAAAATAGACAAAAAATGACCAGAATAGCCTCTTAATTATAAGTTACTATCAAAATGAAAACATTTAGATAAAATCGTAAAAGATTTAAATTTTGTCAGGGAAATTAAAATAATAAAATGTTCATCTATAATTGAAATGACTTATTTCAGGGTTAACCAATTATGCATTTTTTTAATCTCCATTTTATAGCTAAGTTGGATAGGTTTAGAAACCTTCTTAAGCCTAAACCTACTACCTGCTGGGGCCCAGGCTCTATTTTTTTTTTTTTTTTTAGCCAAGCCAGGCGGTTTATCATGCTCCAGCACCCAGTAGTCTGCTTCCCAGATGAATTTGAAGCTAGAGTTACACTAACTATTAAATAGCCTCAACCCCAATCTTAAACACTTCTAGTTACAAAAGACTAACAGTGTTTCTGGAAAATGACTCGTCAGCCTTTTTTGCAGGAAGAAGAAAACTTTCCTTCTTTAACGCTCTAACTCATGAGAGAACAGATTGAGATGAAGGAGAAGGAAAATACACTGGCTGGTCTTCTGAAACTGACTGGTTGGGTACATGTGACCCAGAGAGGATCCCACGAGAGACTGACAAGATTCTACCATCCCACATAAAACTAATAACAACAGCGTTTCCCATTCACACAGGCTCGCCTTCAAAGAAGTTCATGATTCACCCACACGCCTTCGTCTCTCTTGCTACCTCCCACCAGGGCAGAGGTTGGGGCAACAAGGAGGTGACAGGTCCATGTCCTGACTGCCTTTGTCAGAGTCCACTCTCAGTGGACCTGAACCCCTGGAAGTTGGGTTCAGTGCTTGGAGGCAGAGCCACCGGTTGGTTTAGCAACTTGTTCACGACACTGATTTTAGCATCCTGCTTTTCAATGTCCTCATACGGAGTCCACGACAGGTCGTGTTATAGCTTGTAGGCACCAAGGAAGTCATGTGGACGACTCGTCCCCCATTCCTCTGGAGAAATAATGGAAAAATACTGCTGACCGCTCTCCCGTTTATAAAGGTAGTAAACGTTGCCAGGTTTTTTCACCACGTTACAAGCTACATGGTGCAAGTCAGCATCTCTGCAAGCATCCTCCAAAACTTTCCTTTGTTCTTGCAAATGTTCGATTTGCTCAGCTGTGACTGTCAGTTTGTTGGTGGCATTTGCTCTGATGAATTCACTAGCCTTCTGCACCTGTTCTGCGAGCGCCATGAGGTCTAAAGGGTCCCCGGCCCGGTGGGCGTGGTAGGGGCTCACCAGGGCCAGGTGGGGATTCGGGGTGAGCTCCACCAGGGCTCCTCCCCGATCTGCCGCCGACAGAGCTCCTTGGTTTTCTGTGACTCCCTGGGTCCCCCGGGCGTTGCTGCATCTCTCATGACAAGACTTTGTTCTCCTCACTACCCAGGCGGCGCGAGACTGCAGAGCATGCCCAGGCTCTTTCTAAATCAAGCTCTGATACACAAGCAATGCTATCGAGGCCCAAAGACTCTAGGACCCAAAACATCCTCTGTTCAAGAACTGCTGTTACTCAACAATCAGAATTGACCAGCAGCTTTCTCGAGAGCCATTGATAGGCTGTGAGAAGTGGACTCATGGCCACACAATTCAAAGAACAGTTCCAAAGAGGAGTAAAAACGTGCACCGTGGTTTTCAGAAAATAAGTTCTCATTAAAATCATAACTTACATGTTATAGTTATCAAAACAGTAATAATTCTGTGTAGCAATATAACAAATATAGAGATTTATCGTCATAGTTAAACCAAAGTACAAGTTAAAATGAAAGAGACTCATTTTGAAATCTGAACACCTGTTGAACCAGGACACAGCATCTAAGGCTCTTGTTTTGTTCTCTTCACTAAAAGGAGAAAGATTTTTCATTTCCCTTAACAAAATGGGCAAGAATGGTGCCCCTCAAAAAAGCAATGGGCTGAACACAAGCAACGATTCAGGTTCTAAAAGAGGACTTTTCAAGCTGCAGTGCGTGTCACCACCTGCACACCACAGGCCTCTCTTCTCTAAGGTTCAACAGGTCCTCTGAACACGAATTTTTAAGTATCCATGTCAGACACAAGATTGCCAAGATCTTTTCTTGTGGCAGAACCTGCTTCAGAAGTTGTGTAAACAGCATGAAATACTAGGAGCACTCACTGATCTGGCCATGAATCCCATCTCTGCAGTAGCCCAAACTTACACACTAACCTGTTCATCACAGGACACTCAATCTTGTAGTTCAAAAGGGAAATCTAGTATACCTGCACACAAAGACGGAGCCAGGAATACGTTCACATTACCATCACTGCTTACCTGGCTCTGCCCTAAAGTGACAAAGGAACAACGTCCAGATTCACCAAGAGTATTCAAGTCCTTGTGGCAGGTCCAGCCTTTGTGGGCCCTGAAGCCTATACACTTTGGAGGCCCTCTAAGAAGAAATCAGGCACTATAGCAAATATTTAAAAGATGCCCTTGCAAAGTAAGCAGACTTAAAGCTTAAGCTTCACAAGTTGAACGATAAACCCACCTGACTCAAATAAAAAATTTCCAATATTCAAACCATTTTGACCACCCAAAACAGCAACTTTGCACAGCTCAATTTAGTACACCACTGCACAAGGCTCCAGAACAGCTATGCAGTTCCTCAGGATAGAAGAGTTCCCAACTGAGGTACAAACTGAGCTTCCTGCCCTCATTAAAAAAATAACAATAATGAAAGTTCTTCTAACAGTGCTTATGGAAAGTGAAATAAGGAAAACCTACAGAAATCATTGTGGACATTATGACTGCACTTTAAAAATAATATATACCTATCTTAAAGCAAGAGTGTGAAAATGCAAACAAATAATTTTTTATTTAAATGTTATGATCATGAGTTACTTTTTTCTTTTCCAACTAAATGTTGTTATATTACTGGCATAATTAAAAAGGAAAAATAAAAGGGATAAAGTAGGGAGAAAAACAAGGAATATGGAGACCTCAGAAAAAAACGTCTGCTGTGTCGATTTACTACACACTTAGCATCTACTTACACATGAGCAACTTGAAACAGACCTTAAAATTTACTTCAAGGGACAAAGATAAAAGCCAATTGAACAAATGAGAGGCTTCACACCTCTCCTTTTTAGAGAATCCAGACGTTTGTTAGTAAGGAATATCTAAAGGCAAATGAAAGTGAACTTACTTTTTGCTTGCCTCACAGACGTCTGTAATATTGGAGAAAAGATGGTGACTCTCGGTTTTGGTCATCGTATCACTCAGTGCTTTAGAATTTTTAAACATTCGTATCAAGATCTCCAAACTGAGTAAATACGAATGTTCAGAGGATATGACTTCAAAAATAGCCTGACTTTGTCAGAGTCCACTCTCAGTGGACCTGAACCCCTGGAAGTTGGGTTCAGTGCTTGGAGGCAGAGCCACCGGTTGGTTTAGCAACTTGTTCACGACACTGATTTTAGCATCCTGCTTTTCAATGTCCTCATACGGAGTCCACGACAGGTCGTGTTATAGCTTGTAGGCACCAAGGAAGTCATGTGGACGACTCGTCCCCCATTCCTCTGGAGAAATAATGGAAAAATACTGCTGACCGCTCTCCCGTTTATAAAGGTAGTAAACGTTGCCAGGTTTTTTCACCACGTTACAAGCTACATGGTGCAAGTCAGCATCTCTGCAAGCATCCTCCAAAACTTTCCTTTGTTCTTGCAAATGTTCGATTTGCTCAGCTGTGACTGTCAGTTTGTTGGTGGCATTTGCTCTGATGAATTCACTAGCCTTCTGCACCTGTTCTGCGAGCGCCATGAGGTCTAAAGGGTCCCCGGCCCGGTGGGCGTGGTAGGGGCTCACCAGGGCCAGGTGGGGATTCGGGGTGAGCTCCACCAGGGCTCCTCCCCGATCTGCCGCCGACAGAGCTCCTTGGTTTTCTGTGACTCCCTGGGTCCCCCGGGCGTTGCTGCATCTCTCATGACAAGACTTTGTTCTCCTCACTACCCAGGCGGCGCGAGACTGCAGAGCATGCCCAGGCTCTTTCTAAATCAAGCTCTGATACACAAGCAATGCTATCGAGGCCCAAAGACTCTAGGACCCAAAACATCCTCTGTTCAAGAACTGCTGTTACTCAACAATCAGAATTGACCAGCAGCTTTCTCGAGAGCCATTGATAGGCTGTGAGAAGTGGACTCATGGCCACACAATTCAAAGAACAGTTCCAAAGAGGAGTAAAAACGTGCACCGTGGTTTTCAGAAAATAAGTTCTCATTAAAATCATAACTTACATGTTATAGTTATCAAAACAGTAATAATTCTGTGTAGCAATATAACAAATATAGAGATTTATCGTCATAGTTAAACCAAAGTACAAGTTAAAATGAAAGAGACTCATTTTGAAATCTGAACACCTGTTGAACCAGGACACAGCATCTAAGGCTCTTGTTTTGTTCTCTTCACTAAAAGGAGAAAGATTTTTCATTTCCCTTAACAAAATGGGCAAGAATGGTGCCCCTCAAAAAAGCAATGGGCTGAACACAAGCAACGATTCAGGTTCTAAAAGAGGACTTTTCAAGCTGCAGTGCGTGTCACCACCTGCACACCACAGGCCTCTCTTCTCTAAGGTTCAACAGGTCCTCTGAACACGAATTTTTAAGTATCCATGTCAGACACAAGATTGCCAAGATCTTTTCTTGTGGCAGAACCTGCTTCAGAAGTTGTGTAAACAGCATGAAATACTAGGAGCACTCACTGATCTGGCCATGAATCCCATCTCTGCAGTAGCCCAAACTTACACACTAACCTGTTCATCACAGGACACTCAATCTTGTAGTTCAAAAGGGAAATCTAGTATACCTGCACACAAAGACGGAGCCAGGAATACGTTCACATTACCATCACTGCTTACCTGGCTCTGCCCTAAAGTGACAAAGGAACAACGTCCAGATTCACCAAGAGTATTCAAGTCCTTGTGGCAGGTCCAGCCTTTGTGGGCCCTGAAGCCTATACACTTTGGAGGCCCTCTAAGAAGAAATCAGGCACTATAGCAAATATTTAAAAGATGCCCTTGCAAAGTAAGCAGACTTAAAGCTTAAGCTTCACAAGTTGAACGATAAACCCACCTGACTCAAATAAAAAATTTCCAATATTCAAACCATTTTGACCACCCAAAACAGCAACTTTGCACAGCTCAATTTAGTACACCACTGCACAAGGCTCCAGAACAGCTATGCAGTTCCTCAGGATAGAAGAGTTCCCAACTGAGGTACAAACTGAGCTTCCTGCCCTCATTAAAAAAATAACAATAATGAAAGTTCTTCTAACAGTGCTTATGGAAAGTGAAATAAGGAAAACCTACAGAAATCATTGTGGACATTATGACTGCACTTTAAAAATAATATATACCTATCTTAAAGCAAGAGTGTGAAAATGCAAACAAATAATTTTTTATTTAAATGTTATGATCATGAGTTACTTTTTTCTTTTCCAACTAAATGTTGTTATATTACTGGCATAATTAAAAAGGAAAAATAAAAGGGATAAAGTAGGGAGACAAACAAGGAATATGGAGACCTCAGAAAAAAACGTCTGCTGTGTCGATTTACTACACACTTAGCATCTACTTACACATGAGCAACTTGAAACAGACCTTAAAATTTACTTCAAGGGACAAAGATAAAAGCCAATTGAACAAATGAGAGGCTTCACACCTCTCCTTTTTAGAGAATCCAGACGTTTGTTAGTAAGGAATATCTAAAGGCAAATGAAAGTGAACTTACTTTTTGCTTGCCTCACAGACGTCTGTAATATTGGAGAAAAGATGGTGACTCTCGGTTTTGGTCATCGTATCACTCAGTGCTTTAGAATTTTTAAACATTCGTATCAAGATCTCCAAACTGAGTAAATACGAATGTTCAGAGGATATGACTTCAAAAATAGCCTGACAAGGAGGAAGAAGAAATGAGTTGTTAATTCTTTCTATTAAAGAATTTAAATTGAGCTCTCATAATTCTGCTATAAGAATAACAGTATCTTTAAAAATGCAAAACTGTAAGTATATTTTTAAAAAGTACATTACCAAACTACTGTCTTTATATAAGGCACATATACCCAAATTTTGAGAAGCAGAGTCACTGCCTAGAGTGTAAATAGGAAAAAATGAAAGCACTTGGCATCCTGAGGTCATGTTTTGCCAGAGGGTAGAATCTCTGGGAGGAAGCTAGGGCAGGTCGTAAAACCTCAGGGTGACATTCATTAACCTTTGGGGTCATCTCCTCCAGCCCTGATTTCAAAGCATGCTGTTCTGGGACAGTGAAGATTTATGGACCTCCCTTGGGATTCAGAGATAATTTCTCACAAATCCATTTCTTCCTTCCCCTGTGGGTCCTTTCTCTCCCTGTGTTTTAATTCAACTAATTTGTAGTTAATATGAGCAAATATTCTGGGCGTATTAAAAAGCATGACCAGACCTACCCTCAAAAGGTTCTTATCAGCCACAGGAATTCTTTCATATAAACTCATACAATCGAAAGTAATTCTGTCCAATAAGCCACCCTTTCTGCTCTCTACAGTGTCTCAAGAAGGAGTGAAGGACCCTCAGCAGAAACTCTTGGTGTCAGGCACAGAGTGGTGGTTCATCTGATAAGCCTTCACTATCGATGAAAAGCCAACCCACCTATGTGCAAAGATACCAACGCCCTGTGTAAGGAATTCATCTTGGGCCTTAACAAAATCAGATTCTCCTAGAATGGCCAGGCAGAGAGAATTCCTCCTCAGGGAGGGGTGGTGAACGACCTTTCGGGCTTGTGCTTCCCATCCTTCCTGGAGATCTTCCCTAATAACAGAGCCACCTTGGCCTCCAGGGCTCCTCCCCTTAGGGCTTAGCCCAGAGGGACCCAGAGGAGTCTCCTTATAAGAACTAATGCTCCAGCTGAGGTCAGGTGGGAGCAGGCAGGCACAGGCAGGTGGATGCCCCGCTGCTGGTGGGTGGGCCATACTCTGTGCTGCTGCTGCTAAGTCACTTCAGTCATGTCCGACTCTGTGTGACCCCATAGACGGCAGCCCACCAGGCTCCCCCATCCCTGGGATTCTCCAGGCAAGAATACTGGAGTGGGTTGCCATTTCCTTCTCCAATGCATGAAAGAGAAAAGTGAAAGTGAAGTCGCTCAGTCTGTCCGACTGTTAGCGACCCCATGGACTGCAGCCCACCAGGCTACTCCGTCCATTGGATTTTCCAGGCAAGAGTACTGGGGTGGGGTGCCATTGCCTTCCCCGGGGCCATACTCTGTAATACTCTGTAAATCAGGTTAGTGGTGCTAATCTCATTGTTCACCTCTATTCTTAGCATCCATAATCATTTAGGTAAGTCTTACTTCTTGCTGATCTAACCTTGGTTGTGTTCCAGGGACTTTAAGTGATATAACCATCTAATGATTATGTCATTAGATGTAAAGACAAGGACATTAATAAGAGTTTCATTTAACTTGTATCTTGTGTGATTCTATTCAATTAATAAAATTATCCCCAGGAAATGCAATACAGACTAAAGAAAGTTCACTCTTCCTGACCAAAAACAGTGGATTTCAGGTTGTTGATGGATATGGATATGGTGCTTTGGAATGATTAAAAACATTTCAATGTAGAGGCTTTTACAATCAAATCCAAAATGTGAAGATTCAAACAAAATGATATGATAAACTATACAGAATAGATCACAGGAAAAGATGAGTATGCGGTAGTTTAATATAATACATTTAATGTAATAACTTAAACATCTTGCAATAGAAGCATCAACTACTTAAAGGAAAATCACATTAGATCTGTTAAATATCAGTATAAGAACAGAAATAAATCATAATTAGATTTGCTGCTATCATCACAATTTTATATCACAAATCTGAATAAATATTCTCAAAATGTAAGGGAAATGGAATAGATTTAAAAGAAAAGAAATATTCTAATAGGATCAAGACCCTGGAGAAGCTCTTGAGCTGTTTATGCCACAATGTTAACAGTAAAAAAAAAAAAAAAAAAATTACCACCTACTGTCTATCATTAGGAGAACATATTTTCTTTAGAAGTATTTATAGAATGGAACGGGCTTCCCTGGTAGCTCAGAGGTTAAAGCGTCTGCCTCTGATGCGGGAGACCTGGGTTCGATCCCTGGGTCGGGAAGATCCCCTGGAGAAGGAAATGGCAACCCACTCCAGTGTACTTGCCTGGAGAATCCCATGGACTGAGGAGCATGGTTGGTTGCAGTCCATGGGGTCACAAAGAGTCGGACACGACTGAGCGACTTTACTTACTTACTTACTTNATTCTGGAATCTAGCTGTTGGCTCTGGTACATTCAACTAATTTCTTGCTTAGACCTCTCTGATAATGAGCCTGCCTGGACTACTACCATTGCTTCTAATGAGTCTTCCTAGGTATTATATTACATCTTCTTGACCAAACGCTCTCTCAGAGATCTGACTGAAAGCATAAAGAGCATGATAAGCAAATTGAAAATGATGCAAGATTGGAAGGGGAGGGCAATATAATAAGTACTTACAATAAAGATATAATATAAAAAATTTTAAAGGCAGAAGTTATGTGAAAACACAAGTGTTTTTTGCTTTGCTAAAAAAGCAGTAAAGGTCTCACCTCTCTAAGGCAATAAGCTGTCTCTTATACACATCTAGATGTGTATAAGAGACAGGATGTAATATATGAACAGATGGATACACATAGATCCATAATTATAGTTGTCTCTAGGGAGGAGAGGAAAGGAATGAAAGGAAGAGCATGTAAGACTTCTATTTTACTGAAAGTCATATTTTCTTTATAAAAATTAGAAAAATTATAAATGTAATAATTTTTTAAATTCTCTGTGATGTATACAGCAATGTTATACATTATTCTGATTTTTAAAAATTAATCCTATAATTTACCCTTATATTTTTGTGTAATTGCAAACCAGTGAGATAAGAAAGGGATAATTCATATCCTCTATGGAATTTATTTATATGCATATATATGCCTAAGCTTATTTATTTCCAAACCCATATGCATAAGACAAAAGGAAAGTGCTTTGAGAACTTCAAAATATTATTACAATGAGCAATTTTCTTAAGCTGCATTTACTAAATTTCAAGTTATGAAACTATTGCTATCTGTTCTATTTTTTATTAAGCAAACATGTTTTGGTATAATTTTAGATTTCTAGAAATCTTGCAAAGAGGGTTCAGAGTTTTTCCACTATCATCCTTTTTCAGTTCAAGAATCTAATCAATGTTTTTTCCATTTTTCAACGTATTTCTTCCAATGTAAATATTATACCTGGACTAGGTGCTTTGCTAAGTTAAAATGACATTTTTAGTTTTTGTTTGCTTAATTGCTCTGTCATGTCCAACTTTTTGCAATCCCATGGACTGCAGGGTCCTCTGTTCATGGGACTCTCTAGGAAAGAATACTGGAGTGGGTTTCTCCAGGGGATCTTCCTGACCCAGTGATTGAACCTGGGTCTCCTGCATTGCAGGCAGATTCTTTACAGTCTAAACCACCAGGGACTAGGTGCTTTGTTAAATGAAAATGACATTGGGATATTTAAGATTTTCTTTTCTGGGAGCTTACATGTAATTTTATTTGACAATAATCACATAACCTTTTTGTAAAAAAAAAAAGAAAAGAAAATGAATATGCTGTCAGAGAAAAATGCTCAACAAAACAGCACCCCTGAGAATCCTAAAGAATCTGCTTGATAGAAAATACACCTTTTGGAACTTCCCTGGTGGTCCAGCAAGACTCTGTGCTCCCACTGCAGGGGACTCGGGTTGCTGCAGTTCCTGGTTAGAGAGCTAGATCCCACAAGCTGCAGCTAAGATCCAGCACAGCCAAATAAATTAATTAAATTTCAAAAAAAAAAAAAAATACCTCTTGTCGCTTTCTCTCCTCCTGGCTAACTGTCTGAGATAATCCATTTCTTTTCACCTAGAGCAAAAAGCAAAATAAAGTTGAGCTCATTTACTTTCATAAACAACTTCTTTATTATGTAAGGCATAATTCTATGCCCTTCAAATCTGAATTAACTGCAAATGCTGAATTCAGTACATATTAATTTTGAGTCTCATATCCCTTAGATGACATTTAATCACATTAATAAATTAGCATAGTACAACATTAAAGGAATGAAAAGTGTCTAGAATACTACCCAATGGGTTTGAGTTAATTTGTTTTGGTCTTAGTTCTGGTTATTCCTAAAATACTTAGGAAATTAATCTCCCAATTCATAAGTGAAGAAGTCCCTGATAATAAAAGAAAGGAAGCCACCGCCCTAAGAGTTTACTGCTTAGAAACTCTGGTCAGTGATACGGTATCCTTATTACATTGAAAGTGTAATTTTTAACACTATGTGAACACTCTGTGAAAACATAGACTCAACGGAACACCAATGCTCTTTATAAAAACCCAATCAAAGAAAACACAGTCCTCTTGGCCCAATTTCAAGAGGTTTTGGGGCATATTTAATTTTGACAAATAAGGATGTTAATCTGATACTCTTTAATGGCGCAAGAGTACCTGCAAAAACCAAGAATGCCAGTACCATACTTGGAATAATGCAGTTGTGTCCCTAGTTGAATTCCGAAGTCCTTGTCTCAACTGTTACACATTTCTACTTGATTGCTGCAGTTCCTACCAAAATTCAGTCTCTAACTCAGAACAGAGGTTGAATTATGAACCCCATGAAGGCAGGACCTAGAGTCTGTTCTAATATACCTGGCCCTGAGTCCAGCACATGAAAGACATTGATGTTTTTCTCACCAATACAGTATACTAACACATATATATGGAATTTAGAAAGATGGTAACGATAACCCTGTATGTAAGACAGCAAAAGAGACAGGATATACAGAACAGACTTTTTGACTCTGTGGGAGAGGGAGAGGGTGGGATGATTTGGGAGAATGGCATTGAAACATGTATAATATCATGTAAGAAATGAATCGCCAGTCTAGGTTTGATGAGGATACAGGATGCTTGGAGCTGGTGCACTGGGATAACCCAGAGGGATGGTATGGGGAGGGAGGTGGGAAGGGGGTTCAGGAGTGGGAACTTATGTACACCCGTGGAGGATTCATGTTGATGTATGGCAAAACCAATACAGTATTGTAAAGTAAAAAATAAAATAAAATTAGAAAAATAAAATAAAATAAAAATAAACATTTTAGCTCAACATAAAAATAAATAAATAAATAGATCACAGAGAGAAAAAAGAAAAAAAAGACATTGATGTTTTTCAGTTAAAGTTTAATTAACAAAAAGTAAGGCATGTACACAATACCAACCAATTAGATCTTGCACTTAACAGAAGAGCAGCAAAAAAGAAGAATTTCCTCCCCTTGTGTGGAAAAAGCAATAGCAGTAAAATGTAACAGAGGTCTTCAAACGTTTTGCTATCTACTTCCTAAAAAAGCTAAAAAACCATGTTCCCTTAGACCCATTTTATGTTGACATTTCAATTTTTCATCCAAAATTTAAAGAATCTTAAAGACATATCTTCCTCTTAATTGCAAATCTAGACATTTTAACCATGTGCTGTCATACTCTTTTAAATGGGTCGCAATGAGTCGGACATGACTGACCGACTTCACTTTCACTTTTCACCTTCATGCACTGGAGAGGGAAATGGCAACCCACTCCAGTGTTCTTGCCTGGAGAATCCCAGGGACGCCAAAGTCTGGTGGGCTGCCATCTGTGGGGCCTCACAGAGTCAGACACAACTGAAGCGACGGCAGCAGGAGTGGAATATAAAAACCATGATGACAATATCCACCATCATCCATTTAAAACATATGGAGATTTTACATTATTCTTCTTTCTCCTTGAAAACCCATTTCTATGTCAATTTTCCCTCCCAATTTCCTGTTATAATTCTGTGTCAGAGTATTTAATTAGTCACTCTAGCATATTTAGGGAATAGATTTTTACATTTAATTTTCTAAAATGTCTTGTGATCAATGAGCTTTAAGTATAAAGACTCTTCTGGATTGTATAATCACTACAAACACCATTAGTGATCCATAATCAAAATGATGCAATTATTTCCAATTTCAGTGCACTAAGCACTAAAAGTAAAATTTTACAAGAATGCAACTCTGAGTGAGACGGGGTAGGGCTGTATGGTGGCTGAAACCAATATTTCAAATTGACCCATTTTATTTTGTGCTGTGATTTAACATGCTGACACGGGGCACCAAATACCAAAGTAACATTTGAGATGGGCTTTCTTTAGTAAAATGGCAAAAGGGGTCACTGTGAAAACTGGAAATTGGAGAACAAAATCTGGTGTAACACTTTAACTGCAGATACACTCTCAGCTTTAGAGAAAAGAATGCCTAGGAATTGAGAATCTGGAAAATGTGATCACTGAATCCTCAGAAAAACTCTAAAAAGCCAATACTATTCTTATGCCCATTTTACAGACAGTAATAACTAAGACTTAGGATTCCAGATCACATAGCTAACAGATAGGAAGGCCAGGATCCTCATCCAGGTATACCAACTCAAGGGGTCCCGCTCTTAATCATGATATTATCAGGGATAGGGGACCCCCAGTTTTCCATCAAGGCACCTTACTTCTAAGGTTGGGTGATTGTCACTAATGATGATCCCTTCTAATGCCAGGTCTGCACCAAGTCTCCATATGTTTGTTGTCATTGCACATATCACAGAATGTTCTCAGCCTTATCTACCATGAGGATGCTGGGTCAGCTGGTCAGCAAGAAATCAGGGTTAAAAAAGCATCTTCATACATTTTAATAAGGGAGGAGACTGGCCAGAAGAACGAAATCATTCAGAGCTGCTCCCATTTGGTTAATGTTGAGCAGGAATTTCACAGGATTTCCTGCCTGACTCAAAGCCCAGCAGATCAATATCCTGGCACTGTGCCCACAGTCTCAGCAGGTGATGTAACCAGCAAGAATTTCCACGCCACCAGCATCTCCATCCACAGCTACTACTGAGCTCAAACTCGGAAATCTTAAGGGGAAGAAAGTAAAGCATGGGGGCTTAGAGACCTACCTACCCAGATACAGCTAGGTCACTGAGGGATTAAGAGTACATCATCCTATCAAAAAGGAAAAAAAAAAAAAAAAGAAATCCCCAGCTAAAGTAGTTGCCCTTCTGAAGGAGAAGAGAGAAGGTAGTTTTGAAAAAGGCAAAGCACTCATACATAGAATTATCATCTTTCACCAACATTAATAAAAAATGATCAAACATTCCTTTAACCAAGAAGTCAAAAATTAGAAACCAGTAGCCCATATAGAACTGACCGATAAAGAAAACAAAAGGTTCTAGAAAGTACATTCTTGGGTTATAATTAAGAAAAGTGACACATTCAAGGATCCAGAAGGCCAGGTCTGGAGTTATGACAAGCCAGCTCCACCTGGCTGACTTCCAGACCACTGCTTGGGGCCCGGCTGGACGGGTTCTTCTCCGGAGCCAAGAGGAAGCTTTTTGTCCACCTGAGATCTTCCACATGCAACTCTAAATTACATGGTACCTGAGAGCAGGTGCCTGGAGGCAGAAGATCAAGAGTGGGCAAGACGATTTCAGAGACTGAAGAATGTGGAAAATGAAACCAGAAAAAGAAGGGGAGAGGGGATATATAAGTGGGCCCCACAGAGACTGGCAGAAGACAGGCAGGAGAAAACTGGGGAGAATAAAAACACAGAGCAAAATGTCAAGTGGAAAGAAACAAGGAAAGAAGAGGGAGGAAGGAGAGAGGGAAACAAAAGAAGGAGAAAGACTGTGTACAACGATTTTAATAGTATGTATCTCTGGAAATTTTCTACTTGAAACCAATGACCTATTGCTAAACCGAAGTAAAAATCACTGCTGAGCCCAGGCTTTTCTTTTGCACAAGCACACAAATATGTGTAAAACATATGTTTACAATAATACCTACAGTTTTTACATTTACATGTTTTCTGCAGTTTGCACACTTTCGCTAAGAGAATTAAAATATCAAGTTTATCACATTTCTCCAAGTGTTTTCCTTGTTTCCACCTGTGGAAAAGATAATACACCAGCTTCCAAAACGGGGTTCCTGTTCTGTCATCTAAAATGAAATAAACTAAATCATATAGGCTCTTTTTTAAAACTTTTCACATATGTATCTTGCAGTGGCGGCTCTGGAACACACGGACTGCCAAGCAACAGGCCTTTACAGCTCTCTTCTGACCTCCCTAGAACTTGCTCATTGCTTTAAACTTCCTATTTAACTATATCATCAGTAAGTACAGTTACAAATGTGGTTGAATGAAACATTAAGTACTACACTCAGTTTGAGGTTCTTGGTTTTGTACAATCCAACTAATTCACAAAACTGTTCAAATCTTGCCATGGCAGATTCTATACTCTTAGGAGAACATGTGAATATATGTTAATATTTATTTGACATATATGACATATATTCAAATAAAAGTGGATAAAAATTAATTCAAATAAAACAAAACTGTAGCCCACAACTACAGTTCTGACATATGTTAAAAAATATGAACATATATTATGTGATTTGTCAAGGCAGTGAATGCAGGGAACTCACTAATCTCATAATAGTTTTAAATTAATAATTATAAATTATAATTTTACTGCTGTAATTGGTATTAAAATTCTCCACCTACGATTTTTTTGTAATCAACATATGTTCCATGTTCAAAAGAGACAAAAGTTAACAATTGGCTAAAACTAATAAAGAACAGTAGAAGATACTTCATCAATGGATATACTGTCTAACTGGCCCCAAGATACAGTTTTTGAAATTTAAGGTGAACTCCCAAAAGGATAGATCCAAAAGTTACTCTACCTAAAACTTATGCCAAGTTAGTGTGGGAAAGACAAATATCATATGATATGGCTTATATGCAGAATCTACAAAACTTACATAAATGAACTTATTTACAAAATAAAAACAGATTCACAGACATAGAAAGCAAACTTAGGGCTGCCAAATGGGAAAGGAGAAGGAGAGATAAATAAGGAATTAACAGGTGCACACTTCAACACAGAAAACAGATAAACAGCAAGGACCTGATATATAGCACAGGGAACTATACTCAGTACTTTATAATACCCTATATGGGAAAAGAATAAAAAAGAATAGATATATGTATATGTACAACTGAATCACTTTCCTCTACACCTGAAACATGACATTGTAAATTAACCATGCTTCATTTCTTTATGATTAAAAGAATTAATAAAATGGATGCTAATTTCCTTCATGATCCTTTGCAAGTCTGAGCTTGTTAGAGGACTATCTCATGAAGGAACAAGCAGGCTTTAGGTAATAATTCCACTCCTGCACTCATCACAGCTACAGGTGATTTCACCTTGTGAAAAACTGTCTTATGAAAACCTAGGCAATGTTCCTTGGCCTCTGACGCCATTGACTACAGTAGGTAGTAAAAGCCGGGTTCTCTAAGTCTCCAAAAGAATCCTGAGGTTGCCATGTATAACTAAGCCTGTCTACAGGATAGAGCCTGCCCTGTAACTGTGTACAGAGCCAAGAGGAATTACCCCAGTCTCTAGGCTGATTGGATCATTTTCTATAGGGTAAACAGGGATATGACCTCAGGCCCTCTATGACTTGACATTGTTTCCATATAGATAAGATGGGTGCACATTCTTTCTCTTTTTTCCACCAGCCAAAGAAACCAGAATAGGAGGGCCTGCAAAAGACTGACCGACCAAAGAGGCTCAGAAAAGTAGTCAATTAAAAATGAGATCGGATATTTATAATCCAAGTTCACTCAGGCTCCATAAAGCACTGATGTCCACTGAATACCCACTGGAGCTAAGACCTTCAAACTTAAGAGCTATCCATTTGCTGAAAACCAGCTGGTTTATTCATGCCTCCTGGTGACTCGCTATTCATGGGCTTCTGTTCTGGAGAGTTCAAGTGGGAAGAGAATGAATTGCAAAGTAAAATTACACCACGGGACACAATCACTCCTAGGTGTTTTCTACAGACTTAATACAAATTGAACAGTCCCGGAATTTCCAATGAGTTACGTTCACTTCAACAACTCAGGAACAGCAGCTCTCTGAGGGTATGCTTGAAGTTCCTAAAATGAAAAATCTGCCACAGGCCTGAAACTGTCTTCTGAAAGTAGCCTCCGCCTCGTCCACTGAGAAATCACTGAGACACTATCCACCTACGCCGCAAGCTGCTGCAGAACACCCATACCAAGGGCCAGAAATCCAGATGATCAAAGATGAGATAACTGAGGTCAAGATGGGGACGGTGACATATTTTCAAGGAGAATCAGGTACACAGATCACTATTTTTTAGAATAATGAGAGGTAGAAGACAATGGCCCATTTAATAAAATCATATGCTTGATTTAAAAAGATCTCCAGTGACATGCCGGGGATCTCATCATTTGCTCAAAAAAGTGCCTCTCTCATCTACTGTTGTTAAAACAGTAAAATCTTAAAACTATAAATTCTATAAACTTAAAACTGAAATTTCTGTAATCGTCACCAAAATTCTTGAATCTCTAGAAACAGCAAGCTCTGCCAGCCTCCCAGAGGTAACCTCGGGTCTGCTAAAACGGTGGCAAACTCACATAAGGCAAGGCAGGGCTCGGGGCTTTGACCCTGCAATGGCCTGTCACCCTTGATAGTCAGAGCCAGGATTCCTGACCGAGTCCCAGCTACTTCAACACAGATAGGAGGTGGAGAGTACAGACCACAAACAGCAAGGTCCTTAAATAAACTGCTGTGCCTTGTAGAATTTAGGAGACAAGAGTACATGTGTTACTTTGTAGCCAGCCCCTGTAAACCAGCATCCTTTATGTAGCCAAGACCTGATTCAGAGTTCTGATTGGTTCCTCTTCTATTTCTCCAACTACCGATGTATCCAATGCTTACCATGCACCAGGCACTGTTCTTTCCATGCATCTAAATCTTCTCACAATACCACAAGAAAGGTATTACTATTTTACCAATAAGAAAACAGAGACACAGGAAAATTAAAGTCATCGTGAGCCCTAATAAGTGGTCAAGCTGGTATTCGACTCAGGAGTGCATGCTGCCCACAAGGACGAATTTCTTTACCACCGCAGTGTACCGCCTTCTCACACTTCTGAATTTCTTCGAGGTATGTGTGACTCGCAGCTACCCTTCCTTTAAACTAAGGTCCTCCCCTTGGATACCTCAGAAACTGCATCCCCAAATGAATTCTCAGCTCTTGCTCCAGAGACAGCTAAGCTGTTGGCAGGGTGCCTGGCAATTTAACTTGTTGATTAGTCCTGACAGCCGTGGAATCTCCACAAATTCCTCTCTTTGACTTGTGGCTCTCAATACCATTCACTCCCCGGTGCGCTACTGAGCCTGGACCCAGGTGGACTCAATCTCTATCCCCCAGTGAGAGAGAAGCCCATTTCTGCTTTTTCTATCAGCAACCAAGGGGAGAAAATGAGATCAGGACATACATGAAAAGCTAATGTCACAGAAATAAGATAAAAAGGAAAACTTGTTCTGGGGGAAAAGGCAATTCTATAAAATTATTTCATAAAAGGCGAGCAGTTTTTAAAATTGGAATATTTAATAAAATACTGAGGAAGAGACCAGACTAATAATGGTGGTGAACAGAGAAGGGAGTTGGGAATGGTGGTAAAACCATAGCAACTTTCAGTCTTGTGTTCAGTTTTGTAATAAGGTGAATGCACCTGCATTACCTTTGTAATTTTAAAATGACTATTTCAAAGAACTTAATTTAAATTTTGAATTTTAAATTGGAATATTAAGAACAAACTAATGATTAACCAAGGGGAATTGGTTAAAAGAACCAAACATTAAGAAAAACACACACACAAAACCAAATATCTACCTATTTGATGAAATATAAATATGGGCTTTACAAAGGTTGTTACGGAAAAAAGTTTAATGACATGAAAAGTCATTCACAGCGTTGTTAAGAGAAAAAAAATGGGTTAAGAAACAGCAGGTTTAATGACAAGCAAATATTTACAACATTATTAAAGGGAAAATATGAGTAAAAAGACAATATTATTTCATTAATTTTTGCTTAAAGGAAGAGGAAAATTCTAAATACACATTAAGAAAAAAAAGAGTCTGAAAAGTTATATGCCAAAATATCAACAGTGACTACATGGGAAGGATTTCAAACAATTTTTATTTTCTTCTTTTTATCTATTGGTACTTTTTAATTTTTCACTAATAAACATCTCTTAGCTTTGGAATTAAAGCATCACTTTTAATAAAAATTAAGTTTCAAAGTCTTCTCTCAAAAAAAGAAACAAAGCAAGTAGGGTAGGCAAATGGAACTGTTTAGAGATGCCAACAATACCTGCATTTCTTAGTTGCTGCCCACAGGAAAGCTTATGAGAGGTAACCATTCACAGATAAAAGTAGCTAAGATAAAGGCAAGCAATGAGAAAGGTTTCGGTGAAGCCCAAACCAGGCAGTGGCTTATGAGGCAGTGTTGACAATGAGTGATGACAGGCAGGTGCGCAGATGGGCAAACAGAGGACAGGGTTAGAGATGCGTAACTGACAATGAAGCCGATGACACATGGTTGAAGGCATGAGTCAGGAAGGGGCTGATGAAGGCAAAACAGGTCTGAGGGGCTCTTCTTGCAGAAAAGGATACCTGTTTATAAAGGAGGTGCCAAAATCTTTGTTGCCATTCTGTTTTTGCTTGTTATTTTCGTCAAGTGGCAGATGGATAGGAATGATCACCTCCAAACAGTAAATTCCTTAGAACAACACTGACACTGAAGTTAGTTTCCTAGATTTGCAATACGATCTAAACTTGAGCAAAACTGGTTTTGGAAAAGTGGGTACTAAAGTGAACTGATGTTTTACGTGCAATGTTCAAAGCATGCCATGATCCCACTGAACAGGAATTACCTTATTATATGGAGGAGATCTGAGAAACAGGCATAGAATGACCAATATTCTCTCATGTACCTATATCTCAAGTTTCATTTTCAATTATTCAAGCAATTATTTATACTTCTATTGTTTTTATTTTTGACTCTTCACCCATCTCGCCCATCTAGATTTAGTCATAATCTTTACAGAGCACTTTCCTGACCTTTACTGCTTTCTATGACATCTATCTTTACCGTCTGAGCCACCAAGAAGTCCGGGGAAGGCAATGGCACCCCACCCCAGTACTCTTGCCTGGAAAATCCAATGGACGGAGTAGCCTGGTGGGCTGCAGTCCACGGGGTCGCTAACAGTTGGACAGACTGAGCGACTTCACTTTCACTTTTCTCTTTCATGCATTGGAGAAGGAAATGGCAACCCACTCCAGTATTCTTGCCTGGAGAATCCCAGGGATGGGGGAGCCTGGTGGGCTGCCGTCTATGGGGTCGCACAGAGTTGGACACGACTGAAGTGACTTAGCAGCAGCAGCAGCAGCNTTTCAAGCATTGGAGAAGGAAATGGCAACCCACTCCAGTATTCTTGCCTGGAGAATCCCAGGGATGGGGGAGCCTGGTGGGCTGCCGTCTATGGGGTCACACAGAGTCGGACACGACTGAAGTGACTTAGCAGCAGCAGCAGCAGCATACACATATGGATGTGAGTGTGTGTACTCTCTTATGTGGTATGCAGGAAAGGATTCCCATGTGAGGGTGACCTTTAAATGGGGAATCAATAAAGCGAAACACCTGGGAAAAGAGCTATTCAGGTGGAAGAAACAGTAAGCAGGAAAGCACTGAAGCAAGAGAGCTTGGCATGTCTGAGGAAGAGTGAGGAAGTCAGAGTGGCAGGAGCCAGACGATGAAGAATGAGAGAAGCAGATGAGGCCAGGAAGACATCAGCTCTTACGGGGAAGAGCCAAGGTCGTCCTTGATGTTGCTTTGAAAGGGGCCAGCTGCGAGTTATGGAGTCGATGGTCAATAAACATGTGTTGAGGAGAATCAGAAAGTCCACTGTTTCAATAAAAACAAGTTAAAGGTAATACATAACTTCTTAGTTCTTCCATGAGAAAGTCTGAGGTGGAAATTTTGTAATATATTTGTCTGATTAGAGTTCAGAACACCTTCTCCCTTCCTAGTGATCCCTGTCTTGGGGACAAAGTGCCCTCAGTGTTTGCAGGGCCACATCTCCCACCAGTCAGTTTCTGATGTTCTTATTGCTCGGATTACATAGGATGGCATGTTCCAAGGAAAATGATGATTCTTGAAGGATAAACACCAGTAGTAGATTAGATCCCCTGGATGAAAATCACTGCTGTTTTAGATCAGAAAAGAAACCAATTGTTGCAAAATCAATGGCTTTGCACTATAGCCCTGAGCTTTACTGTACTTCCGTCAAGTGTAGTTTTGGTCAACGATGTCAGTCCCTCAGTCACTTAGTGCTGTAATAAGCACAATTCCAGAGCTAAACTGATATGAGGCAAAAACAAGTTGACTCTTTTACTTGAATTTCTGGGAGCAGGCCACTTTCATCATGATTTCTTAGGTGGGGCAATTTTCAAATGAGGTTTTATGGCAAGCTTTATAAAATCTCACCAAACAGGCATATGTCTTGTGTTTCTTTTTGAAAGGAAAGCCATAGTTTCATTGTTCCCTCTCTTGGCACCCACTATCCAGCAAGAAACAGGAATAACTCTGTTTTTCTGATCGCTTTTGCAATTTGTAAATGAGTAAACAACAACAAGAAAAGTCATTCTGTTTGTAACTAAATATATCAAGACTGCCAGACTATTCAAGAAAAAAATGCAATTTTTGATTTTTACTTAAAGGGACATTTTATCTTTGTTGTAATGAGATTAATTCCAGATCACACAACCAAAAAAAGCCCTAAATCTGTTCAACATAGATAATGAAGTAACTTAGATTGTTGACTGCAGGTGAAACAAGGAAGAGTAGAATATTTTGTAGGCCTATTATGAGTAGAAGCAGGACATTATATTTAAATTGCATGACATTAAAAGTCAAAAAGGATAAGAACTTTTGTAGCCACAGAGTTTGGTTTGGTTCCTCATCAGCATCCTTTGTGCCCTGATGTATCAGAATGCAACTCAAGTGGTAGGCCTCTTACTCTTTTTATCTTTCTCTGCCACACACGGGGTACCCTACTGACCTGGTGGAGAGCATAAGTCAGCAGCCCTGATCTTACCTTACCATTTATACAGTTGGGTTTACAAAAAGATATTCACTGCTAGAGTTCATGATCAAAGTCCTGCCAAACTCCTTGATGACCATGAGGTAGATCATCCACCCACCTGCTCCAGGTATGAACTCCCTCAACTTTCCTCACAATAAATACTACTTAGACTAGAATGACCAACCAGCTAGGACTGCCCGTGACTGAGGAACTGACTGAGATCTGGGACTTCCAGTGCTAAAATTGGGAAAGTCCCAGGCAAAGCTGAGGAAATGCTCACTCTAAGCTGGACACCCCCACCCTCCCCGCCGGAAATGTGAAGCAGCTCTTTACTGGGAGCTGTGGACACTGGGCCCAGGTGGGAGTTTTGCTTCTCCCTTTCACCATACTGGGGGTAACACCTCACTGTCCAGGCCTTTGAGAAGTCCTCTCGATTGTCCAGTAGGGTAACCTTTGACGATTTCCACACTGGCAAAATGGGGATAATAATTGTGCCTACTTTCTAATTCTTGAGGATTAATTAAGCTAATATTAACACGGATAAGGTGCTTACAGCAAAGCTTGGCACTTGATCAGTGCCTAACAAACATTACCTACTGTCATTATGGTCATTAGTTTCTGGATGGGAGAGAAATGATGCAGGACTTCACATTGTAGTTGACACAGTCCTAATGAATCTTAAGCATCTTATGCATATTATCTTTTCAAAAGTAAGAAAGAAAGAGAAAGAAAGAAAGCAGGAAGGGGAAAAAAGAAGGAAGGAGGGAGAGAGGATAGGAAGGAAGGAAACATTATGGTCAGTAAAGTCAGTAAGATTTATCTACTTTCTTAAAAAGTCTCAGGCCCTAGATGTAAGGAATGCTTCACTTAGAAGCTGCATACAGAAGTCAGAACCAGCTAATGAAACTTAGGAGTCGTCTTTTTAGGTTGGAAGAAATGATCTAATAAAAATTTCTATTAAGGTCCCAATTTTGGGTGAGATGAATGATATACAAGATATATAAGGGTGGTTCACATTATAATGGGAAACATAATTATGATGTGAATTAAAAAAGGAAATGCTTCTGGAGAGACAGAACTAAAAAAACCAAGGGACAGAAGGCTAGAGTTAAATTCCCAGCTCTGATTCTTACTAAATGAATGACATGGGACAGAACACATAATTTGCTCTGAGCTTCAGTCAATTCCCTTGCAAAAGCAGAGATGTTAATATTGACCTACCTCAATGGGCTGTTGTGAGAATTTATTGAATCAATGCTTTCAAATATACACTGTAAATGAAAACTATTATACAAGCATAAGGCACTTGCCTTGGCTCTCTGCCTAGAATTTATATTCTTCCAGGACAAGGGCCCACCCTACCCATTTCTCTCTTGCCAGTCTTCTGATTGAATTCTGCCTATCTGATAGTATCTACTCACATTCTGTTATCTCTTTCTGTGGCCTGATAGCTAGGGCCTTAGTACCAATTGCCACTGCCAGAGCTTTATGCTATTCCAGTTGCTGTGGTGTACTTGCCAAATCACTGACCCCATTCTTGACTATCTTTCTGGCCCACCCAACACCCATAAGTCCAAGTTATGATATGCTCCAAGGTGTCATTTCAGAACTAGTCCCACATATAACTTACTGAGATTCAAAACATACAACATCCATATCTAGTTTGTTTGCTCAGTCACAAAGATTTCTTAAAGTTCTTGAGACCAAAGTACCTTGTATCTAAAAAAGGTGATATTCACAGCAACAGATATAAATATAAATGCATGTATATTCACCACTTTACTTCACTTTAAGTTTTTATCTCCATAAAAAATAAAGGCTTCTGTTCAATCAAATAGTCATAAAAATTGCTTATGGTTGTCTGAGGAAGTCTTACAAATAGCTAAGAAAAGGCGAAGCTAAAGGCAAAAAAGAAAAGGAAAGCTATACCAACCAGTCTGAATGCAGAGTTTCAAAGAATAGTAAAGAGAGATGAGAAAGCCTTCCTAAGTGATCAATGCAAAGAAATAGAGGAAAACAATAAAATGGGAAACACTAGAGATCTCTTCAACAAAACTAGAGATATTAAGGGAATATGTCATGCAAAGATGGGCACAATAAAGGACAGAAATGGTATGGACCTAACAGAAGCAGAAGATATACACAGAAGAATACAAAAAAGATCTTCATGATCCAGATAACCATGAAGGTGTGATCACTCACCTACAGCCAGACATCCTGGAGTCCGAAGTCAAGTGGGCCTTAGGAAACATCGCTATGAACAAAGGTGGTGGAGGTGATAGAATTCCAGTTGAGCTATTTCAAATCCTAAAAGATGATGCTGTGAAAGTGCTGCACTCAATATGCCAGCAAATTTAGAAAACTCAGCAGTGGCCACAGGACTAGAAATGATCAGTTTTCATTCCAATCCCTAAGAAAAGCAATACCAAACAATCTTCACTCATTGTTACACTCATCTCACACACTAGCAAAGTAATGTTCAAAATTCTCCAAGCCAAGTTTCAATGGTATATGAACCGTGAACTTCCTGATGTTCAAACTGGTTTTAGAAAAGGCAGAGGAACCAGAGATCAAATTGCCAACATCCGCTGGGTCATGGAAAAAGCAGGAGAGTCCCAGAAAAACATCTACATTTGCTTTATTGACTATGCCAAAGCCTTTGACTGTGTAGTTCACAGCCAACTGTGGAAAATTCTTCAAGAGATGAGAATACCAGAACACCTTCTGTGCTTCCTGAGAAATCTGTATGCAGGTCAAGAAGTAACAGTTAGAACTGGATATGGAAAAACAGACCAGGTCCAAATCGGGAAAGGAGTACGACAAGGCTGAATATTGTCACCCTGCTAATTTAACTTATATGCAGAGTACATCATTTGAAATGCCGGGCTGGATGAAGCACAAGCTGGAATCAAGATTACCAGGAAAAATATCAATAACCTCAGATAGGCAGATGACACCGCCATTATGGCAAAAAGCGAAGAGGAACTGAGGAACCTCTTAATGAAAGTGAAAGAGGAGAGTGAAAAAGTTGGCTTAAAACTCAACATTCAGAAAACTAAGATCATGGCATCCAGTCCCATCACTTCATGGCAAATAGATTGGGAAGCAATGGAAACAGTGACAGACTTTATTTGCTTGAGCTCCAAAGTCACTGCACATGGTGACTGCAGCCATGAAATTAAAAGATACTTACTCTTCGGAAGAAAAGTTATGACCAACCTAGACAGCATATTAAAAAGCAGAGACATTACTTTGCCAACAAAGGTCCATCTAGTCAAAGCTATGGTTTTTCCAGTGGTCATGTATGGATGTGAGAGTTGGACTATAAAGAAAACTGAGTGCCGAAGAACTGATGCTTTTGAACTGTGGTGTTGGAGAAGACTCTTGAGAGTCCCTTGGACTGCAAGGAGATCCAACCAGTCCATCCTAAAGGAAATCAGTCCTGACTATTCATTGGAAGGACTGATGCTGAAGCTGAAGCTCCAAATCTTTGGCCACCTGATGCAAAGAACTGACTCACTGGAAGAGACCCTGATGCTGGGAAAGATTGAAGGCAGGAGGAGAAGGGGATGATAGAGGATGAGATGGTTGGATGGCATCACCAACTGGATAGATATGAGTCTCAGCAGGCTCCAGGAGTTGCTGATGGACAGGGAAGCCTGGTATGCTGCAGTCCATGGGGTCGCAAAGAGCTGGACACAACTGAGAGACTGAACTGAACTGATGTTAACAGTTTCTGGATTGTGTCTAAAAGTCTTCTCTAATTAGGTAAGCCATTCATCTTACTTTTTTGAAGATTCTTAGATCAAGTTTACAGCTTTAAAATTACCAAAAGGTCTATACAATAATTAAATTTCTACCTGCTGGATCATTTTCCTGGGGAAAAATATTCAGTCACTTGTTGAGCTAAGTCTAAAACCAATCCATTGGATTAACTGATATTTTAATTAATATTATAAAAGAGGAAAATTTTTAGTTAAATAATGGTATGTTCTCTTAATATTTAATTCACAGGAAATCACTCTAAATACAAAACTAAATCCTTTTATCCTATTTGAGAATAATAAAAATACAATTTTAAAAATAATAAAAATACAATTGAGTCTTGTTACCTTTATCTTTGAGATTTGGGAAAGGGCGAAGAAAGGAGACAGGATACCATGTGAATATCAAATGACACCTAATGGTTTCTAAAACCCTAGCAAAGACTTTGTGTTTCACCAAGCTCTACTTAGGCACAAAAAGAAAAAAAAAATGTAATAGCCATGACAGAGTATTACAATTATGCCATAGAAGCAATTCTTATTCCAAAATGGAAAGCTACATATCAAACTAAAATAACTCCAGGTCTTTTACATTTTACACTGGACTAATAATTTTTATTGCTATTTTTAAAGGATGTCAGTTTCTACTTTCTAAGAAACTGAATTTAATTTGCTCTTCTCCAATTATTAATCCTCTTTTGGCTCATCCCTAGATTGCAAAGAAAAAAATATTAGTGAACTTGTAATGACTTTACCTGAATTATTAAGTAGAATACAAACTGTTTCAACTTTCTCATAGGACATGCCAGTTTACTATAGCCAACTACATTAAGGAAGTACGCCTCGTTGCATTGTGATTGGGGCTGACTGGTGATGGGGATGACTGGCAATGGAACTCAGATCTGGGTGAGTTTCAGCATCCATTGTCATGGGTTACATGCTCCCATGTGTGTCAGTCGCTCAGTTTTGTCTGACTCTGTGATCCCATGAACTGTAGCCCACCAGGCTCCTCTGTCCGTAGAATTCTCCCGGCAAGAATACTAGAGTGGGTTCCCATGCCCTTCTCCAGTATGCTCTGAAAGCTTTCTGTATCTTTCTTTCAAAGAGTTTACCAGTTCATATTTATATGCTGCTGCTAAATCACTTCAGTCATGTCCGACTCTGTGCAACCCATAGACGGCAGCCCACTAGGCTCCCTCATCCCTGGGATTCTCCAGGCAAGAACACTGGAGTGGGTTGCCATTTCCTTCTCCAATGCATGAAGTGAAAAGTAAAAGTCAAGTCGCTCAGTAGTGTCCCACTCTTAGCAACCCATGGACTGCAGCCTACCAGGCTCCTCCGTCCATAGGATTTTCCAGGCAAGAGTACTGGAGTGGGTTGCCATTGCCTTCTCCTCATATTAATATATTTATGTGATAATATTGCTGATGTCTTTCTCCCTAATATGACAGAAAGATCCAGGATAAAAAGGGTAAGATCAATTTTTCCCACCAACGTATATTCCAGCACCCAGTTCAGTGGGTACCTAGAATGTAGTAAGTGTGCATAACATTTTACGAGAAAAAAATGAATACAATAAAATTCAGTGTTATTTTCGAGGAATATCTAAGAATGGAGAATTCTAGGGACAGAGGAGCCTGCTGGGCTACAGTCCACAGGGTCGCAGAGTCAGACATGACTGAGGGACTAACTAATACACAGTACAAGTCACTTGGTATGTCCCATGTAATAAAATTCTGCAAGAGGTATTTTTCAACAATCAATTAATAACACCACAATTAGAGCATGCCCCACTTTCCCTGTAATTTTTTGCAGAGGTTTCAACCTTCTCTAACAAGCATGGTGACAGCCCTTTTGCACACTATATTAAGAGCATTCTATAAAGGCGATGCCAAACAATGCTCAAACTACCGCACAGTTGCACTCATCTCACATGCTAGTAAAGTAATGCTCAAAATTCTCCAAGCCAGGCTTCAGCAATACATGAACAGTGAACTCCCTGATGTTCAAGCTGGTTTTAGAAAAGGCAGAGGAACCAGAGATCAAATTGCCAACATCCGCTGGATCATGGAAAAAGCAAGAGAGTTGCAGAAAAACATCTATTTCTACTTTATTGACTATGCCAAAGCCTTTGACTGTGTGGATCACAATAAACTGTGGAAAATTCTGAAAGAGACGGGAATACTAGACCACCTAACCTGCCTCTTGAGAAATCTGTATGCAGGTCAGGAAGCAACAGTTAGAACTGGACATGGAACAACAGAATGGTTCCAAATAGGAAAAGGAGTATGTCAAGTCTGTATATTGTCACCCTGCTTATTTAACTTACATGCAGAATACATCATGAGAAACACTGGACTGGAAGAAACACAAGCTGGAATCAAGATTGNGACTGAAGTGACTTAGCAGCAGCAGCAGCAGCATGACATCTATCTGTGTCACTCATTTCTGCATTGTGCCCTAAATTCTTTCAAAAACATCACTTAGACCTTTCATTTCTATTGTCTCCTAAACCAGCTTCTAAATTCCCACAGGGTAGGTACCAGCTTTAGGTTTGTTCTGTTTGCCCCGTTCACCCCAATGCAGTGGAATACATATGAATTTTGGAGTCAGATACTAGCATTTTCAAACTACAGAATTATAATCACTTAGTGAATGGCAAAATAAAGCCCCCAAATTTCTGATTTTCATCTACGTCAGGGTAAAAACAAAACAGAAAGGACAAGACAGAAAATACCATAGTTCACTGTGTGTATTAAGGGTAACTTCCACTTTGTGAAGCTTTTGTTTGAGATACACAAACGCGTGCGCCCATGAACACACATACTAGGTTATAAGTAAAATGTATTTCTCATTATGTTGCTGCTGCTGCTGCTAAGTCACTTCAGTCGTGTCCGACTCTGTGTGACCCCATAGACGGCAGCCCACCAGGCTCCCCCGTCCCTGCCCACCAGGCTCCCCCGTCCCTGGGATTCTCCAGGCAAGAACAGTGGAGTGGGTTGCCATTTCCTTCTCCAATGCATGAAAGTGAAAAATGAAAGTGAAGTCGCTCAGTCATGTCCAACTCCTAGAGACCCAGTGGACTGCAGCCTACCAGACTCCTCCGTCCATTGGAGAGCAGACAGACCAGGCAAAAAGAGAAAATAAGAAGACAGCCAACAGGTCATTTCTGAGATGAAGTCACATTATTGGCCAAGTACCTACCTGATGGAAACGCGGTTTCTGCTCTTTTAGGGCCCTAGGTACATGTCCGTTATTTAGACAAACTTGAAAGGCTCTGCTCCAGGTAACCTCAAGAGCATAAGAAAAACAGGAGGAGAGTAACCCTATTTGTCATCTCAGAGTTTCAGCTGCCTCGATATATGGCGGAGAAACAGCAGTCACCCTCATGGTATTGTCACAAGGATGATGTAAGCTGAGTGAAATGACCTGTTTCTGCTCTTTTAGGGCCCTAGGTACATGTCCGTTATTTAGACAAACTTGAAAGGCTCTGCTCCAGGTAACCTCAAGAGCATAAGAAAAACAGGAGGAGAGTAACCCTATTTGTCATCTCAGAGTTTCAGCTGCCTCAATATATGGCGGAGAAACAGCAGTCACCCTCATGGTATTGTCACAAGGATGATGTAAGCTGAGTGAAATGACCTAGTCCCATCCCCAGAGTACAGCATCCTCTGCAAATACTGGGTTAATATTTCACCTACATGTAAAAAAATTAATATCATGATGATCCAATGACAGGTCCCAGAGCTACAGCCACCGTGCAAGTCAGCCTCTACACTGCCTGTTCACGCTGAGACCAGCTGAGTATGAGTTTAGCAGACAGCAGCCACAAACCTTTGTATATCACTACCAGAAGCAGGGCTTCCTGCTGCCCCAAACGGGAACTGTCCCATTTTTATTATTGCAGTCAGATGAGTAGTAGAGTTTATTTCCTACACCAAAGGGGAAAATAATCTGCAATTTCCTTTCACTGGCAACAGTACTTCCTTCTGCAGAAGCTGTCCACTGGCTATATAATCCTTATGCCCCAAACAAGAGATATATAGGTAACAAATGCCAAAATGATCCTAAGACAGAAGAGTACAGATTAATCATGCAGAAAATCAACAGGCTTTATGTATTCTGGATAAATCAAACAAATTTAGAAGCAAGCTTTTAAGCACTAGCTCCATATTTACAGATTCAGTAGTAATTTCAATGGTGACAATTCCTCCATTCAGTCATCATAGACAAATCACTCTGTGGATGTGGAATGGCCCCACCACTGGACCAAGAGAAGAGACACCACAAGGGGACATCTTAAGGTCAAGAGGGCAAACACAAGAATCTGATGGATGATTTCCACAAGCCCAAGCTTAGTACTATAGAGCCCTTCCCCATAGTTATTCAGAACTCCTCAAGCAGCTGAGCTGGGACTTTACCTGGTGGTCCAGCGGTTAAGAATCCACTTTGCAATGCAGGGAACACGGGTTCAATTCCTGGTCGGGGACCTAAGATCCCTCATGCCATGGAGCAACTAAGCCCCAGCACCACAACTACTGAACTGGCACACCACAGCTAGAGTTCACAAGCCTCAACGAAAGATCCCGCATGCCACAACTGAGACTAAATGCAAATAATACATAAAAAAGTAAAGTAAAAGTAACTGAGCCTTCTTTCCTTTTACTTAATTACACTGTATTCCTACACACTCCTATTGTTCATAAATGCATCCCATCCACCTCCCTAAAAGAAATTATCAAGTGGAGGACAAGGCTGTAATTTAATTTGATTTCATAGTGTGCAAACACCTAACATAGGTAGTTTTAAACTATGAACATACCAAATTTCCCAATGTATCAGAGACATTTATTAAATCTAGGACGTAGCCAAGCAAATGTCAAGAACTTCTCTTTTCAAATAAAAACTAAAAACAGCCTCCACATAGTCCCTAAATAGGAAACTTTCTGGCTATTTTAACTGCTGGGTAGCTTTCTGTTATTTTTACTTATGGGATTAGGTTTTGCCTTCATTCATTCACTCATAAATTTATCACAGATTTACTGCAAGCCTACTGTAATTCAGGCACTGTTTCACGTGCTAGGGATATAATAGAGAATATAACACAACAATCTGCCTTCATGCAGCTCTTATTTCAGTGAGAAAATATGGATAATTAACAAGAAAAATAAATCACATAGTATGTTAGAGGGGTAAGTGTCAGGAAGAGGATAAGAAAAGCTAAGGAGGTGGTAGTGAGAGAGTCATGTGTAAGTTGAGGAGACAGCAAGTGCAAAGGTCCTGAGGCAGAGTGAACCTTGCACTGGAGGAACAGCAGTATAACTGAGCAACAAGCAAGAGCGGAGTTCAGAAGAGTAACCAGGGGCCAGAACACACAGTCTCACCGGCCTCTGTAAGGCTTGGTCTTTACTTTGAGTGGATTTAAGAAATCACTTAACACTTCACATAAAACATGATATCTTAGTACACTGTAACAGGATCACAGATCAACAATATATCTATATAGCTGCTGTATGGAGAAGAGACCAATAGGCAAGGATGCAGATGCAGGGAGCTGAGCTGGGAAGCACAGCGGACAATGCCCCTCCATGTTGACAGAATGGCAGCAGCAAAGCAGCTCTATTCTGAAGGTACAGGCAACAGGCTCTGCACCAAATTGGAAGTAGGTTATGAGAGACAGAAAAGTGTGAGGAATGGCTCCAAGGGTTTTGATCTTCAAGACTGGAAAATGGAGTCATTATCTGCTGAGAAAAAAAGAGAGATTGTCAGAGAAGCTGATTTGGGTGGGAGAGAAGGGAGTGATCAGAAGTCAACTTTTGGACAGGTTAACTTTGAGACGCTGGCTAGATACCAGAAATGAAGTTGGCGATCCTCGTCTGACACTCAAGGAAAGGTCCAGTCTAGAGATAGAAACCTGGAGATCATCAGAGGCAGGTGATGTATTTAAAGCCACAAGACTAGAAGCAATCAACCTGGGAGTGCAGATCAGGGAGGAGCCCCAAAGATGGAGCCTTGGGACTCCCAACAGTTAGTGACTGGAAGAGTGAGGAGGACTCACAAGGAGATCAAGAAGCTCCAGGTGCACTGACTTGATCTCAAATCCCCTGACCCTCTAACACCTCAAAGCGTCTGTGAACGCGATGTTTCCCTGCCTGGGACTCCTCCACCCTGCACCCACCCCCTCCAACAACAAATCTGACCTGACATTTATCTGGTAGCTGATCAGATGGCAGCTCTCGTCACCTTCCTTGCCACCTTCCCTTGACTGACAGCAATGTGCCCAGACAGGTGCCCTTCCCCACAGGATCTCAGAGCAGCACAAGCACAGCCGTTATGGCAGTCACATAGCAATCTTGCATGTATTTATGGGATTATTTGGTGCCTGTCTTACCAGTTGGGATCCCCCTCCAACAACATATCTGACCTGACATTTATCTGGTAGCTGATCAGATGGCAGCTCTCGTCACCTTCCTTACCACCTTCCCTTGACTAACAGCAATGTGCCCAGACAGATGCCTTCCCCACAGGATCTCAGAGCAGCACAAGCACAGCCGTTATGGCAGTCACACAGCAATCTTGCATGTATTTATGGGATTATTTGGTGCCTGTCTTGCCAGTTAGGGTGTCTGCAAGGACATGAAAGCAGGGTCGGGTCTGTTTGTACTCCATCACCAGTGTCTAGAATAGGTGAAGTCGCTCAGTCGTGTCCGACTCTTTGCGACCCCACAGACAGGCTCTTCTATCCATGGGATTTTCCAGACAAGATTACTGGAGTGGGTTGCCATAGGGCCCTCCATAAAGAACAGGGGAATGAAGGAATCCTTGATCAACCTCTCTCTCATCAATTTTCTGTTAAATGAAATAAGACCCTCTTTGTGTGGGTCCCAGGTCAAGGTTTTCAGTTGAAACATCTCCTTTTGTACTTATGCCAACCAAAATAAAATTCCCTTGTGCTTAAGTCCTCCCACTTTCTTAGAGCACCTGTCTCTTCTTGCCCCCTACCTCCCCTTGGGGCCTCAGGCATACACACCCATATTTTCACAACCCATTGTTCTCCCCAAAGAATCAATAACATAAATATTGGCACGTAAATTAGTGCACTCATTTGCCCTTACTAAGCTCCAACCAGAATATTTATTTTTATTCTCAATCTCTATATATTTCCAGAAAGGGTTATGGAGTTCAAGTTCTACCATCACTATAATTGAGAAAAAATGCCATTTCTAATAGTGATATGAACAACATGAAATGCACTGAGCTATACTGATGTGTCCCCAGTATTTGGAGATAAAACAAAAAACACTCCCAAACTGGAACTGAAAAAAAAAAAGTATAAATACACACTTCAAACATATACATGTGTGTACATTTTTCTAAAGAGAAGGTCTGTGGCTCATCGCTTTTATCAGATTCTCAAAGCAGATAACAGCTCCCTAGAAAAGAAAGATGACAAAGTACACATCCATCCTACAGACCAACACAGAGACTAGAAAGAACACTGAAAATCATCACATATAGACATGAAATAATGTTTAAGACACACTGTTCAGGAAAAGAGCAAGTTTTAATATCTGCACAGGCTTCCTTGGTGACCCAGTGGTAAAGAACCCATCTGCCAATGCAGGAGACTTGAGAGACATGGGTTTGACCCCTGGGTTGGGAAGATCCCCTGGAGCAGTAAATGGCAACCCACTCCAATATTCTTGCCAGTAAAACCCCACGGACAGAAGAGCCTGGTGGGCTATAGTCCATGGGGTCCCAAAGAGTCAGACGCAACTTAGTGACCGAACAGCAGCAACAATAGCTGCACAGTATATTATCTATGTAAACGCATGTGATCTTTATTTTTTCTCCTTACATGTATATACATGGATTTTGAAAGGAGTGTTACCAAATTGAGAAGAGCATTGCCTAGAGAGAAAGGGAAAGAGACTGAGATTGCAGATATGATCAAGACAGACTTTGGTCTTATCTGAAATGGTTTAATTTTTTTTTCTTCATGGAGAATGTGTGAAGTATTGCTTATATAGTCAAAATTAGCTTTCAAAAATATTAAGGGAATACCTTAATTTAATTGTACTCAAATGGCAAGAGAATAACAGAGCTCTGTCCTTGCCTCAGACTAAGCAGACCCCAGCTCCAGCCCTCTTGGCTGGACCAGGATCTCTGCTGAGGGTCTCAGGTCATGCCCACACAGACCTCCAATTCTGTTTATAAATATACAAACACTCCAGGAGACCTACTGTCCAACTTAAAAGCTTGCACCAGTACACGCCTAAAGCCCTGACTGTTTACATGGTGAGTACTGAAAGTAAGCCAGATGTGAAAAATGAGAATTTTTTTTCTATTTTTTTAAACATAAAAGATAGATATGATAAAAGACATTAACCACCATTCAAGGTTAAAAACAAATTTATGAGGCTGCTGTGTTGCAAAAATGTAAATGGAAAATTCTATGACTGAAGAGATTATTTTAAGCAGCAAGTCACTGAACAACTGAAAATTAATTCAGACAAGTGTGAAAATGTAAGGGGAAACGATGAAATTTTCAATGTCCTCTAAATACTTTAAGCATTTCTGCAAACAGAAGGATATTCAGGTTTATTACATCTGCTGAGCTCTGATTTTCAGTAGAAAACAGTCTGTCTTTTACAATAAACATGGTATAAATTCTAAAAGAATAAGTCCCACCAGATGGAACTGCTAAGACTCCAAAGCGTGTTATATTATAAGTATAATGAAATTATACTTATAATCAAATAGCCAGTTTTCAAGTCATCCTTTCTTGTTCAGCAGTTCCAGAAAATCATCCAGAGCAAACTATGGGTGTCTTAGAAGCTAAGTCCAGTTCTCAAGAGATCAAAGTCCTAATTCTAGTTATGAACCTAGTTGGCCAAATTAGGGACAGCCGAAAACATACCTCACAGAACACATATCGAACCAGTTCCAGAATAAAGTGTTTAAAATTTCTGAGCACACTGAAAAAATATGCAAAGCGAGTAGGATTACTGAGAAGTCACCTGTCAGCAAGTCCAAAGGAATAGTCCAGTAAGAGGGTGACTATATGAGGCATGTATCTGGTGACTGCATTCGGTATTGAACCCAAGTAGAGTCCATGGGATCGCTAAGGGTCGGACACGACTGAGCGACTTCACTTTGACTTTTCACTTTCATGCACTGGAGAAGGAAATGGCAACCCACTCCACTGTTCTTGCCTGGAGAATCCCAGGGATGGGAGGGCCCGGTGGGCTGCCGTCTATGGGGTCGCACAGAGTCAGACACGACTGAAGCGACTCAGCAGCAGCAGCAGCAGAGTGTTTGCTTGTGTGCTTATTCTTGCCTCTGGAGCCTGAACACCCTTGTCAAAGGTACCTGGCACGTCAAGGCTATGGGAATTACACAAACACCCCATGGCAAACAAATGGGGTCAGGGCTCGGCTGGCAAGTGTGGCTTTGGGACTGTCACCAAACTTAACAAATGCTAGTTTCGCAACTGTCATTCTTTCAATCTAACGCATAGTACCTGATAGGGGGAAGGGTTGAGTTATGACAAAAGGCAAAAAGACTCCAGGCAAGGTTTATTTTTATTTTCTGTAATACTGTAAAGCCTTCCGGGATCCTATGAAAGGATAAAACTTATTAAAAACCTGAAGCTCTCTGCTATGCACCTGGCATTAACTGCTACAGGTACGTAGTGTTCTATCCCATACCAGTAACACAATCAATATTTTTCTTCAAACCCACAAGCCCAGAAATCCAAGCACTGTGCTCTTAGTCCCCACAGTGCCAGTTTAGGTGAGTTGTTGGGTAAATCACCTGTGGATGGCAGGTTCCTTTGTCTCTGGGCACAGAACTCCAGAGGACAGAAAATTAGTTTTTCAAATTGAAACCTCAAATTTCATTTCAAGAAATGAAATGAAGAAAAACCTGAAAAAAAAAAAAAAGAAAAGAAAAACCAAGCAAAACCTGAAAACCACCATCATTTAAGTTATTTTACATACATCAGTGTTCCCCAAGACCTGAAGTGAAAGTGAAGTCACTCAGTCATGTCTGACTCTTTGCAACCCCATGGACTGTAGCCTAACAGGTTCCTCCATCCATGGGATTTTTCCAGGCAAGAATACTGGAGTGCATTGCCATTTCCTTCTCCAGGAGATCTTCCTGACCCAGGGATTGAACCTAGGTTTCCCACATTGTAGGCAGACACTTTACCATCTAAGCCACGAGGGAAGCTCAAAAAGCAGCAAAAAGTTATGTTCCCTGGAATGAAGAAATCCTGTACTTCCAGTGAAGAAAAGATTGATGCACTCTGACAATCAAGTAAAGGAAAAGTAAGTCTGGCACCATCTGATGACATTAAGGAGCCCAGGTTGTGTTCCTGACACCGGAGAGCATCTCACTTCTACGTGGGGGGACCTGTCAACAAAGCCACATTGCTACACACATTCACCAAGTCACCGTAATCCAATTAGGGAAGCCTGCGGCAGCCTAAACTTTCTCTACTATGTTGAGGCCCAATTAAATGCCTCTCTTACTCATTCCTAGGTGACTACAACACTCCAGGTAAACCTGTAAGAGGTAGTTCTCCTCTTACTCGGAGAACTACCTCTTGACTGTGTGGCTGTCCAATGAAACTGAAGGAGACGCATCATAAACAAATGCAGTAAGACAAATTACACACCGACTGAAGGTTTCAACACCTTACAAAGCAAGCAGAAGTGACTGCAAATTGCTGCTCTTTTAAAGTCTCCCACACACTGGATGCTTCTCACAGTTAACTGATAAGAAAAGTTTCATCATCTCAGGAGGCAGTCAGGAGTTGGCAACAGAGATAAGCGGTTTTCACAGCATAGGACAATCAACAGCAGCTAACACACAGGTGTGCTCATAAGCACCTCCTCCCAAGTAGAAAGTCAAGGTAGATCCAAATAGAGAGCTAACCCTTAGCCAGAAAACCCTTTGTTCTACTCCCTTTCTGGAATCAAGGTCTCACTCAGAGAAGAGTTTTGTGTTAAAGACTGGATGGGGACAATCTTATTTATTTGGTATTATTAAAAATTAAGCATGGAAAGATGATGCAAAAAAATACAAAAAATCGAAGTGCTCCAAAGCCTGCCTTAAACACTGCAGCCTCTTTACAAGAAGACATCAGGGCACAATATCAGACAAAGATAATGGAGGTGCTGACTGCTTATGGAAACTATTCTGACATTTTTCATAATTCACAAAGCCTCTTTTCTTTAGGGTCCTAACTGCAACCTGGATATTTACTAACTACTAGAATTTTTTAAAAGTAATGGCTGCTTTTTGTTATTAAAAGTATCCAGTTTTTAAAAAAGCCAAAGTGGGCTGCCACTTTTTAGTGGACAGGAAACCCATGTGGGAAGGACAGAATAGAACTTTAGGACAGTAATGACACCTGGGGAGGCAGGAAGGAGAAAAGGACTGGAGAGGAGGATGGTTAACAGGATCTGCCTTAAAAACTAGAGGCCTGAATATTAAAATGTTAACATCTGTTCAAGCTGGTACCTGTGGGGCAGGTACCTGGAGATCTATTACACAAACTCACATGTTAGTTTATCTGCACGCTTGCCCCCTTGCCTTTCGAGATGGTCCACACTGTCTGTGGAGTGTGTTTCTCTCTAAATAAATCCACGTCTTACCTATCACTCCATCTCTTACTGAATTCCTTCTGCCACAAGACATCGAGATTTTCAATAAATCCTGAGACCAGGCATGTTCTCAGTTAAAAGACCACAAGTTCAAGTTCCAGATCTGGGATTTGGCTAGGGTCAAGTCCTGGACTATAGGTTCAAGGCCCAATTTGAATTACATGGTTTCAGGGAGTACATTACAGATGAAATGACTTAAGAAATATGATTAAGTAATCACAATGTATGATCTTATGCACATTCCCATTTAAATAAATCTTTAAAAAAATGAAAATTGAGAAAATGTGAATACTGACTGGGCATTGGATGGTATTAAGAATTTCTTTCTGAATTTTTAGTTGTAGCAATTTTGATTATTTTAAAAATCTGTATTTCTCTGAGATATATAATGAAATATTATTTACAGATAATTTTTCTGCATGCTTGAAGTTGTTGTTGTTCAGTTGCTAAGTTGTGTCTGACTCTTTGCAACCCCAGGGACTACAGCCTGCCAGGCTCCTCTGTCCATGAGATTTCCCAGGCAAGAATACTAGAGTGGGTTGCCATTTCCTTCTTCAGGGGATCTTTCCAGACCAGGAATCAAACCCACATTTCCTGCACTGGCAGGTGGATTTTTTACACTGAGCCACCAGAGAAGCCCTGAGCTTGATTAAAAAAAAAAAAAACAACAACAACTTAAAGTGTTTAAAAGTGAAACAGAGGCACAGAAGGGCCAAAGAAAACGCAGGCTGGTGCCCAAGTGATGCAAAGGGCAAAGTCCAATCATGATGCTTTGGTTAAATGTAATTGCCAAGCAACACAATAAATACACACAAGCCCTGGGAACATTCAAATCCAAGATAACAGAGTTCTGCAGTCAGAATCTACATTTTATCACCAGATAGTTTTCTAATATCAACTTTGTTAACAAAAGGCACAACAGTACATTGAACCTTTGCCAAATGAAATGTATGCCCATATTTGAAGTATTCAAAGTTTGAAACATACAAAGTGTTATTTAAATTTCCATATGTTAATTAAATGAAAGCCAAACTCCAGGAAGCATAAATATGGCGGCGTGGCTTTCGGCACCAAAGCTAAGTTGGAGACGCGTGTAAGTGACAGAGAAGTACGTGTTTTTGTTGAGCAGTCAGAGATCCACAGCAAGATTTAGGCCTGGGCTAACAAATACAGCTGCTGCCCTAGAGAGAAAACTCAAAACTTCAGTTTCCTTCTCGAGTATCCCCTACAAAATGGGCTATAACAACCACAGAACGACAGTCATTTAGGGTCAACTTGGCCTGTTACGTTGCCAACAAAGGTCCATCTAGTCAAAGATTTGGTTTTTCCAATAGTCATGTATGGATGTGAGAGCTGGACTATAAAGAAAGTTGAGCGCCGAAGAATTGATGCTTTTGAACTGTGGTGTTGGAAGAGTCTCCTGAGAGTCCCTTGGACTGAAAGGAGATCAAACCAGTCAATCCTAAAGGAAATCAGACTTGCATATTCATTGGAAGGACTGATGCTGAAGCTGATTCTCCAATACTTTAACCACCTGCTGCAAAGAACTGACTCACTGGAAAAGACCCTGATGTTGGGACAGATTGAAGGCAGGAGGAGAAGAGGATGACAGAGGATGAGATGGTTGGATGGCATCACCAACTTGATGGACATGAGTTTAAGTAAGCTCCGGGAGTTGGTGATAGACAGGGAAGCCTGGCATGCTACAGTCCATGGGATCAAAAAGAGTCAGATACGAGGGTGACTGAACTGAACTGGCCTGTGTGGGGACCTCCCAGGTGGCACTAGTGGTAAAAAATCTGCCTGCCAATGCAGGAACATAAGAGACACAGGTCTGATCCCTGGGTCAGGAAGATCCCCTGGAAGAGGGCAGGGCAACTCACTCCAGTACTCTTGCCTGGAGAATCCCATGGATAGAGAAGCCTGGTGGGCTACATACAGTCCGTGGGGTCACAAAGAGTCGGACACCACTGAGCAACTACTGGCCCAGAGATAGTCTTGGGCTCACGAAACGTTTTTTAAAACTTACATTAGGATGATACTTGAAGGGACTTCTCTGGCGGTCCAATGGCTAGGATTCTACATTTCACATGCAGGAACTGAAGTTTGATCCCTGGTCAGAGAACCAGATCCCACATGCCGCAACTAAAGATCCTGCATGCTGCAACAAAGACTAAAGATCATGTGCCGCAAGTAAGACCTGGCGCAGCCAAATAAACAAACATTAAAGAAAACAAACAAACAGGATTTTGCTGTTGTTGTTCACTCACTGAGTTGTGTCCGACTCTTTGGAACCCCATGGACTGCAGCACACCAGACTTCCCTGTCCTTCAATATCTCCTGGAGTTTGCGCAAACTCAAAAGTCTGACTTTCTGTATTCTTTTCTAAATATCAGAAAATATTGCAACACTGAACTGGTTTGAACTAAGTGGCAGCTGTTCAACTTATACAAGGCCTGTAGATCACATTTCCCGCCACTCCCCATCACCCACACTCCCCAGCATCACTTATAACACTTCTTGGCCTGCCTCCCCATGGGCATTTTAATCTGTGGTGTAACACTAAGGATGTCACTCCGTGGTGTGATGCTGAAAATACATAATTTCCCTTTAGCACAAAATCAGGGGGTAGGAGGGAGACAGAAGAAAATGTTTGGTTTCTTGAATTCTGAATTTCAGTACAGTGCAGAGTGGGGAAGAAAAACCTGAGCCAGATGTCATCTCCATAATCAACACACATGCATTTCCACAGTCAAGTTTATAAGTGCTTCTTCACTTACGCCGACAGGTTCCCTAAGTACATGAGATTCCTGATTCTGAACTATGCTCATTTCGGCTTAAGCAAGAATCACTTCTGCTTTCATATTGCTAAAGGGCTCACAGAGCTGCACTGGCTTGTTTTTCATGCAACATTCCCACAACCCAAGCCAGTTATGGGAACTCTTTCCTACCTACAAATGCTGTACCCAAACTCACATCACATAGACTAAGCATCACACTGTGACATTGTTAAGCCAGGAGGAAAAAAAATTATGGCTAAAAACTAAAGCAGTTTGATGCAGAGAGGAGAATTTACTCATCAATACAAAAATAAGTATCAGACACTGGCCCACAAAGGATGCACATGTAGAGACAGGACAGAATGCCATTCATTAACCAATTTCAAGAAAATATAAATGTGTCTCTATCAAATGAAATTTCCAAGGAAGAAGTGTAACACATTCCCTGTTTTACATAGGTACTATACATACAAACATCATACATACATATCTATTATTGTCATTCAGTTGCTAAGTCATGTCCAACTCTTTATGACCCCAATGGACTGTAACCCGCCAGGCTCCTCTGTCCATGGGGGTTTTTCAGGCAAGAATACTGGAGTGGATTGCCATTTCCTTCTCCAAGGGATCTTCCTGGATCAGGGATGGAACCTGAGCCTCCTGCATTGGCAGGTTCATTTTTTACCACTGAGCCACCAAGGAAGCCCCCAAACATAGGCATACACAGTCATAATTAGGATACAATTTAGATATATTAAGAGATATTAAGCTATCCCTTAATATAGATACATTAAGCTACCACCACATACACACTATATAAAAAAACAAGAAAATATACCGAGTCAGAAGAGTTTCCAGAGTCCATAGCACATCAGTCTTAAAGCACTTTATTTTATAAAAACATAAATTTTCCTGATCAGAATTGTCAAAGTTCATTTTTTAACTGCAGTGTTTCAAGAAATATTTCACAATAGAAAAGGAAGAATCTTTCTCCTTAGGGTTACAGGATCACTGGTAGAAAAAATTAAAACCACAACCAGGTATAATTTCCACAACTTGGTCTCTTCACTCCCACAGATAGAAAAACAGAAGGTACACACTCACTGCAGAGAGCTGGCTCCACGTGGACCTCAGAGGCTTGTGGTGAATCACAATTTTTTCATCGGATTTCTGTTCTTTCGGCTCTGACTCCTCATCGGAGTCGATGTCAAGGGCCTTTTCTTTGTAGTTCTGATACAGGACAGCATTTTCTGCAAAAAAAGAACCAAACCCTACACATCACTAATTGTCACCCCCCCATCATGTTGCTACTTGTTCTAAAGAAACACCCAATATTTATATGATGTTTGGCCTCCAGTTTAATAAATAAGAGATAAGTGGATTTCTTCATGAAGAGTCATGATCAAAAATTTATTTTCTTACTCCTACAGCTCTATCCCCCATTCATCTGCAGAGGACAGGAAGTGCCTGTACATCAAATGCCAACTGAAGCAAAGTTTCCATGACTCTGTCCACTACTCATGAAGGTCATGTCTATTACATTATTGTTTTTTAGGTTAAATTGAATTTATACCCTTTTATTTTTCGATTTAACAAACACTTATAGTACATCTACAATGTGCCAAGGGCTGGGAGTAAATAGAAAATAAAAGACACTTTCCGTGCCCTCATGAGCCAAAAATTTAATGAGAAATGTAGTAAAAGTCAGTCATTCATGAATTCATTCAACTGATACTTAGAAAACGTCTACTAAAAGCCAGTAAATGCTAGGTGCTGGGGAATACAACAAAGAACAACAATAAAGAAGGAGAAAAATATCATTCTTCAAGGAGCTGACATCAGAGTGATGAAAGAATGACAATAAATAAACAAGCAACTTTGATAATATGGCATATGCTGAAAAGTAACATGGCGAAAAATCAGAGAAAGGGTGTTATGAAGGGTAATACGTAGATTTTAAATAGGGTAGTTTAGGAAGGCGAACTGAAGCAAAGATCTAAAAGGAGTTTAGGAAAGAAACCATCTATACAACTGGCAACAGAGACATCAGCAAACAGAGACAACAGCAAGGACAAAGTCCCTGGGGCAGGAATCTGCTTGGTGTGTCTTACAATATGTGCAAGATCAGCAAGGAGGCCTGTGTGGCTGGAATAAGTTAAGGGAGGGGAGGAAGTATAGGAGTTGGGGGTTGGGATGAATAGAGGGCTGACCATATAGGGTCTTGCCTCAGTGCCATAGAAAGGACTTTTCTTTTTTACTCTAAGTTAAGACAGCAAGTCATTTTAAGGTTGAGGGCACAATGATCTGGCACAAATACATATTCTATACAACTGGCAACAGAGACATCAGCAAACAGAGACAACAGCAAGGACAAAGTCCCTGGGGCAGGAATCTGCTTGGTGTGTCTTACAATATGTGCAAGATCAGCAAGGAGGCCTGTGTGGCTGGAATAAGTTAAGGGAGGGGAGGAAGTATAGGAGTTGGGGGTTGGGATGAATAGAGGGCTGACCATATAGGGTCTTGCCTCAGTGCCATAGAAAGGACTTTTCTTTTTTACTCTAAGTTAAGACAGCAAGTCATTTTAAGGTTGAGGGCACAATGATCTGGCACAAATACATACCTACAAACCAAAAGATTTATACACAAGTGCTCTGAGAACAGACTGTCAGCAGGGCATGATTTAGTCTGGGGGTCAGAGAAGTGTTAATGAAGAAAATCTTAAGATCTGAAAGCTGAGAAACCACAGAGCTACAGAAAAAACCACCTCCAAAAGCAAGAGGAAATAAATTACCTTAGAAGAACAAAAGCGGTCATGAACTGGAGTGTAGGTGTCAATCAGACAAAGGGTGGAAGGTGAGTTTAGGGAGAAGAGCCAGACAGTTCAAACCAGAGTTCTGCAGTCTGTTAAAGAACTGGGTTTTATCCTGAGCCCAAAAGCCAGAGTTTCTTTCATACTGTAAAGGTTATATTTTATCCTGACTGCAATGAAAATCCACTGAAAGACATTTTTAGATTGGAACAGCAAAACATTGACTAATTAAGGAGCTAATTAGGATGCTCTTGAAGTGGTCAGTGAAAAGCAGTGGAGACTTGAGGGGGTTGGACTGGATACAGGGGTCAGACTGGCTGTGGTGGTCAGGATATTTTCTAGCTCTGCTAAGTCCCACAACTGAAGTGGAACAAGGGAACTCCAGAAGAGATTCAGCTTTAGTGGAAAGATTATGAGTTTGGTTTTGGAACATACTGAGTTTGAAATGCTTTCCCCATCTACTGAAGCCAGCAAACAACTGCCTCATTTCTCATCAACTATGGCATGTTCTGTATGCATCATCACTAAATATTAAGAGTTCATGCAAGATTTTACTGTTCTTTGATCGGTCTGTATATGAAAGCAGAGTGTAAGGGTATAGATCCCTGTAGAACCCTTTTAAGTACTTAATGTATGACATAAAATACATTCGGACATTGTTAATATGATGTCTCATTCATCTCACAACAATGTAGGCAATTATTAGCTTCATTTTACACAGGATAAAACAGGCTCAGTGAAGTTGAGAGGCTTGTTTAATGTCACTCAACTGATGAGTGAAGAAGCAGGACAGAAACTCAGGTCTCTGGTTCCAATATCACAGGATCTTACCACTCAACCACACAGCTTCCTGACTTACATTCTTGTTAGTCATCAACTGCTAAGACTCCTGCATTCCTCATGTACATATATGTGAAAAAGAATGTCTAGGTCATCATATTTAAGAAGAGACGAGAAGGTGCACAGAAACAGCTCCTCACTAGTTATAATGAAGGTCTGTCCTCAGACTTCAAAAAAGCTCAACATTTTTAACTATTTGAAGCAAAGGCCCCAAAACTAATGCCAAATTCCAGAAGATGCAAGACATCTCTCATGATTGATATTAGAGAGATGCTCTGTTCACTTCATGGTCATAACAGGGTACAAAAGAAAGCAAAGTGCGTGAGAACCAGTTGTCTGTCCTGGTCCTGGCTGTGTGACAGTGGATAAGGCACTAAGCCTCTTTGAGATTCCAGATTCCTTGGTTATAAAATCTGGACAATGACTTTATCCCAGCCAGCGAGAATACTATACCTAGGTTTCTTCCCCATAGAAAACATTTTTCTAAGATGGATACAATAAATACATTTTTATAAACTGGTCATATTTAAATGATAAAATGGGAACTGATTTTTATCAGAATGATATGGGGAACTGTTTTGTAATCAGCCAAGTTGATACAACTCTGGGTGGTTTTACTTTTGATATATCGACAGAGGGGCATATCCTTCTTCACTGTTCTTTTGAAGGCAGGAAAATCTTAGCATTTCAAAGAATGACAGGAAGTAACTACCCTCACCTCCACAAGCTCTTCTGGTCCATTGACACTGGATCCATTTACACAAAGTCCCCTAATCTGATTAGGGTCTGAACACCTGGTGAAAGCTGCTTTTGTTTCTGCGATCTTCATAAAAACACTATATGAGGTTGAAACTCTTAGCAGTAGGGTTCTGTTAATGAAGCAAGTTCGATTTCCTCCAAATTGAAACTTGGTTATGAAACCATATTAATATATTAAAATGTAGAAATATGGGGATAAGAACATTAAGTCAAAGGAATATGACCTAAGGAAATACAGACATAAGATCTACATGCCAAACCTTCAGAATTTTAAATTGAAGAGCTAGAGTTTATCCTTAATCTTTCTTCATTTTTTGAGGGAGGTGGGGATGGAGCCAGAGTAGAGGAGAATTAAAAATCCCAGAACCTGGTCTGACAAAGTCATCGGCTTACAAAGAATGCTATTAATTTTATTCACTGCTGGTATTACTGGATGAAAATTTAGCTTAGTGCAGAGCTTTGTGCTGTATAATTTGAGAAGTTGTACATTTTTCTCATCTTGTGTTTTTGTTACTTCTTTGGATTTCAACTTATAATTGATATTCCACATTGAAACAGCAATAAAAGTCTGGAAAATCAAATGCTTACCTTCCCCATCAAATGTTCCTTGTCCTTTCAGCATTTTTTTCTAAGAAACAAGAAAAGCAAAAAGAGGAAAAGCAAAGCAAACTATGTATGAATGAGCCAAACAGAAAATACAGCTATTTAAAGAAAAAGTACTTTTTTTGTGGTCACATTCATTAGATTTCCAACAGCATGCACAGATGATCCCCGGAGCAGTCATATGACTACTACCACTCACTAAAAAGATGAAATAAAATGTACAATATCCCCCACGCTCAGCCAATACAGCTTGAAAATCCTCAAATGACCAATAGTTTTTAGCTTATTACTGATGATTCACCATCACTGTTAAATTGAACTCTGCTATACTTGCAGAGTTGGAGCGGGGGTTGTGGGGGGGGGT
>SJYX01020370.1:81833-112928 GCA_006410675.1 Oreotragus oreotragus
GGGGGGAGAAGGGGGAAGCACATAAAATGTTATGTAATTTCTTTACTTAGAAATTAGTTTGCTTAGTCGCTCAGTCATGTCCTATTCTTTGTGACCCCATGAGCTGTAGCCCTCCAGGCTCCTCTGTCCATGGGACTTTCCAGGCAAGAATACTGGAGTTGAGAAGACATTCCCATTTCCAGGGGAGCTTCCCAACCCAGGGACTGAACCCAGGTCTCCTGCATTGCAGGCAGATTCTTTACCATCTGAGCCATCAGGGAAGCTCACTCATGATTCACCACCACTGTTAAATTGAAATTTGTTAAACTTGCAAAGTTGGAGGGAGAAAAAAATACACATAAAATGTTATGTAATTTAAGGCCATAGGATCTAAAATAAAACAGGCTCACTTGTGTATTACATATGTGACATTTATATAGACTGGTTCCAGCTTTCTGATTAATCAGGAAAAGATGTGGCTGCCAAAATGAATTTCTGCCCTATTACTGAGATCTGTCTTGTGTCTGGAGAAGGCAGCACATGCACACTCCAAAATCTCCTTCCCTGGTCTTCCCTATTTCTTTATGTCATATTTGGTAATATTTTAAGGAGTGCAACTCCTAGGTCTTTATCTGGGAGCAACGCCACACCATTCACTCCAACCTGAAGTTTCAAGCTACAGACTTGTTAAATGCACTCAAGGGTTAAGTGGGCACAAAATAGGAATGAGATGCAACCGAAGCCACTGGTGAAAGAAGCCAGAAACAAAGATGACGAACTATGTCTTTTGTGATTCTGGCAATTGACTTTTAAGATTCACATTTTACCTGTGATCATTACAGAAAGGAAAAATATTTCAGTAATTAAATCACTAATCTAAGTACTTAAAATAATCAACCGGCTGAAAGGAAATCAGTGTTTTCCTGTATCAGCTGTGGTGAATCAGCAATCAGTAACTGACACTTTTAACAAGCACCACACTGGCGTGACCACATAATCAAGAGTGCAGATCCACGCCTGCCTGCCACCCCCTTTGCAGCTACCTGTATTAAAAGTGTTCAAAATTCACTCCACCAATACGTAATTTGCTGGGTTTTTTCTCCTACTTGTCCCCCACATTTTGCCGAACTTAGAAAATGAATACAGTGATAAGAGTTTCAGTTCCTCCCATAAAANTTGCAGCTACCTGTATTAAAACTGTTCAAAATTCACTCCACCAATACGTAATTTGCTGGGGTTTTTCTCCTACTTGTCCCCCACATTTTGCCGAACTTAGAAAATGAATACAGTGATAAGAGTTTCAGTTCCTCCCATAAAACTGCATTAACCTAGGCTGTGCCTCCCAGCAATAAAATGGCCAAGAGATAGATGTGCAGGGGTCTGATCAACAAACAATAAAATTAAAAAAGAACAATAACCTTTGGTTCCCTCTGTGCTCCTCCTCCCCACCCCAAGCATCTTCACTGGCGGCTTAATGACTGCCTAACGTGCGACACTCTTGCCCACTTTTACCTTTATCCTTCCCAGGCTTGAAAACTTCTCCTTGTCTTCCATCACTGCTTTCAGAACCGGCTGGGACATCCTGTTCTTCTTCTTCGAGGTGCCAGGACTGTCAAAATCAACGCCACTGACCACCGCCCTGCGATAGGAGGTGGACCGCAAGCCTCTCCGCAGAGACCCCGGGCTGTCCAAGTCGTGCTCCGCCTCGGCCTCGTCCTCTGCTGGGCCCAGGGGGGCCCCAAGGCCCTCCACCATGCTGCGCACCTTGAGCAGTCTCTTGTGAGGTTCCACGTTCAGACTGTTGGATTTACTTGTTTTAATTTCCGAGGCCAAGCTCTTCGGAATGATCTGCTGTTTTCCCACTTTGAGGGCGGCGGGGCTGTTTGTGCTCAAAACCACTGAAGGATTCTCCAGGAGTTCGTTCTCCGGTGAGGGCAGCCTTTGGAGCGGCAGTTTTTGTTCCAAAGCCCTTTTGGGGAGCGAAGGAGAGAGTCTCGAAGGTCCTCGCTCAGGGTCCTTAGCCATGTTGCCAGAGAGCGAACCGGCGCCTTGGGAGGAGATACTAGGGGAAAGCCCATTTGCAGCCGGAGAAGGCAGGGAGCTGGTGGGGAATCCGGTCTTGTCCCCCTCGGGGCTGCAGGGGGAGGGCGCTCGAGGAGTCCGCAGGGGGTGCAGCGGCTGAGGCGCGGGTTTGGAAACTGTGCCGTTCGCTGGGGACTTGGGGGAGCCGCCCGACGCCACTCTGGGGACTTGGGGTGACTTGGACCGTCGAAGCCGAGGAGAGACAGCCCTGTACTCTTGGGAGACGGTCCTCCCATTGGTCACCGCCCTCCGATGGGCGCATAGAAGCAGGGGGCTCCTCTGGACCGTCCTGCCGTCTGAGGCGCCGGGCACTTCGGCCAGAGTCTGCGCCGCAGGGAGCGTCTCTCGGTCCTCCACCGGGAAATCCGTGATCAGCAACCCGCTGGGGCTCTGATAGGACTGGGGCCTCGGCTTGCTCCGGCCCAGGAGCTGGGGCTGAGGGGTTGAACGCCTCCGCCACAAAGGGGTTAAGCTGTTGCTGGAAAAATCCACTTCGTTCTCGGTGTTCATAGCGGAGCCTCAGGGGTCAGCCCCCAGGGGGGTGGGGGACAGCACCTAGTCAGTCTTGCCTAAAGAGGAAAGAAGTCATGGAGCTTGGCCTCCGGACTACCAGGCACGCCTTGCAGACGCGCGCGCTCTGAGCCCTGGGATCACCCGGCTGCCGAGGGACACAACTGCGTTCAATTACCCACCCTTTCTGGGGCAAAAACTACGCCCACCGCGGCGAGGGGTCCAGTACAGAAACCTGGGTCACGCCCAGGCGAATTAATCCAATCACCTCCGCGCCTCTTTCACGGCCCAAGACCACCCGCACAGAAACAGACCGCCACCAAATCGCCGGTGCAAACTGATGCACAGGAAACTTGGGACGAGTTCAGCTTTCTTGGGAAACTCGTCGCGGGACGCTCCCCTCCGCCGCCATCCAGCGGCCTGCCCCCGCCGTAGGTCCCCTAGAGCTCGAGCAGCCCGTCTCCCAGGCGGATTTACCTTCAGGGCTTTGTAGAGCCCAGGGCCGACGAGCACCCCCGCCCAGTGGGTGGCCCGGGTCCCGCAGCCGGAGCTCTGGAGAGCTCAGCAGCCGACCCTGCGTCGGCTCCGCCCCCAAGCTTGATCCCGCCTACGGCATTGGCCACGCCCCGGCCCGCCTCAGTCGCTGCCTTCTGGGAGCCGCTGCCTTCCCGCCCTGGTCTCTCGTTAAAAAACTCTAGCGCACCTGGGCTGTGTGCCGAGCTCCAGGTTCCCGGCCACGAGATGCGGGGAGGGGGCGGCGTGGGAGNCCGCCTACGGCATTGGCCACGCCCCGGCCCGCCTCAGTCGCTGCCTTCTGGGAGCCGCTGCCTTCCCGCCCTGGTCTCTCGTTAAAAAACTCTAGCGCACCTGGGCTGTGTGCCGAGCTCCAGGTTCCCGGCCACGAGATGCGGGGAGGGGGCGGCGTGGGAGCTGCGGGCGCGCAAGGCTGTTGCCCGGAGCACAGCGTGGGAACAAACGTAGGAGCCCTGCCAGAATGTAATTTGCGAAGTCTTGGGCCCCCAGGGGATCTCCCTGGTGGAAGCTCGGAATGCCGAGCATAGAAAGGTGCGTGAAGCTGGAACTCGTAGCTCTGAGCGCGGAAAGCCAGGCGCCTCTCAGTATTCGGGTGGTCTTAAATCCGATGCCCTACTCCCCTGCTTAAAATATCTTATGGACTGATAGGCTTGCTTGTGCCTGGAGTATTTCTGGAGAGATACTTATAGCCAATTCGGGGGAGGACAACTGGGTGGCTAGGAAACCGGAGGGACGGAGTGTTTTCATTCAGTCATCTTTGGATCTTGTATGCTTTACCTATTAAAAGTAGTCATAATTTAAATTAAAAAAAAAAAGCGTATTGGTTTCTAATCGTACACAGGATAAAATTCAAAATCCTCTCCAAGGCCCTATAGGACTTGGCAACTGAGCACGGGGGCACGTACAGGAAGTGCTTACCTCTGTAGCCTATCTTCCCCCACCCCCTACAGTTGTTCCTTCACTCATTTTAGGCCATACCCACCAAGTTTGACAGCCTCAAACCTTCCCTTTTGTTTCTCCTTGACCTTCTGACCTGTCCCTCAGAGAGGACTTCCCTCCTGATTCTGATTATGGCTACGCTTATTTACTTTCCTGGCCACCTTTTCTCATCTATCCACACTCATCCCAAATGTATTTAATCATATATTTAGTTTTATGTTTATTATCTGCTTTGTCTTCTTTTGACTGAAAGCTGCAAGAGGGCAGGGGCCATGTTTCTTTATTGCCCCCTCTGTATTCCAGGCACATAGAGTGCCACTTAATGAATATTTGTCGAATGAATGAATGTATGAATGAATGAGAGGGTGACCTGAATGAAGACAGTGACCAACCACCGCAGAGTCCTCTGTTGCCAAGTAGTAGAAAGTTGGCTGTGTCCTGGACAAGCTCCAGCAATGTGAGAAGAATAAGGCAAACTTGAGAAGACAGATTTAGAACATAAGACCTGTGTAATTAATTCTATTACCAAGACATATGGGCTGTTCTCCAAACTCTCTTTTTTGCATTCACAAATTCAACAAGGGGTGTATTGCTCATCCACAAATTGTTCCTGTTTTCCCTGGATAGGTTGAATCTGATGACCAAAAATAGTAAAAGGCAATTTCTGGATGGTGATGAGATGAATGTTTTTCATGCTTATTTATACTTTGCTATACTTTCCAAATACTGTATATTAAATATATGTTACTCTGATTTGAGATGTTTTCATAAGTAGAAGAAATGGCATCAAAATATTTATAAGAAATTTTTTCTAAAAAAAGAAATTTACCAAATATTTTGGTTAGAAGATATGGCTGATTATATACTCATACCTACCTACTTTTTAATATGGGGTATTTTTCATACTAACATGTATTACTTGGATATTGGTAAAATATAATAAAGTTAATTTTTAAGGTGCTTAGTTAATGACAGATGAAGTGTTATCCAATTCAGGATGCAATCTGTGACTTACATTAAGAAATTTTAAATGGTGATGTGAGAAACTAGCTTCTCTTCAAATTATGCTATTTCTGCAAACAAGCGTAACTGATGATTATGAAGAAATTGCAGGATATTCCTACCTCATTCCTAAGCAACAACGTAATACCCACCAAAACAACAACAAGGAAAAAACATGAAGTTCTGTTCCTTCATTAAGCTTTGAAATCCACAGATCTACTGCCCATTTTACAGTCCATTCAATTTATCATAATTATTCAAATCTAGGACATTTTTGCGGAGAAGGCAATGGCACCCCACTCCAGTACTCTTGCCTGGAAAATCCCATGGACGGAGGAGCCTGATAGGCTGGAGTGCATGGGGTCGCTAGGAGTCGGACATGACTGAGTGACTTCACTTTCAATTTTCACTTTCCACTTTCATGCACTGGAGAAGGAAATGGCAACCCACTCCAGTGTTCTTGCCTGGAGAATCCCAGGGACGGGGGAGCCTGGTGGGCTGCCGTCTGGGGTCTCACAGAGTCAGACACGACTGAATCGACAGCAGCAGCAGCAGCAGCAGGACATTTGTGATAGCATGTGCTATCAAGGAAAAAAAAAAAAAAGCTGTGAATTAAATTATGACACAGTGTATTGTTACATAGGATCTTTTTAATACTTATGATGGTTTTAAATTTAGATATGATTTTTTCAGTAATGTACATATTTAGAAAAGGAAAATATAAGCAAAATAAATTGATTAAATATTTCTACAAATTCTGTACATGACTCTAATTTTCCTAAATCCCTCTTCACACAGAACATCATGTGCTTGTCCACACAGTATCATTGATATACATGCAGTATTTCCTAAAAGGATGGCTTAACCATGTCTCTGGGATTTGCTTCCTAGCCAGACATTCATTCTTCAAGTTTGATGCTGGCCCATTCCTATTAGATTAAAAGCATAGTATGTTCAACTGAATTATATGTCACTACCACCCATGTAGGGCTTCCCTGGTAGCTTAGCTGGTACAGAATCCACCTGCAATGCAGGAGACCCTGGTTCAATTCCTGGGTTGGGAAGATCCCACTCCAGTATTCATGGGCTTCCCTGGTGGCTCATATGGTAAAGAATCTGCGTGCAATGCGGGAGACCTGGGTTCGATCCATGAGTTGGAAAGATCCCCTGGAGGAGGGCATGGCAACCCATTCCAATATNTGCAATGCAGGAGACCCTGGTTCAATTCCTGGGTTGGGAAGATCCCACTCCAGTATTCATGGGCTTCCCTGGTGGCTCATATGGTAAAGAATCTGCGTGCAATGCGGGAGACCTGGGTTCGATCCATGAGTTGGAAAGATCCCCTGGAGGAGGGCATGGCAACCCATTCCAATATTCTCGCCTGGAGAATCACCATGGACAGAGGAGCCTGGCAGGTTACAGTCCATGGGGTTGCAGATAGTCAGCTACGACTGAGCAACTATGCACAGCACAGTACAACCTACATATCCTCTCTATTAATGGCCAGGAAGAAGTTTCTGACAAATTGAAGTTCCAGGCCCTCAGTGCAATCCTGTGTGATCCATGAGTTGGTCATATTACCCTCTTGTTCCTTTGAAATTTCTTTCATCTAATCTGACACACCTGGCAATTTCTCCTACCTTCAAATGCAGTTCTTAGCATATAGTTTTGACACATGTAGTATTAAATTGCATAGAACTCAGTGAAATGATGACAATTCAAATAGTTATAACTATGTTCACAAATGCAAAGGCAATGCCAACTATATCAGACTGCCCCATGGCCAATGGCTATTTCTTAACATTCTAGTAAGATGAGGTTGCTGGTGATGCAGTTGGTAAAAAAAAAAAAAATGACAGAGGATGAGATGGTTGGATGGCATCACCGACTCAATAAACATGGGTTTGGGTGGACTGGGGGAGTTGGTAATGGACAGGAAGGCCTGGCGTACTGCAGTTCACGGGGTCGCAAAGAGTTGGACACAACTGAGCAACTGAACTGAACTGAACTGAAACTATTAGGATGGATATATACACTGGTATTTTCTGATGGTATATATTTTTTAATTTAAAAAGTTTAATTTCTTCCCAGCTTTACTGAGATATCACTGACATATGACATTGCAGTAGATTAAGGCATACAACATAAAGATTTGATATATGCATTATATTGTGAAGGGCTTCCTTAGTGGCTCAGATGGTAAAGAATCTGCCTGCAATGCAGGAGATCCAGGTTCGATATATTGTGAAATAATTACCACAATGAGTTTAGTTAATATCCCTCACCTTGCATAGCTATAAATAATTTTTCTTGGGAACTTTTAGTTGCTCTCTTAGCAACTTTCAAATATATAACACAGTATTGTCAACTGTAATCACCATGCTATACATTATATCCCAGAACTTATTTCTTTTATAACTAGAGATTTGCAACTTTTGACCACCTTCACTCATTTCCCCCATGACACTGAACTACTGAAATATTCGGTGGTATAATACAGGGTCCCAGAGGCAGAGAGACCAATCATTGCTATGTTTCCTAAACAAATTTGCCTTTATCACCAATTACGTGTCTGGAATAATAATAATAATTAGGCTAACTTAAAACTGCAGTTGGTTAACTAGTGTTATTACTTTGCAGTTAAATCTCATGCGCTCTTTTTTTTTTTTAAGGTGGGGTGGCGGGTAGGCATAACAAGCAGCTTGGAGATCTTAGTTCCCTGACCTGATTAGGGATAGAAACTGGGCCCACAGCAGTGAAAGCACAGAATCCTAACCAATAATACTTATTGGGTGCATTTAAGTGTTCCTTGGAAGGACTGATGTTGAAGCTGAAACTGTAATACTTTGGCCACCTGATGCGAAGAGCTGACTTATTTGAAAAGACCCTGATGCTGGGAAAGATTGAGGGCAGGAGGAGAAGGGGACGACAGAGGATGAGATGGTTGGATGGCATCACCGACTCAATGGACATGGGTTTGGGTGGACTGCAGGAGTTGGTGATGGACAGGGAGGCCTGGCGTGCTGCGGTTCAGGGTATCGCAAAGAGTTGAACACAACTGAGCAACTGAACTGAACTGAAGCTGAGTAAGGTGTGTGATGAAGCTCCCTGTTCCCTGAAAGCCTCTATGAAGGAGTCTGGCTGGAAGTGGACCTGAAGAATATGTAAAATGTCATGAGACAGAGGGGAGGAAAAAGATATCCTAGAGCCATGTCCCAGAATGAATAGAAACACAAGGGCATGGCTTGAGAACTAATATTTACTAAGTGCCAACTATATTTCAGGAACTAATCTCAAATTAATCCTCTCTCCAGTTAAATAGGAAGAAGCAGAGGGTCTAAAAGCTCTTCTTGTACTGTTGGTAAGCAGTTCAGTCAAAATCCTATTAATAACTGGGATCTGTCAGACTCCAGAGCTCTGGAGCTCCACATACCAGAAACTAAAGTCACAAGAACAGGGAATTTGCATTAAGAAGTTGCGGGAGATTGATTTGGCTAAACAGAGATTAGAATGTGGTGTGTGACATAAACTGAGGGTTCTGAATTTTACTTGGATAACATCTAACACTCTGAAAGTATTTAAACTTTGCTATCTTTTAAAAGAATATAACTGATAACACCAATCTCAGAGATAAAATAAATAAATAAAAATAAACAGATTTGTTTGTGCATTAAAAAAAAAAATCCACCTAAACCCATAAAATCTGAGGGAAATCTTCTCTTGGAAAGAAACTATAGAAAAATATTTAAATATATGTATAACAGACAAATGTTAGTATCTAATCACTCACAAATCTTTAAGGAAAAGACTAACAGTGGAAAAATGAGCAGGGTGAGAATAATTTTAGAGTAGACGTGAGTGCTTTCTGTACATAAAAATACACTCAGCCCCAGTTGGTAACAACAAAATTAAAACAGTAATGAGATCATAGTTTTTCATTCATTAGATCAACAAAGATAAAAAAAACAACGGTAAAAGTGCAGGGAAAAGAGGGTCCTGACTCATTCATAGTAAGAATGTAAACAACTTTTCTGAAAAACAATTAGATGATACTTAATCAAAACCTTGAAAACAGGCATATCTTCAACCAAGTAATTCCATGCCCAGGAAATAATCCTGAGGAAATCATCTTTAATGTGTAAAAATATATATGTTCAAAGATGTCCATTAAAGCATTTCTTACAGTAGCAAAAAATCAGAATCTGACTCTTTACCAAGAGATTTGTTAATAAATTATGATGTAAAATGCAACAACCAAAAATAATAGTGTAGACATAAATTACTCATACAAAAATTCAAAATACTGTATGGTAAGTAGGAGAGAAAAGTTATTTTTGACTGCATTATGCAGAATGTCCTACACTGAGTTTTTTTTTTTTTTTTTAATGCAAACAGCTGTGTATAACTATTTAATGATACAGAATCTGCCTGCAATATGGGAGACCCAGGTTCGATCCCCACATTGGGAAGATTCCCTGGCTAAGCAAGTGGCAACCCACTTCAGTATTCTTGCCTGGAAAAATCCCACAGAGAAGCCTGCTGAACTACAGTCCTTGGGTTGCAAAGAGTCAGACACGAATGAGTGAATTAACACAACTACTTAATATCAACCCACTCCAGTACTCTTGCCTGGAGAATCCCGTGGAGGGAGGAGCCTGGTAGGCTACAGTCCATGGGGTGACAGAGTCGGACACGACTGAGTGACTTCACTCACTCACTCACTCACTTAATATCTAGATTCGGAATATTCAGTGTTAGCATGTCCACCTCTGGGACAAAATTAAAGGAGGTATTTCAATTGTGCTTTGCTGTAAAACAAACCACCTCACCACTTAGTGGCTTAAAATAGCAAATTGTATTATTTCTTGCTCCTCACCATTCTTGACAGAGTCGGACACGACTGAGTGACTTCACTCACTCACTCACTCACTTAATATCTAGATTCGGAATATTCAGTGTTAGCATGTCCACCTCTGGGACAAAATTAAAGGAGGTATTTCAATTGTGCTTTGCTGTAAAACAAACCACCTCACCACTTAGTGGCTTAAAATAGCAAATTGTATTATTTCTTGCTCCTCACCATTCTGTGAACTGGTACGGTGGGTTCTTCTGAGGGTCTCCCCAGGCTCTTCCACATGGCCACAGCCAGCTGTGGGGTAGGCTGGATCAGATGGACAGATGGACAAGGAGAGCCTCACTCAGTTGGCTGTGGGTTGGTTGGTGCTGGCCGTTAACTGAGGTTCCTCAGTTCTCCCATTCTCAGATCTTAAACATTCTGGACAAGCTTAGCAATCCTGTTACAATGAAGTGATGAGTCAAAATGACAAAGAAAAAATTAGAAAGGATATTTGAAAAAGAGAATTTGAAAATTGATTAATTCTCACTGGGAAAAAAAGTTCTTAAAAAGATACTTTCTTACAGCACTTATAATAACGATTAATATATTACCTTCTGCTTTTTAAAACATTTTTTGAGCACTTGCAATATACCAGACCCTCTTTGAAGTGCTTCAACTATATCATTAATACATGACTTAACCTTCACAACGACCTTATGAGGTAAGAACTACCACTGTCTCCAGTTTGTAGAGGAGGAAACTAAAATGCAGTCTGGCTCCAATCTGCCTCATAACTATCACATCGTTATATTATTTGTGATTCATTATTCACTTATATTCTTTTCCCACAGATAAAACCGACTCGATGGACGTGAGTTTGAGTGAACTCCGGGAGTTGGTGATGGACAGGGAGGCCTGCTGCCGCTTCTGCTGCTAAGTCGCTTCAGTCCTGTCCAACTCTGTGAGACCCCAGAGACGGCAGCCCACCATGCTCCCTGTCCCTGGGATTCTCCAGGCAAGAACACTGGAGTGGGTTGCCATTTCCTTCTCCAATGCATGAAAGTGAAAATTGAAAGTGAAGTCGCTCAGTCGTGCCCGACTCTCAGCGACCCCATGGACTGCAGCCTTCCAGGCTCCTCCGTCCATGGGATTTTCCAGGCAAGAGTACTGGAGTGGGGTGCCATTGCCTTCTCCGCAGGAAGGCCTAATGTGCTGTAATTTACGGGGTCGCAAAGAGTTGGACATGACTGAGTGACTGAACTGAACTGAAAACATAAGCACCCCACTATTGGATCTTTCTCTATCTCCTATAGTGCTTCAGTAAAATGAACAGATCCATCCATCAGTGATAATGTTAGTCCACAGGAAGAGGAGGCACACCAAGCAGGGTCATCCAATCAGGAAATGAATGCAAACGTCTTAGAAAGGAAGACTTTCTAAAAGGAAAGTCAGTCTCGTTGATCAGCTAGTATTTTTTTGACTCCTGCTGGGTATCAGGCTCTGGACTTGTAGATACAGTGGTAAACGAATGAGATTCTGCTAACTGTCCCTGCCATAGTCTTGCTAACACCCTATCAGGAAAGACCAACCCCAGGTGGCGTCCAACCCATGTTGCTCACTTAGTTCTCTTTCAACCAGCCCCTCTCGTCTTAGTGGGCATGGAAGCCAACATACAGGGCTTCTGGAGAAAGCAGGCAGCCTGAAAACAGTGCAGGCACTTAACTGCGAGTGTGGGAATTCTGACAGTAAAAGGAAAGGAGAAAACAGAGCGGTTGCTGGAGGGAAAGGGAGAAATAAGCAGTTTTATTTCAAGACTGGGGCCACTTGGCTGGAAGTCAGGCAGCTGTCTTTTAGTTTTTGTCTGCTTCTTTCTAACTGTGGGAATGAGGACAAGTCACTGAACCTCTAGACTGCAGTTTCTTCAACTGCAAATATGAAATTGTCCCTCTTCTCAGCACAGTTTGAGAAATGCTGGTCAGTTAGAATAATTTGGATGTGGCCAGTCCAGTGGCTGGGGAAAATGGGACGCAGGAGTCGGGGGGAGAGGAAGGGAGGCCACTTGAACTGTACAAAACAAATTCCTAATCACCTTTCCTCTATTTTGAACAGAGGGGCTTCCCTGATGGCTCAGATGGTAAAGAATCAGCCTGCCAAGGCAGGAGACTTGGATTCGATCCCTGGGTCAGGAAGACTCCCTGGAGAAGGAAATGGCAACCCACTCCAGTATTTTTNTCTCAGCACAGTTTGAGAAATGCTGGTCAGTTAGAATAATTTGGATGTGGCCAGTCCAGTGGCTGGGGAAAATGGGACGCAGGAGTTGGGGGGAGAGGAAGGGAGGCCACTTGAACTGTACAAAACAAATTCCTAACCACCTTTCCTCTATTTTGAACAGAGGGGCTTCCCTGATGGCTCAGATGGTAAAGAATCAGCCTGCCAAGGCAGGAGACTTGGATTCGATCCCTGGGTCAGGAAGACTCCCTGGAGAAGGAAATGGCAACCCACTCCAGTATTTTTGCCTGGGAAATCCCATGGACAGAAGAGCCAGGTGGGCTACAGTCCATGGGGTCACATGAGTTGGACGTGACTTAGCGCCTAAACAACAACAATCTTGACCAGAACATAATCAGAATAAAATTCTGTTGTTTCCAACTCTAACATAAAGGAAAAGGATCATAGTGAGAAAAGGATGCTGAAAATGGCTCAGAGGACTCTTGTTGATAGGACCCAAGGAAATTATAAGACAGAAAGGGCTTCTTTCTGCCAGCAGCATCTAATCTATTAATTCACAACTGTGACTCTGAGAATGAGTCACATCTGATTGACTGCCCCTCCCCCCATTGACACTGGATTTTTGAGGGGAAGCTCTCCATTTAACTAGAGTGATTAAGATCCAAGGTAAACTACAAAGTCAAGGTAGACAGTGACTCCCTGAACTTGCTTAGCCCCAAAGAACAACTGTTCAGTGTTGTTCTTTGAATTATAGGGATAAGATAAACAACTGAGCAGCCACTTTCGTCAGTAGATTCTAGTCTGAGGTCACCGCATGGCTTGAACAGACCTTTCACCTCTTTAAGCAATAGTTTCCTTGCAGGTTTGGTCTTTTTTTTTTTTTTCCTTTAAAATTTTTAATACATTCATTTGGTAAAAATTGGGATTGTACAAAAGTAAAACATATCTCCTGCTCTTGTCTCTAGTTTCCTACCCCACCCTCCAAAGGCATTCACTGTTAACTGTTTGTGTATTTTATAATTTTCAGATTTATGGTGGTACATAAACAAGCATATATATCCCCACATACCCTGGACACCCCCACACCCACTAGTATCCTATAATGATGTTCTGTAATTTATCATTTACCTGGGATATTGTTCTCCACCAGTAATTACAGAGCCACTATCTATTTTTAACATCTGCACAGCATTAGGAAGAATCAGATGCACCATCAATTTCATATGGTTCCACCTAATCTTACATCACTTATTGGCAAATTTTCTGTGGATAAACATTTAACTTATTTTTTTACAAAATCTGAGCACCAAGAAGGAAAAAAAAGATTGCCTTTAGTAGTAAATTTCCATAATTCTTTTTTGTTCCCATTCTTCAGTGCCTGGGTCAGGTAAGGTAGTAAAAGAGAACACTTTATTGAACAAAGATACAAGGATGATTTAATTCTGTGATGAGTAGTTAGGAGTCTGCTCTTAACAAAATTAATGGTGATAAATGGCTAACATCCTCTAAGTGTGTTTCTTTTGGGGAAACTAGATTAGGGGTGCCATCATCACTATTATTAATTTCCCTTGCTGATAATTCCCCAGTCTTTCTCTCTTTAGTCTCCCAGTTTACCCAATTCTTTGCAGTTCCTCTGTCCATGGAATTCTCCAGGCAAGAATACTGGAGTGGGTAGCCATTCTCTTCTCCAGGGCATCTTCCAGACCCAGGGATCAAACCGGAGTCTCCTGCACTGGCAGGCAGATTCTTTACCATCTGAGCCAGCAGGGAAGCCCTGTGCCCCTTTTATACTGTCCTTCTCTGGATCCTGCTCTTCCTTTGAATTATCAAAGGGGTATGAAGAATCACAACTCTTGTTTCATGAAGTTTGCTAAGTAATTTGAACAAAGAATTATCTGAATAGGCCATAATGTTCCTTTTGTGTGAACTATTTGATGTTTGCAAAAAGAGCTCGAGGTTAAAAAAAAAAAGTTCTTCTGTGTGCCCTCATTTTCCAGGTAAAACTGTATCGGGAATCATGTGGGGATACGTAAAGCTAGCCAACACATTTCAAGTTTTCTTCTGCCCAGATTTGTTTGGAAGAAATCCAGTCTTCTCTATCTCAAAAATTCAGGAGGGAAAAATAGCTGAACTAAATTAAAACTGTGATTACTAAATTCTGTGTTTACCTGGACAGTTTGGCATTTGGCTTAAAAGACAAAGCTTTTTAGAAAGTGTTATTTAAACCCGGTTTTGCTACAGATTTTAAATTGGAAGAAAAATGGTAAGAGGGGAAAGCTCTATAAACCATACACATTTAGGCTCATTACCAAGTACTCTCACCAAGCAGTACTAATAGAATTTGAAAAATGCTTTCCTGAGTTGAGATCTGCCACCTAGCAACCACTGTGAAATGCTTCCTGCGCTGGCCCAAGACAGCTCAAAGTGCCCAGCTTTAAAATTGGTGAGGTGTTTCTTTAAAATAGATGGGGTGTTTTGCTGTGCATGGGCCACAGTCATTGAAGGGCGGATTTAAACTTTGTTTTTAGGGCAAAGATATGCAGATTAGAAGGACTGTTTAATTTAACTGCTCAGCTGAGTTTTGAAACAGAGTTGGCTGATTAAATGCAGATTAAAAATGGCAGTATACTGATTATAGTAAAGATTATTTGTAGTTTATCTGAAATTCAGATCTGACTGTGCATGCTGTATTTTTATTTGTTCAATCTGGCCACTCAGTTCTGAAGAAACTTTTGTCGTACAGAGCGGGGGAATATTTATAGAATATACATCACTTATGGGCTTCCTCTGTGGCTTGGCAGTAAAGAATCTGCCTGCAATGCAGGAGCCACAGGAGACACAGGTTTGATCCCTGGATTGGAAGATCCCCTGGAGGAGGGCATGGCAACCCTCTCCAGTATTCTTGTCTGGAGAATTCTATGGACTGAGGAGCCTGGTGGGCTACAGTCCATGGGGTCGCAGAGTTGGACACAACTGGAGTGACTTGGCACACACGCACGCAGATAGGCCTCCATCATATATATTAACTTGATCCCCAAGGCTACTGATGTTATGGATCTAAAATGCCTTTCCAAGAGTACTGGCTATTGGATAGGAGGGAGTATGAAGCATAGGAGGCCACAAGTAGGGTGGGAGCTAAAAGACAGGGACGAGAAATCAATCCAGTGTTGCACCTGAGAGGAGGACAGGTGAAAGAAGGGGTTAACTGTGTGGGAACAGGGATGCCCCAGAGTATAATGGTGCCAGGTGAGGAGAGGGGGCTGCCTAGACTTCTGGGAGGAAGAGGAAGTGGGGTGATGTCAGCATTCATTTCATTTTTAAGAGGNAAATCAATCCAGTGTTGCACCTGAGAGGAGGACAGGTGAAAGAAGGGGTTAACTGTGTGGGAACAGGGATGCCCCAGAGTATAATGGTGCCAGGTGAGGAGACGGGGCTGCCTAGACTTCTGGGAGGAAGAGGAAGTGGGGTGATGTCAGCATTCATTTCATTTTTAAGAGGTAGAAGGAGGAGAAAGCCCACCATGTAAATGTGCCTTCTGAAGCTTGGATGAAGATGGAGCGGTGCAAACTGGGATCCCAAGAGGTCACTGCCACCTCCAGGCAGCACCCAAACAATCCTCAGGCCGCTTGCAGATGCAGAGCCAGCCTGGGGCTGAGAGGCTTTGTCAGGGCCCTACCTTTCCCGCTTCACCTGGCCCAACTCTGAGCCTGGGAGAGGCTGTCACTTTGTCTTCAATCCAGATCACAGCCCCTCATCCCCACCTGAGAAATCTGCAGCTCATTAACTCAGCAGCACAAAATACTTTAGGTAGAATGCATATATAATTCCTATGTATTTGCACATGATTGAACATCTCCTAAAGGACACATAAGAAACTGCTAAATGGGGTGTGGAGAAAAGGATTTCCTTCTACACTGTTGGTGGGAATGTAATTGGTGTAGCCACTATGGAGAACAGGACGGAGGTTCCTTAAAAAAATAAAATAAAACATAGAGTTGCCATATGATCCAGCAATCCCACTTCTGGGCCTATATCTGGAGAAAACTCTAATTTGAAAAGATTCCTACACCCCAGTGTTCATTGCAGCACTAATTACAATATAATTACAATAGATAACACATGGAAGCAATCTAAATATTCATCAATGGAGGAATGGATAAAGAAGATATATCCAGTACAACTGGGATTCCCTGGTGGCTCAGAAGGTAAAGCATCTGCCTGCAATATTGTTGCTGTTTAATTGCTAAGCCATGTTCGACCCTTTTCTGACCCTATGGACTGTAGCATGCCAGGCTCCTCTGTCCATGGAATTTCCCAGGGAAGAATATTGGAATGGGTTGCCATTTCCTTCTCCAGGAGATCTTCCTGGCAGGTGGATTCTTCACTGCTGAGCCACCAGGGAAGCCCCACTGGAACATTACTGAGCCGTAAAAGAATGAAATAACACCATTTGCAGCAACGCGGATGGACCTAGAGATGATCATACAAAGAAAAGTCCAACAGACAAAGAAAAATATATGACATCATTTATATATGGGCTCTGAAAAAGTGATGCAAATGAACTTATTAACAAAACAGAAACAGACTCACACAGATAGAAAACAGACTTCTGGATACTGAAGGGAAAAGGGGGTAGGGATAAGTCAAAAGTTTGGGATTAACACATTTACACTACTCTATGTAAAAAAGATAAATGACAAGATCCTACTGTATGGTACAGGGGAAAATATTCAATATCTTGTAATAAGCTATAATGGAAAAAAATCTGACAAAGAATATATGTGTATACATGTATGTGCTTGTGTGGTAAGTCGCTTCGATCATGTCAGACTCTGTGCGACCCTAAGGCTTGCGGCACACCAGGATCCTCTGTCCAAGGGATTCTCCAGGCAAGAATATTGGAGTGGGTTGCCACGCCCTCATCCAGGGGACCCTCCTGATACATGTGTATATATGTATATACATATGTGTGTGTGTATACACTGAATCATTTCTCTGTACACCAGAAATTAACACAACATTGTAAATCAACTATACTTCAATTTAAGGATTTTGTTGTTTTTAAAAGAAACTGCTAACTGTGGCTAGCGGGGTGGAGAGGACTGGAGTAAGGCAGTGGTGGATGGGGGTGGGTTCTGAAAGGTTCTGAAATGGAGGTATATTTGCTCACATGCTTTACATACCCACTGATTTATTTTCCTACATGTGTTTATTACTGACTCATAATAAAAATTCAAATTTAATGACTACAATAAATTCAGTCCAGAATCTGATTCATGATTCAACTTACATTTTTAGTTTAAGATGACTCATGGCAATAAGGTGTTTTAAAATAAATATCTTTATACACAGTGTCTTTTAAAGAGGACCGGGAGCTGACATTTCAGCACACTTTCTGGAAAACTTGCTGCTGAAATCAATGACAAAAATCAACCCTTGGCAGAAAGTTTTGCTTATCATTTTACATCTTCACTCTGAATTATGTACCATGTTGTTTTATATATAGGTATGTAGAAGCTCAAAATGAAAATTTGATGGAAATTAAATCTGAGGCTTTTTTTTTTTTTAAGTAAAAGCAATATTGAATCCCACCTTGTAAGTTCTGCTAAATCAGGTGTCAGCCTCTGTTCAGTAATGGAGCCCTAGGACGTAGAGCAGCTTATTGGCACATATTACGTGCTCAATAAATAATTGTTGAATGAAGCAATACATGACTCCTATAAAAATTCAAATATTACATAGAAAGATTGTCCAGAATGTGCAATACCCTCTAATCTCTTTCCTCTTTATAATCTGCTATTCAATTCTTGTAAAATAAAAGAACAAATAATTACTTCTTAAAGAGTGAAAGTTTCATCCTAAGTATGTTTTTAAAAGGTAGTTAATTGAATGATGCCATAAAGAATGAAAAGACAAGCAACAGAACGCAAGAAAATGGAACAGATATAACTGGCAACGGACCAGCACCAAAAATATGTAAGAACCCCAATCAATTAGAGAAACTGGCAAAATACTTGAATACACATTTCATGTTACGAGTAGCCCCTAACTACCAAAATCAAACAAAAAGCACCCTTCATTTAGTCAGGAGAGAAATGAAAATTAAAACTACATAGCCGGATTTCCCTGGTGGTCCAGTGGTAAAGAATCCGCCTGCCAGTGCAGGGGACACAGGTTCAGTCCCTGGCCTGGGAAGATCCCACATGCCAAGGAGCAGCCACAACTACAGAGGCAGTGCTCTAGAGCCTGTGCTCTGCAACAAGAGAAAGCCACTGAAATAAGCAGCCTGCCCATCACAATGAAGAGTAGCCCCTGATCCCCACAACCAGAGAAAGCCCCCACACAACCCAAAATCAATAAACAAAAAGCACATAAATCTAAATTTAAAAAAACCTACACAGTCAACAGACGGACAAAATTGCTGAAGTCTCACAATAGTAAATATTGGTGAGGATCCTGAGCAACAGGAATGCTCATATATAGTCTTGAGTGAGGAAACTGGTTAACTCAGTGTAGAAAACTATATGACATTATCTTCCAAAGCCGAAGATGCAGCAATTCCATCTCTAGTGTGCAAGAGAAATTCATTAACATGGCTAAGTTGAAATAGGCCAAAACTGAAAAACACCCAATTACCTACCAATAGAAGAATGGATCTAAAAATGTGGTATCATCTCACCATGAAATTCTATACAGCAACGACAAGGAACAAAAGGCATCTTCAGGCAACAATATGGATGAATCTCACCAGCTTACAGTCTTCACAGAGTTCTACTATGATTTCCCTAAGGGGATCAGCAGTTCATTTCAGAGGGTAGACTCTTCTAGCAATTCAGAAATGCCCCAGTGCTGGAAGAGTTCCTTGTAGACAGCAAGCTCTGCCTGAGGGCTGAGGGGTTAGCGGCTCTCTGCGGGGAGGAGAGGTGCACACAGTTTCACTAAAGGGATGTGGGTGGAGGGCAGACTCTGAAGCCAAGGACACATTCTGACAGTGGCACAAGGTCCCTGACACAGAGATGGGAGATCAGTCTGGGCTAAGGTTGTCAGAACCTCTACTGGGGTCTCTGCCCTGGGGCTCCCAGGCCTGCCTGCTGTGGGTCAAGAGAGTGAGGTTTGCTGAGATGAGGATTCTCAAGCACCTCCATAAACATGGGCTGCAGAAACCCTCAGACTCAGGGATCCACAGAGGCAGAGGCTTCGGTGCTTGATCCTTGTCTATAGCCTGGAGTCATTACTTCTGTTCTGCCTGCTGCCGCCTCTACAGCTCAGGGTCTTTGGTCCAGTTGTTCTTGAAGGGCATGTGAACTTGTGCTCAACTCAGGTTTTGTTTCAGGCACGCCTCCCTTTCTTTGTAAGATGGCCACCTTGTCTTCCCCAAGTGTTTCTGTTAACTCCTGTTGCTGTCTCCTGCTGCAGTGGTGTGTTCCTGGCCCTGCTTTCTTTTGGGAACAACTGTGTGGTCATGTACCTCTCTCTCATCTGTGACACTGGCTCTTTCCTCCTAGACCACAGGTGCCTGAGGTGCTCCCCTCCTTCACTACTGCCATTTATGCCTGTTGTCGACAGTCTGCTCTGAATAACTGCCATGAGTTTGTTCTACAAAGAGGAGGAACTGTGAATTTTAGGGGGTTTTCATGAGGGGTGGAGATCGAGTTTGTACTTGTGAAAAGAGGAGTGGAGATCGAGTTTGTACTTGTGAAAAGAGGAGTAAAATCTGAGCTCCACTATTCTCTAGGTTAGTCTCTGAGCCAGTCTAAATCTCTCAACTTTATTTCCTTATCTTTCAGTTCAGTTCAGTCGCTCAGTCATGTCTGACTCTTTGCAACCCCATGGACTGCAGCACGCCAGGCTTTGCTGTCCATCACCAACTCCCAGAGCTTGCTCAAACTCATGTCCATTGAGTCAGTGATGCCATCCAACCAACTCATCCTCTGTTGTCCCCTTCTCCCCCGCCTTCAATCTTTCCCAGCATCAGGGTCTTTTCCAATGAGTCCGTTCTTCACAATACTTCAGGGCCAAAGTATTGGAGTTTCAGCTTCAGCATCAGTCTTTCCAATGAATATTCAGGACTGATTTCCTTCCTTATCTTCAAGTGGGGCTAAGACCTGCCATGACAATCATCCTGATGTAATGTGAATTTGGAATTAAAAAACTTCTTGTGTAAGAGGGTTCCCTTACACTGTTGGCGGGAATGCAGACTAGTATAGCCACTATGGAGAACAGTGTGGAGATTTCTTAAAAAACTGGAAAAAGTACTGCCATACGACCCAGCAATCCCACTGTTGGGCATGCATACTGAGGAAATCAGAATTGAAAGAGATACATGTGCCCCAGTGTTCACTGCAGCACTGTTTACAATGAGTTAGGACATGGAAGCAACCTAAATGTCCATTGGCAGGTGAATGAATAAGAAAGTTGTGGACCATATACACAATGGAATATTGTGTTTTCTTAGGAATATTGTGAATACTTAGCTATTAAAAATGCATTTGAGTCAGTTCTAATGAGGTAGATGAAACTGGAGCCTATTATACAGAGTGAAGTAAGTCAGAAGGAAAAATACCAGTACAGTATATTAACATATATATATGGAATTTAGAAAGTTGGTAATGACAACCCTATATGCAAGACAGCATAAGAGACACAGATATAAAGAACAGACTTTTAGACTCTATGGGAGAAGGCGAGGGTGGGATGATTTGAGAGAATAGCATTGAAACATGTTTATTACCATATATGAAATAGATTACCAGTCCAAGTTCGATGCATGAAACAGGGCACTCAAAGCTGGTGCACTGGGACAACCCAGAGGGATGGGATGGGAAGGGAGGTCGGAGGGGGTTTCGGGACAGGAGGACACATGTACACACCCATGGCTGACTCATGTTGATGTATGGCAAAAACCACCACAATATTGTAAAGTAATTAGCCTGCAATTAAAATAAATAAATTAATTTTTTAAAAATAAAAATACTTGTGGAAAACACTCTGTAAACTCTATACAAAGCAAAGGTGGACATTTTATTACTGACTCACTGCAATGTGGGAGACTTGGGTTAGATCTCTGGGTTGGGAAGATCCCCTGGAGAAGGGAAAGGCTATCCACTCCAGTATTCTGACCTGGAGAATTCCATGGACTGTATAGTCCATGAGGTTGCAAAGAGTTGGACACAACTGAGTGAATTTCACTTCACAGGGGTGGAATTCTTAAAGGCAAGTCCCACAGGAATCACCTTGAGAAGTATTTTCAAAGGGCTCAAGGTCAACTTGCCTAGAAAACCATGGTCTTCTGGTCTCCAGGAGATTTTCACTTTGTGGTCTAAGTCAGTGCCCATGAATCCGTATTTTATAAAGCATTCAGATGAGTTTAATGAAAGTGATCCTTTGACCTCACGTTGAGAAAGCACTGGTTCCACTTTAGGTAATATTACCTTTGCCTTCAGCTTTTAGCTTCTAAAACATCCTGGAATGCGACATCCAGGCATCATGGAATGTGACATCCAGGCATCCTGGAATGTGAAGTTAAGTGGGCCTTAGGAAGCATCAGTAAGAACAAAGCTACTGGAGATGATGGAATTCCAGATAAGCTATTTCAAATCCTAAAAGATGATGTCATGAAAGTACTGCACTCAGTTCAGTTCAGTTCAGTCGCTCAGTTGTGTCTGACTCTTTGCGACCCTATGAATTGCAGCACGCCAGGCCTCCCTGTCCATCATCAACTCCTGGAGTTCACACAGACTCACGTCCATAGAGTCCGTGATGCCATCCAGTCATCTCATCCTCTGTCATCCCCTTCTCCTTCTGCCCCCAATCCCTCCCAGCATCAGAGTCTTTTCTGATGAGTCAACTCTTCCCATGAGATGGCCAAAGTACTGGAGTTTCAGCTTCAGCATCATTCCCTCCAAAGAAATCCCAGGGCTGATCTCCTTCATAATGGACTGATTGGATCTCTTTGCAGTCCAAGGGACTCTCAAGAGTCTTCTCCAACACTACAGTTCAAAAGCACTCAAAATGCTAGCAAATTTGAAAAACTCAGCAATGGCCACAGGACTGGAAAAGGTTAGTTTTCATTCCAGTTCCAAAGAAAGGCAATGCCAAAAAATATTCAAACTACTGCACAATTGCACTCAACTCACATGCTAGCAAAGTTATGCTCAAAATTCTTCAAGCCAGGCTTCAACAGTACGTGAACCATAAACTTCCAGATGTTCAAGTTAGATCTAGAAAAGGCAGAGGAACCAGAGATCAAATTGTCAACATCCATTGGATCATCAAAAAAAGCAAGAGAATTCCAGAAAAACATCTACTGCTTTATTGACTATGTCAAAACTTTTGACTGGATCACAACAAACTGTGGATCAGTACGTGAACCATAAACTTCCAGATGTTCAAGTTAGATCTAGAAAAGGCAGAGGAACCAGAGATCAAATTGTCAACATCCATTGGATCATCAAAAAAAGCAAGAGAATTCCAGAAAAACATCTACTGCTTTATTGACTATGTCAAAACTTTTGACTGGATCACAACAAACTGTGGAAAATTCTGAAAGAGATGGGAATACCAGACCACTTTATTTGCCTCCTGAGAAATCTGCATGCAAGTCAAGAAGCAACAGTTAAAACTGGACATGGAACAACAGACGGGTTCCAAATAGGAAAAGGAGTACGTCAAGGCTATATATTGTCACCCTGCCTTTTTAACTTCTATGCAGAGTACATCATAAGAAATGCCAGGCTGGATGAAGCACAAGCTGGAATCAAGATTGCCAGGAAAAATATCAATAACTTTAGATACGCAGATGACACCACCCTTATAGCAGAGAGGGAGAGCCTCTTGATGAAAGTGAAAGAAGAGAGTGAAAAAGTTGGCTTAAAGCTCAACATTCAGAAAACTAAGATGATGGCATCTGGTCCCATCTCTTCAGGGCCAATAGATGGGGAAACAATGAGAGACTTTATATTTTGTGGCTCCAAAATCACTGCAGATGGTGACTGCAGCCATGAAATTAAAAGACACTTCCATCTTGGAAGGGAAGCTATGACCAACCTAGGCAGCATATTATAAAGCAGAGACATTACTTTGCCAACAAAGGTCTGTCTAGTCAAAGCTACGATTTTTCCAGTAGTCATATATGGATGTGAGAGTTGGACCATAGAGAAAGCTAAGTGCTGAAGAATTGATGCTTTTGAACTATGGTGTTGGAGAAGACTCTTGAGAGTCCCTTGGACTGAAAGGAGATCCAACCAGTCAGTCCTAAAGTCCTGGTAATTCATTGGAAGGACTGATGCTGAAGCTGAAACTCCAATACTTTGGTCACTTGATGCGAAGAACTTACTCATTGGAAAAGACCCTGATGCTGGGAAAGACTGAAGGCGGGAGGAGAAGGGGATGACAGAGGATGAGATGGTTGGATGGCATCACTGACTCAATGGACATGAGTTTGAGCACACTCTGGGAGTTGGTGATATACAGGGAAGCCTGGCGTGCTGCAGTCCATGGGGTCATAAAGAGTCAGCCATGACTGAGTGACTGAACTGAACTGAACTGAATATTATCTATGGCCATGACTGAGTGACTGAACTGAACTGAACTGAACTGAATATTATCTATTTCATATACAGACATTATTTGTTCAAAGAAAGGTGCTCATTGCTTTACTCATCCAAATAAAATATTTCAGTATTTTCTTTTATGTCATAATTAAAAAGGTCTATCCCATTCTATGATTGCTTTAAAAATTACCCATGGTTTCTTCTGGGCAGTTATGGCCAGAGGGTATTTTGGCACTAGCCATAGGGACTTCAACAAATACGGCCTTTCCCTTCTTTCCACTTAAGGTCTATCAATCATTGAATCAGTTGCTTTATTTATAATAACTCTTCATTTTACTATCTCATCAGATATTACGGTCTGAACTTTACTATGAAACCTGGAGAAGTCTTCAAATGAGTAGAATTCTCCTTCTTCCTTTATCCTCTGAGACAGCTTAAATAGCACAAGACCTGTCTGTGTTTCAGAAGCTGGAAAAGTTAATAATGAAACAGCTCGAACCAGACTTTTGGGCAGGCACTTTTTTATATTCCTTGCAGAATTTTACAGCTTTTCTTGAGTCAGTCTTTGTTTCTATATTTTCCTAAATTCATTTTCTTCTTAACCGTCTTAAGTGCCTCTGAGATCAGCTTTATTTTATGTACCATTATTAATATTCTGCATTTTTTGCATTATTATATAACACTGCCATCCAAGTTTGTCTGTTTGTATGCAGCATTGTTTTCCAAATGCTTCTCAAGTTTATTTAATCAATCCTACTGACCTAATCTTTTCAAACTTGTTAATTTCTGTTATCTTTAATCATGTCTTTATTTTTCTTTGTTTTGTTCTTTTTCTAATCTCTTGAACAGTTTGTTCACACATTATATCAGTCTGTGTCCAATTAGGAGAGGAAAACCATACAGTAATTTACACAGGAAAGGTTTAGTATGAAGAATTATTAACCACAACAAACGATTAAAGTAATTACAGATTGTTTAGTAAGAAGCCAAGTGGTGGTTTAGTCACTAAGTTGTATCTGACTCTAGCCACCCCATGGACTGTAGGCTGTCCATGGAATTTACCAGGCAAGAATACTGGAATGGGTTGCCATTTCCTTCTCCAGGGGAACTTCCTCACCCAGGGATGGAACCAGCATCTCCTGCATTGCAGGCAGATTCTTTACCGCTGAGCCACCATGGAAGCCCAGTAAGTAAAGATAACTCTAAAGATTATAAGAATTGCCAAACATAAGGAGCAGCCACTATCCATGGAGTTGAGACAGAGTGCTGGAAGCAAGAGCCCATCCCCATGGTGGGGTGGGAAAGTTGGGGTGGGGATGCTGAGGTCCAGACTTTATTGAAGGGGATGCTGCCCTGGCTTACGGGGAGAAGAAATGTCACTGTATCTCAGGGCTGGTAGGAGCAGCCACTATCCATGGAGTTGAGACAGAGTGCTGGAAGCAAGAGCCCATCCCCATGGTGGGGTGGGAAAGTTGGGGTGGGGATGCTGAGGTCCAGACTTTATTGAAGGGGATGCTGCCCTGGCTTACGGGGAGAAGAAATGTCACTGTATCTCAGGGCTGGTGAAACTTGCTAGAAATCTGTCCTTTGGAGTTGCCAAAAATCTGCCCTCTAGAGTACCATGGAAAACTAGTCATAGAAAGGTGTCTTATTGGAGGCGCTTGGTTGAAAAACTGCCCAAGTGGGTGCTAGGGCAAAGTTCAGACCATGAGGTGCTGCTGTCAGCTGCACACCCCAGGATCAGAACACTGGGTGGAGAAGCTGAGAGGACTACCTGAAGAGTCTGCCCTGGAGAAGCTGCCAGCAGTGCAGGAGGCAGAAAAGCTCATCTGCAAAACCTACCAGGGAAGGTGCATGGGGGTGGGGAGCTGCTGACCTTTGGGTGCTGCTGGCTGCCAGTCACTGGAGAAGTTCCGTCTTCCCGACGATGAAGTGCCGCGGGAGCCTGGTGGCGAAGAAAGCCACCACCCTGCACTGCAGGAGCCTGCCTAACAAGTACCACAGAACCAAAGAAGCAAGCCTTGTTTCTTCTACTACGTCTCTACAGCACTCGAAAGTGATACAACTTTAGTGCCCGCAAGCAATGAAAGATATTTAAAGAGCCGAGGTCCATTTTCACAGAGCTGTCTCAAAGGGTGATTTTGGAAATAAGAGGCAATCAACAGGTAACCAGCACACATGCTTTCATCAATTCTTCTTGAATAGTGTGTGTGTATGTGTGTGTGTGTGTGATAGTAACAGCCTTGAGATACATTTTGTTCCAAGTACACTTTTGATAAACATAAATTTTGTGTTATTGTGTTTATATGTTACTACTGTTTTCTAATTAGTCTGTTATTAAGATCGTATATAAGCCCCTGTGACTCTGTCCTTTGAAGTAAAAGGTGTTTGCTTTGGTTTTCCACGTCTCCTGTAAGTCACAGAGGACTGGCTCAAGAGTTAATGATTAGGAAATGTGAAGATGTAGGAACAAACAATGACTGTTGGGTGGAGAAAATGGTAACAATTTAGATTATAAATCAGCCATATAGCAGAGTCTCCCAGGTCCCTGAAAGATATAAAGACACACATTCCTAAGCTGTTTTTACAGGAAACTCATGAAAACTGCTAACTGCAAGTAGACCCTAGGTCAATTGAAACCAGAAGACTGATGATGCTCTAAACTTCACCTTGATGTCAACTAAGTTGAGAATTGAGCACAAGTTGATCCCTTGCCCCAGGACTTCCTTCCTCACTACCTTTTTCTTAAAAAAACAATAAATTTATTTATTTTAGTGGAGGTTAATTACTTTACAATATTGTATTGGTTTTGCCATACGTCAACATGAATCCACCACGGGTGTTCCCCATCCTGAACCTTTAAGAAATCCTTCCCTGAAAGCCATCAGGGAGCTCAGGTCTTCCATGCACTCGCCATTCTCCTTGCTTGGGCACCTGCAATAAACACTGGACTCTTCTATAATGTGACCAGGTGTCAGGAGATTAGCTTTGCTGGGCATCAGGCAAGGTGATCCACATCCAGGCTCGTCAACATGATTGATGCTTTTATTTTCCGTGACTCAATAATTATAGATTTACACTCTATTTTTAGGTTATAGGTAGACTTTCTTATTTATGTATTTTTTTGCTTTACAAGTGTCTACTTTTATTATACTGCAGTCAAAGAATGTGCTTGAGATATCTATTAAGGTTTTTTCAACAACATTTTGTAAATGCTCCATGGATTTTTGAAAAGAATGTAGACTATTTATGTGACAAAAAGCTCAATATGTATACTAATTAAACTTTTAATTATATAATGTTTATTATATTTGTTAACTTGGTCTGCAGAAAACTGACACAGAGAGTAATATCTTTGTTATTGTTTTCAATTTGTTATCATAATTTCTCACAAATTTTATCTTACTTATTTTCATGCTAATTTTTTGACACATAAATACTCATAAGTGGAGTTTGGAAGAATATATCCAGTTTTTATAATGGTGTATTTGCATAGATGTTTGACACACAGTAAATGTTTAATAAATTCATATTTAATGGTAGCCTTAATTTTGAAAAATCACTTTTGGATAATATTTATTTATTAGCATCAATATCATAACACCTCTGTTGTTTGAAATATACTTTTAAATATGTTAGAAAAAAGTGTACAGAAGANTGTTTGACACACAGTAAATGTTTAATAAATTCATATTTAATGGTAGCCTTAAATTTTGAAAAATCACTTTTGGATAATATTTATTTATTAGCATCAATATCATAACACCTCTGTTGTTTGAAATATACTTTTAAATATGTTAGAAAAAAGTGTACAGAAGAGATGAAACAAGATTAGCAAAAAATGTTGATATTTACTGAAGTTGGAGGATGAAGTTGGATGAGGGTTAATAATTATTCTCCTTTTTTGTTGTTCATGCTTGAAATTTTCCATAGTAAAAATTTTTAAACTATGTTTGTATAATTACCTATTAATTCTCCCCCTTTTATGATAAAAAGATTCTTTCTTCTAATAGTTTCAGTTTTGTTTTCTTCTTTCAGGGTCAGAGGATCTTTAGTAGAAATGCAAGTCTTGGACTACATTTGTTATGTAAACTGATTTCCAATATTTTCCAACGGTTAGTCAGTAGTCTCCATTGTATGTCACCTTAAAATATTTCTTTAAAGAGTTTTTTAAAATTCATTACAAATCTTTGAACATTTGAATACATACTCTTTAAAGAGCATTTACAATGTTATGAAGGCAATACATGTGTTATGAAGGCAATACATGTGTTAGCTTCTTTATTCTTCACAAATTCACAAAAGAACCCAAACACTGATATTTCTTGTCATTGTAAAGGTGAAGGGAATCTAGGCAAGAAGACTGAGTTGTCTAAATCACACTTTTGTTAGGACCTGAATGGGGTTTTGAACCTGGCTGGGCTAGTAATAAAGGCAATGTATTTAACTGCCGCTGCTGCTGCTAAGCCACTTCAGTCTTACAAATTCACAAAAGAACCCAAACACTGATATTTCTTGTCATTGTAAAGGTGAAGGGAATCTAGGCAAGAACACTGAGTTGTCTAAATCACACTTTTGTTAGGACCTGAATGGGGTTTTGAACCTGGCTGGGCTAGTAATAAAGGCAATGTATTTAACTGCCGCTGCTGCTGTTAAGTCACTTCAGTCTTGTCCGACTCTGTGCGACCCCATAGACAGCAGCCCACTAGGCTCCTCTGTTCCTGGGATTCTCCAGGCAAGAATACTAGAGTGGGTTGCCATTTCCTTCTCCAATGTATGAAAGTGAAAAGTGAAAGTGAAGTCGCTCAGTTGTGCCCAACTCTTAGCTACACTATATTAATACAACTAGTGAGCTGTGTGCTTTAAATAATCTATATCTATAATTAATTTTCACACTCTGTCATTTTACTTTAGATAGTGTTATTATTATTTGTGATTATTCATTTTTATGTGGCCTCTTTGTATAATTTTATGTGGCCTTTTTGTATAAAAAGTATTTGGGGGTCACATGTACACTCATAGCTGATTCATGTCAATGTATAGCAAAAACCACTACAATATTGTAAAGTAATTAGCCTTCAATTAAAATACAGAAATTAATTTTAAAATAACTATTTGTAGACCATATCAATATTTACATATATGATATGTAGCCCATATCAATAACTATTTAGACATTATTTCTAAGTAGTCTTGTAGAGGATATCTGGAGCCCAGAACTGGTTGAGTTGGCTGTGCCAGAGTCTGTGTGCAATATTTAGTTCTGCCACAGCAGCTTCTGTTCTATGAAAGCATGGCACAAGGAACTATGGCTAGCCTTTGGACACCAGCTCCTGAGTGACTAAGGGTCTCAGTGCAATGGCCCACAGTGAACTGAATCCTTTCAATAATCACTGAATCCTACCAATAATCACCCCCACTAATGAGCTTTGAAATGGATCCACACCCACTTGTGCCTTAAGATGATTACAGCCCTGGCTGACACCTTACTGGCAGCCCTGTGAGAGACCCAGAGCCAGAGAATGTAGCTGACCTATGCCCCTACAGACACTGAGAGATATTAAATGCTGTATTAAACCACCAAGTTTTGAAGTAATTAGTTATGGAGCAAGAGATAATTAATACATCACCTAATATACTTCCAAAAGATTCAGTTTCTGTTTAAATATATCTGAGTTCAATTAACTTTTGTTCTTCCTAACTAGAACCTCGACTGGTACAAATGTTTACTACATTTTCTTTTGTAATATCTTAGTCTCATTTTTTATTATGTAATCAACTAAAATTCATCTGAGAACTTTTGTAGAAATGGTATATGGTTGATAGATGCTGTAGTTCTCTTGCTCAAGCATTTTCAAATGTAGTTCAAAGTAAGGAATGCTTTTTATGTTGTCACACTCAGTGGCATGTACACATATACATAAACACACACAGATAGATCAATATATCCTAGATTATTTTTATATTACTATTCTTTCTGATCTGTTTGACTTAAAAGTAANCCGTCAGAGTATGAAAGAATATTTTCGGTTTCTAAACTTATAAAGAGTAATGAGTATCCTTATTCAGATGCTGTCTCTTATACACATCTAGATGTGTATAAGAGACAGCACACACAGATACATCAATATATACTAGATTATTTTATATTACTATTCTTTCCGATCTGTTTGACTTAAAAGTAAATGCTGGTTACAACCTATTAAACTGATTTCATGACTATGCATGTTTGAAAAATATGACTGTAAACTTTCTCTTTTTTCCTTTATTTCAGATACTTCTGAGTTCAATCTGTTTTTTCTTTTTCCTTAGAGAAATAACGTGTGGTTTTTTTTCCACTTGGGTGCTCTTAGAAATGTTTTTCCTTTATGTTTGAAAGTAATTTGAGTTTACAGATATTTTATATGTCATTTCAGTTTGAAGAATGACATGTTTTCTGAGTACAGGGATATTTTCTCCTATTTATTTTATTAAATCAAAGTTTATTACCATTTTTCATAGTTCATGTCTTTATCTTTTGCTTTAAAATCTGGGAAAATTTCTTGAATAACCTTCTAAATAACTGATTTCTGTAATATTTAATAGGTTTTTCATTACTGAAACAGTATTTTAAAATTGAACTTGCTTTCAAATATATACAAGCTTTTTTATGTCATTTGATTATCCCCATACATACTTGCAGAACATGTATTTCATAAAGGACTTTTATCTAGAATATATAAATTACTCATATGTAAAGATATTCAGTAAAAACATGAGCAAATAATGTGAACATACACTTAACTAGAAAAGATGTACAAATGGCAAATATGCACATAAAAAGATGTTCTACACCATTGGTCATTAGGAAAATGTAAATTAAAACCATAATGAGATACTACTACACACCTACTAGAATGGCCAAAATTTAAAAGACTGATAATATCAAGGGTAGACAAATTGCAAGTAACTCAAAACCCATAACTTGCTGATGGAAATCAGCTTGGCAGTTTCTTATAAAGTTAAATACACAATTTACCACGTGACCTAGTAATATTATTCCTAAGAATATAGCCAAGAGGAACAAAAACATATTCCTTCAAAGATTTGTATGTTTATAACACCTTTATTCATAGTAGCACAAGCTGGAATCAAGATTGCCAGGAGAAATATCAATAACCTCAGATATGTGGATGATACCACCCTTATGGCAGAAAGTAAAGGGGAACTAAAAAGCCTCTTGATGAAAGTGAAAGAGGAGAATGAAAAAATTGGCTTAAAGCTCAACATTCAGAAGATGAAGATCGTGACATCTGGTCCCATCACTTCATGGGAAATAGATGCGGAAACAGTAGAAACAGTGTCAGACTTTATTTTGGGGGGGCTCCAAAATCACTGCAGATGGTGACTGCAGCCATGAAATTAAAAGACACTTACTCCTTGGAAGGAAAG
>SJYX01020370.1:128780-150279 GCA_006410675.1 Oreotragus oreotragus
ACTCAGCAGTGGCCACAGGACTGGAAAAGGTCAGTTTTCATTCCAATCCCAAAGGAAGGCAATGCCAAAGAATGCTCAAACTACCGCACAATTGCACTCATCTTACACACTAGTAAAGTCATGCTCAAAATTCTCCAAGCCAAGCTTCAGCAATATGTGAACCGTGAACTTCCAGACGTGCAAGCTGGTTTTAGAAAAGGCAGAGGAACCAGAGATTGAATTGCTAACATCTGCCGGATCATCAAAAAAGCAAGAGAGTTCCAGAAAAACATCTATTTCTGCTTTATTGACTATGCCAAAGCTTTTGACTGTGTGGATCACAATAAACTGTGGAAAATTCTGAAAGATATGGGAATACCAGACCACCTGACCTGCCCCTTAAGAAACCTATGTGCAGGTCAGAAAACAACAGTTAGAACTGGATATGGAACAACAGACTGATTCCAAATAGGAAAAGGAGTACGTCAAGGCTGTATATTGTCACCCTGCTTATTTAACTTCTATGCAGAGTACATCATGAGAAACGCTGGGCTGGAAGAAGCACAAGCTGGAATCAAGATTGCCGGGAGAAATAACAATAACCTCCGATATGCAGATGACACCACCCTTATGGCAGAAAGTGAAGAGGAGCTAAAAAGCCTCTTGATGAAAGTGAAAGAGGAGAGTGAAAAAGTTGGCTTAAAGCTCAACATTCAGAAAACGAAGATCATAGCATCTGGTCCCGTCACTTCACATGAAATAGATGGGGAAACAGTGTCAGACTTACTTTTGGGAAGCTCCAAAATCACTGCCGATGGTGACTGCAGCCATTAAATTAAATGATGCTTCCTCCTTGGAAGGAAAGTTATGATCAACATAGATAGCATATTCAAAAGCAAAGACATTACTTTGCTAACAAAGGTCCATCTAGTCAAGGCTATGGTTTTTCCTGTGGTCCTTTGTGGATGCGAGAGTTGGACTGTGAAGAAAGCTGAGTGCTGAAGAATTGATGGTTTTGAACTGTGGTGTTGGAGAAGACTCTTGAGAGTCCCTTGGACTGCAAGGAGATCCAACCAGTCGATTCTGAAGGAGATCAGCCCTGGAATTACTTTGGAGGGAATGATGCTGAAGCTGAAACTCCAGTACTTTGGCCACCTCATGCGAAGAGTTGACTCATTGGAAAAGACCCTGATGCTGGGAGGGATTGGGGGCAGGAGGAGAAGGGGACAACAGAAGAGTTGGACTGTGAAGAAAGCTGAGTGCTGAAGAATTGATGGTTTTGAACTGTGGTGTTGGAGAAGACTCTTGAGAGTCCCTTGGACTGCAAGGAGATCCAACCAGTCGATTCTGAAGGAGATCAGCCCTGGAATTACTTTGGAGGGAATGATGCTGAAGCTGAAACTCCAGTACTTTGGCCACCTCATGCGAAGAGTTGACTCATTGGAAAAGACCCTGATGCTGGGAGGGATTGGGGGCAGGAGGAGAAGGGGACAACAGAGAACGAGATGGCTGGATGGCATCACTGACTCGATGGACATGAGTTTGGTGAATTCATGTGTTTGGTAAACTCCGGGAGTTGGTGATGGACAAGGATGTCTGGCGTGCTGCGATTCATGGGTCGCAAACAACTGAGCGACTGAACTGAACTGAACAGTAGTAGTAGCGTCAGGATTGTGACAGAAAGTGGTTAAAGGCAGTGCCCTTCAGAAAGAGTAGATTCCCAGCTTTGGAGTATGGAAGTAGTTTATAAATACAAGTCGAATTGCCACAATCATTATAAATGTAACTTCTAACAGAACAGATGGGTTTATCCTGTACTTAACAAATTCAACTGTCACTGGTGGCCGTAAAGCTGAAAATCTGTTGTAGGAAGTCAGAAATACTCCCTGGAGGAGTCAGAGACTAGACTGACTGTCAAACTTCAGTGGTACTAGGACTCATTCAGTTATAGGTGACAGAAAAGCAAAACCAGGATTTTTGGAAAAAAGAATTTATTGGTTTACATACAGAACGAGGCAGTAGTAAATCTACCAGCTTCTGCATTGTTAATGCTTCCCTGGTGGCTCAGACGGTTAAAGATCTTCTTGCAATGCAGGAGACCAGGATTCGATCTCTGGGTCAGGAAGGTCCCTTAAAGAAGGGAAAAGCAACCCACTTCAGGATTCTTGCTTGGAGAATTACATGCACAGAAGAGCCTGGCGGGTTACAGTCCATGGGGTAGCAAAGAGTCAGACATGACTGAGAGACTTTCTCAGTACTGTTAGATCCAGATGCTCAACAGAGACCTCAGAAAATTCTTTTCTAAGTTTCAGTTATACTTTACTACATTGGCTTCCCTCTCTGCCAGATATTTTTTAATGGTGGCCCCTGGCAACGGAAGCTTTAAGTCTGGAAGAAAGAAATAATCTCTCTTAGCAAGTTCCAGTAAGTCTTGGGCCTGGCTCTGCTTGACTCACATTGTGTTCCATCTTGGACCTAACTGCTGCCAGCAGGGGGTTAAGTTGCTCTGGCTGGCCAGGATCCCCAGAACCATATGGGCTAAATGAAAAATAGATGGGCTGTCATAGGAAACCAGGTTGCTGCCACCAGTAGTAGGGAGTAAAGATGTGTGTGCACAAAAAATGTCTACTATAGTTAGTAATGGGCTTCCCAAGTGGTGTTAGTGGTAAAGAACCCGCCTGCCAATGCAGGAGACATAAGAGACGCAGGTTTGACCCCTGGGTCGGGGAGATCCCCTGGAAGAGGGCATGGCAACCCACTCCAGTATTCTTGCCTGGAGAATCTCACGGACAGAGAAGCCTGGTGGACTACAGTCCATAGCACTGCAAAGAGTTGGACACAACTGAAGCAACTTAGCACACACGCATGAATAGTTAGTAATATTTCAGAGTAAGACAGAGGATCTCAGAAACCCACATAAAGAGAGTGGTCAGAAGGGGTTAAAATCCAGGCATGAGCCACAGACAAATGTTCGAGCATCAATAACATAAGAACTCCAGAAATCCCTATGTGCTTTGTCCATCTGCACGTGCAGAGATCTGGTCAGGAGTATCCTTCTGAGATAAGGAGGAAGGAAGGGAACTAGGGCAAGGAAATTACATTGAACTAGTTAAGTATTATCTCATTTAATCAACCAAAAGTTGGTCCTTAGGTAACCCTGGGGTGGGTAGTGGTATTTCCATATAGGCACAGGGGAAAACTGAGATCAGTTTAGTTCAGTCACTCAGTCGTGTCCGACTCTTTGTGACCCNGGACCTTAGTCGGCAAAGTAATATGTCTGCTTTTGAATATGTTATCTAGGTTGGTCATAACTTTTCTTCCAAGGAGTAAGCGTCTTTAATTTCATGGCTGCAATCACCATATGCAGTGATTTTGGAGCCCCCCAAAATAAAGTCTGACTAGAAAGTGATGGAGTCGATATTTCAACACAAGTTTTGTCTTACCCAAAGCCCACACTCGTTGCCTCCGCCTGAAACTCTTTCCATATTTTCCTGACTATGAATTTCCAATTGCACTTAAGCTTGTCAAGATTTATCATGCATCTCAGGGCTCCCTTACACTTAATTCACAGCCCTGCAGAATCTTTTAACGTGGTGCTGTAATTAATTGTTAAATCTGTCAGTTGTCTCCAAACTTCATTAATCATACACTTCTATTGGTCAGAACTTTGCGGTAGCCTACTCTATGTTTTTTATTTATTTATATTTACAAGTGTTTATAACAGAATGCCGTCCTCGTTAGTATAGTGATGAGTATCCCCGCCTGTCACGTGGGAGACCGGGGTTCGATTCCCCGACGGGGAGGCAACACACCCTTTGGCTTTTCTTGTGGCTCAGATGGTAAAACGTCTGTCTACAAAGCGGGAGACCCAGGTTCGAGCCCTGGGTTGGGAAGATCCCCTGGAGAAGGGAATGGTGATCCACTCCAGGACTATTGCCTGGAAAATCCCATGGACAGAGGAGCCTGGTAGGCTATAGGCCATGGGCTCCCAATGAGTCAGACACGACTGAGTGACTTCACTTTCTTACTTACTACATGTTTATAATACTAATGTTAGTATTTACATTAGATGGTGAGACCCTTGAGGGCAGTGGCTATTATGTCATCTTCAGCCAATACCTAGCACAGTATCTGATACATGCTATGAAGACAAAATTCTCAAATAAAAATGTTTGAACATCTGCTTTTACACATGATCATGATATAATCACTTGGTGTATATAGACCTTTGTTCTATGTTTCAGAAAATGTAATCCTCATATTAATTCTAAAAGGAAAGACCTATGTCTCCCATTTGACAGTTGAGGAATCTGCCACCTAGTCAATGGCAAAAATCATATTCTAGTCCAGGTCTTTAGATGCCTAAATGGCGTTACTGCTAAATACATTGTTAAGCTCTATTTTATACACAAAGTGACAATGAGTCAGAATTTAACTTGATGCTGTTCTGGAGAAATTAGAATATATGGCTAGATAGCCTTGTGTTACTGACATTTCTCCTAAGTTTCCTGTTTTGCCTTCCTAAATAGATCGTAAGGGCCTATGAATGCATGATGTTTTACTTTTTTCTACCCCTCCTTGCATTGCTCAGATGCTTCACTGAGCCAATGTTTTTGGCTGGGTTATTTCTGAGAATGACCAGGGAAAGGTGTGCCCAGGAGTGTGGGGATATAGGATGTAGTGGCGGAGAGGTGTCAGTCAAGTGAAGATGAGGTATGTTGACAACGGGTCTGCCCTTAAACCACTTCCCACATATCACACACCACAGGCTGTTAAGCCTGGTTGCCATGGAGAAAACTCTTGTTCCCAACTGCTTGATTAACAGAGTATCTAGTTGAAAAGAGACACTTCTACAGAATATTAGGTACTACGATTTCAAAACTCACGGGTGAGAGAGACATAGAAATGATCACTCTGAGTTACTGAGAATGTTTATTTTTAAAAAAATTCTTCAAGATTAACTGTCAGTAAGAAGTTGAAGGGAAAAGAAATGGGAAGATGTCAGCAGGGAAACGGTGTCTGTGGTACTGACTAGAATTTGTGAAAAGCAAAGGAACTGGTTAAGAATGAAATAGAAATCAGAGGTGGATAGACATATTGTCCCATTTTAATTGTTACAACATAACAGAGAACCAAAAAGCTTAAAAATGACATTGGAATCCAGAAACTGGAAAGTGCTTGACTTTGCTGACAGCATTTTTTTCCTGATACTAAATCATCTGTATCAGGCAAGGCACCTACCTAGAAATGAACTCATTTATCTATGATGTTGCAATGGTGAAGTGAAGGTATAAACCTTTGGATATAAAATTGGAGAAATTCCCTTATTTTCACATGCCTGCGAATAGCCCAGCTGTGCCCTCTAGTGATCATGCTGCCCTGTTGCTTTATTAGGAGATGAAAAATACTGAAGCAAATGCAGTCTGAGTGCCTCTTCTACCTTAGAAATTACCTTTCTGTGTGGGATGATTGCTTCCCTAGAAAATAAATGTTTCTAAAGAAATATATATAGTGAAGGTGAAACACAAATTTCTTTATTTCTGTTCCGTGGAGCACCCTTTTCCTTCACTTATAGACTCCTTTATAAATCTGGGTCATTGGTGAAACTGATGTTTTCAATTTCACCTAGTCAGTTACCAGGGGATTGGATTGAGGCATAAAGAATTTTTCACAGATCCAGTATTGCAAATAATTTGGATCAGGGTAGGACAATCATTTTTAAAAGGGGGTATTACCTTACTTACACATGTTGGGATATATGGTATGGCAAGAGGCTGCCAGGGTAGAGGAATTTTTAGCCAAATTCAACTCTCGGCTTGATTTAATTTTACCCGGAATATGTGTGTACAAGTCTTAATTTCTTTGCTTGGTTGTAATTTCCATGTATATAAGTCCTGTATATTCTAGAACTTGGTATTTTGTACTGTATTTCAAATTGGGCCTTGCATACAGAAGGTTTAAAAATTTTTTTGAAACTTTCATAAAACGTGAAAGTTTTTTTTTTTCTGGACCACTTAAGAGAATGTTGCACATACAGTGACAGTCCTCAGAGTATTTTAACATGTATCTCCTACAAATAAAGATTTCTCCTACACAACCACAATGCCATCCAAATCAGAAAATTAACATTGATCTGTTACTAAATCTCAGACCTCATTTAAGTTTTTCCTGTTGTCCTGTTAATGTCCATTAGAACACAAAGATCAATTCCAGTAAAATGTGTTCAGTTCAGTTCAGTTCAGTCACTCAGTCATGTTCGACTCTTTGTGACCCCATGAATCGCAGCACGCCAGACCTCCCTGTCCATCACCAACTCCTGGAGTTCATTCAGACTCGCGCACATCGAGTCAGTGATGCCATCCAGCCATCTCATCCTCTGTCGTCCCCTTCTCCTCCTGCCCCCAATCCCTCCCAGCATCAGAGTCTTTTCCAATGAGTCAACTCTTCGCATGAGGTAGCCAAAGTACTGGAGTTTCAGCTTTAGCATCATTCCTTCCAAAGAAATCTCAGGGCTGATCTCCTTCAGAATGGACTGGCTGGATCACCTTGCAGTCCAAGGGACTCTCAAGAGTCTTCTCCAACACCGCAGTTCAAAATCATCAATTCTTTGGTGCTCAGCTTTCTTCACAGTCCAACTCTCACATCCATACATGACCACTGGAAAAACCATAGCCTTGACTCAATGGACCTTTGTTGGCAAAGTAATGTCTCTGCTTTTCAATATGCTATCTAGGTTGGTCATAACTTTCCTTCCAAAGAGGAAGCGTCTTTTAATTTTATGGCTGCAGTCACCATCTGCAGTGATTTTGGAGCCCCTCAAAATAAAGTCTAACACTGTTTCCACTGTGTCCCCATCTATTTCCTATGAAGTGATGGGACCAGATGACATGATCTTCGTTTTCTGAGTGTTGAGCTTTAAGCCAACATTTTCACTCTTCTCCTTCAATTTCATCAAGAGGCTTTTTAGTTCCTCTTCACTTTCTGCCATAAGGGTGGTGTCATCTGCATATCTGAGGTTATTGATATTTCTCCCAGCAATCTTGATTCCAGCTTGTGCTTCCTCCAGCCCAGCGTTTCTCATGATGTACTCTGCATAGAAGTTAAACAAGCAGGGTGACAATATACAGCCTTGACTTACTCCTTTTCCTGTTTGGAACCAGTCTGTTGTTCCATATCCAGTTCTAACTGTTGCTTCATGACCTGTATATAGGTTTCTCAAGAGGCAGGTCAGGTGCTCTGATATTCCCATCTCTTTCAGAATTTTCCACAGTTTATTGTGATCCACACAGTCAAAGGCTTTGGTATAATCAGTAAAGCAGAAATAGATGTTTTTCTGGAACTCTCTTGCTTTTTCCATGATCCAGCAGATGTTGGCAATTTGATCTCTGGTTCCTCTGCCTTTTCTAAAACCAGCTTGATTGTTTTCTAGAATGGTCCTTTACTGGATTTGTCTGATGTTTCTTCATGATTGGGTTTAGGCTGTACATCGTAGGCATCAGTATGACAGAGTAATGCTGTATTTATCTATCAGGTGACACTTGCTTTCAGTTTGTCCCATTGTTAATGATTTTCACTTTTATCACCTGAGTAAAGTGGTTTCTACCAGGTGTTTCCACTGTAAAATTGCTCTTTTCACTTGGTAATTTATACGTGCTTTGTTTGGAGTTCTTTTGCCTATATATTCTGTTTTTCATTAAACTTCCAATTTACTCATTTACTTATATCTCTTTAGATTCATTTCTTAAAATTTTATTCAACTGAATTAATTTTATTCAATGATTCATTAGTAACATTATTTACTCTGCTCAAAATTTCCCAGTTTGGTCAATGGGAACCCCCACAAGTTGATTTCTGTGTCCTGACATGTTTCCATTGTTTTGAGAGTTTTTAAATAGTTTATTTATTTTTTATTGAAGCATATAGTTGATTTAAAATATTGTATTGATATCAGGTATACAGCAGTTATATATATATATATATTTTTTTTTTTTTCAGATTCTTTTCCCATTCCGGTTATTGTAAAATATTGAATACAGTTCTCTGTGTTATACAGCAGGTCCTTGTTTATTTTATATATAGTAATGTGTATATTTTACTCCCAAATTCCTAATTTATCCTCCTATCACCTTTCCCCTTTGATAACCATAAGTTTGTTTCCTGTATCTGTGAGTCTGTTTCTGTTTTGTAAATAAGTTCATCTGTATCACTTTTTAGATTCCTCATATAAGTGATATCCTATGCTATTTGTCTTTTTGTGACTTACTTCACTTACTATGATAACTATGGGTTGCTCTCTGAGGGTCTATCCATGTTGCTGCAGATGGCATTATTTCATTCTATTTTATGGCTGAGTCATATTCCATTGTATGTGTGTGTGTGTATACCCCCCGCCCCCTGCCCCAGACATCTTCTTTAGCCAATCATTCACTGGTGGACATCTAGGTTACTTCCATGTCTTGGCTTTTGTACATAGTGCTGCAGTGAACACTGGGTATATGCTCAGTAGTGGGACTGCCGGATCATATAGTAGTTCTTCTTTCACATTTTAAGGAAACGCCATGCTGTTCTCCATAGTGCCTATACCAGTTTACATTCCCAACTGTAGGAGGGCTCCCTTTTCTCCACACCCTCTCCAGAATTTATTGTTTGCAGAGTTTTGATGATGGCCATTCTGACTGGTATGAGGTGATACCTCACTGTAGTTCTGATTTGCATTTCTAAAATAATTAGCACTGTTTAGTATCTTTTCATGTGTCTTTTGGCCATCTGACTCATTTGAAAAGACTCTGATGCTGGGAAAGATTGTAGGCGGGAGGAGAAGGGGACGACAGAGGATGAGATGGTTGGATGGCATCACTGACTCAATGGACATGGGTTTGAGTAAACTCTGGGAGGTGGGTTTGAGTAAACTCTGGGAGTTGGTGATGGACAGGGAGGCCTGGCGTGTTGCAGTCCATGAAGCTGTGAAGAGTCGGACACAACTGAGTTACTGAATGAACTAAACTGATGTCTTCTTTGGAAAAATGTCTATTTATATCTGCCCATTTTTTGATTGAGTTGTTTTTCTATTTGATATGGAGCCGTATAAATTTTTTTGTATATTTTGGAAATTAATCCCTGTTGGTCATACCCTTTGCAAATATTTTCTCCCATAGTGTAGACTGTCTTTTCATGCTGCTTATGGTTTCCTTTGCTGTTCACATGCTTTAAAGTTTAAGTAGGTCTCATTTGTTTAATTTTTTTGTTTTTGTTTTTGTTTGGGGGTATTAATCATCTTATACCCTTTCCCAGTCCCAGTCCTGGAATGAGCCATTTTTCCAAGGAGGTCCTGAATCCTTTTAGTACAGAAAGGTATTTAGAAACCAAGATCTGGGCAAGGTGCTCTTTTTGCCCTCTCAGAAAACTAAGCTAAAGACTAGATGTGGTACACTCCCTCCCCATATTTCTATATCTATCTATATTTATTCAAGACTGTAAGTGCATACTGATTCCAGTTCAACATGGAGTTAATTCTAGTTGGGTTTTTTCCTTTGTTGTAGTTCCCTTCTATGAGAGTGAGAAACTTGGCCCTGGTTTTCCTTGGTAGATTTACTTAGTCAGCTTACCTTGATGTTGCCCCTACACATGTCTGCTCTCCTCACCCCAGTTCTAACACCCTGAGGGGTCACCATCATATGGGCATCCTCTGTGTCCAGGTAGCTCCCTGGCTTCCCATTTTGAGCTGCCCGTGGCATTCCAGCCCTGCTCACCTTCATCATGCTCTATCACCCCATTCCAAGTTTCCCACAGTTAAGAACGCACTCCTCACTTGGGCTCCTTTAGACCCTGTGGTTGGTAGGGGGAACAATAATGATCCCTGGAGCTTTAGGACTAACATTTCAGGAAAGAAAAGGAAAGTAAGGATGAAGGGAAAGAATGCTTAAATTTTTTCCTTGAAATGTGTTTGAATGACTAGCTGAATGAGTGAATGGTATATGTTTCTTAGGGAAATCATAACAAATTGCCACAAAGTGGCTATATGAAAACAATAGAAATTTGTAGTCTTACAGCCCTTGAGATCAGAAGTCTGAAATTAAGGTGTAAGCAGGGCCATGCCCTTTCTAAAGGTTCTAGGAGAGGATCCCCCTTGACTCTTCCTAGCTCCCAATGGTTGCTAGCAATCCTGGGTGTTCCTTGGCTTTTAGCTGCATAACTTCAGCCTCTGCCTCTGTCGCATGGCATTCTTTCTGGATGTCTGCATCTCTCTGTGCTTCTTTTTAGAAAACTACTGTGTACAAAATAAACAAGCCACGGGGATATACTATACAGCACAGAGAATGTAGTCAGCATTCTACAATAACCCTAGATGGAGTACAGTCTACAAAAATATTGAATCACTATGTTGTACACAAGAGACCAACACAATACTGCAAATCAACTATACTTCCATAAAAATAAAATAGAAGACATAGTTTTTGAATTAAAAAAAAGAACTTCACATATCAGATTTTTCTAGGGCATGAGACAAAAATAAAGCTGGATTATTTAAACCATGATTTGTTTTTCCATGCATCTCATCTCTTCTCTTCCTATAAGGACATCAGTTTTATTAGATTAAGGGCCCACTTTACTCATTAAGTAACTGAATCTTATCAACCAACTAACTAAAGAATGATTGAATGAATGGTATTTAGAAATCAAGATCTGGGTGCTAGGGATTCCTGTCACTTGGCCACTTTTAAGTCACTTCCACCTGACTTGGAGATGCTAATGCTTAGGGCTCCATGTTGAGTGCCTTTTATCTTTACCATCAGCTCTCTCAATTATTCCTGTGCTCTCTTGTCTCATCTCTATAACAACTTCCAGTACTATACCAGTTCCAACATAGACCTCATTTCTAAGCTTCAGATTTTATATCACACACTACCTACATACCCCCATTTGACTGTTTTACATATTCAGAACCAAATTTTTATTTCTCCCTATTCATTCACCTCCATCTAAAACTGCACCTTCTCCCATATTTTCCATAACAGGTAGATCAAGCCACACCTGCCTGTCATACTCGATACTAACTTTCCCTCTAATATCTTTTTCCAAGTCATTGCCTCACATTCTCAAATCTGTTTACTCTTTGTCTTCTTTCCATCTCAGCAGTCACCATCCTAGTCAAAACTTCCAGTATTTCTCATCTCATTGACTGCATTTGCCCCTAATTTATAATCTCAATTCTGATTATTTCCCCTTTCAATCTATTGTCCACCATAGGGTGATTCTTTAAATAAATGAACAAATTTTTAAATTAAATTTTTTTAGCCATATCCAAAAGTAGAAAAAAATAGTGCAATGACCTCATATAACCCATCATCAAGAATTAACAATTACCAGCATCTTGCCACACGTGCTTAATTGATTAATCTATGCCTGTTTTCCTTCTTTCCATCCTCTTCCTTTTCCTTTCTTTCTCCCTGCCTCCCCCACTTATTTCTCTCTTTGTATCTCTTTTTAAATAAATGAACAAATTTTTAAATTAAAATTTTTTAGCCATATCCAAAAGTAGAAAAAAATAGTGCAATGACCTCATATAACCCATCATCAAGAATGAACAATTACCAGCATCTTGCCACACTTGCTTAATTGATTAATCTATGCCTGTTTTTCTTCTTTCCATCCTCCTCCTTTTCCTTTCTTTCTCCCTACCTCCCCCACTTATTTCTCTCTTTGTATCTCTTCTTTTTTTACTTATTTATTTTTGCTGGTATATTCTACGGGAAATTCTTGACAATGTAAAGTTTCACCTCTACTTGAGAAACACCTCTAAATAATAAAGGATAAGGAGATTTTCCTTATATAGCCAAACACCATTAACACAATACACCAAATTAAAAATAACTCCTTAACATCATCCACTTCTCAGTCCATATTAAAATTTCTCTAATTGTCTCAAAAATCTTTTGACATTTTGCTTGTTATAATACTCATTTGAAAATAAGAATCACATTTAAGATTGGGTAGCCCCATGCTTTCTAACTCCTCCCCTTACAACTAAAAATACCCCTGAAGATAACACAACAAACAGCATAAAAGATTCTGAAAAATGGAAAGAAAGCAATGGTCCAAGGACCTCGGGACTTGAGGAAGGACCCAGCAATGAGTCCCTGAGTTTCTTTATTGCCTTTCATGTATTCCAGACAGGTTGTTCCCTCCAAACTGGAACTGCCAACAGGCGCAGACAGAAAAGCTCCAAGAAAAATCCTGTTTCCATAGCCAAAGGATCAGGAAAAGGATGGCCCAACAACAGAAAATCTTTTTGGCAATACCTGCCCTACTCCAGCCAAACATCTACAGAAATACTGCCTGGCTTCCTGCGGTTTCAATCAGGTCAAACAGCAAGCTGATTTTTCCATTTCTCCTCGGTCCTCACTCGTGGAAGCAGACAGTGGTGCTCTGATTCTCTTGCCTGTTGGGGTGAAGTTGGTGAGACTGAATGAGGAGCTGACCTTCTGTCTTCTGCTCAGTGGAAGCAATTGATGCTCTGACCCCCCTGCCTAGTTAGTGTCGGCTGGGCTGAATGAGGAGCTGATCTTTCCACTGGAAGTCGACTTTGCTCCCCTTCTCCTGCCAGGGTAGTATTGGGGAGGTCCACAGTATCAGTGTTCTTGCCTGGAGAATCCCAGGGACAGGGGAGCCTGGTGGGCTGCCGTCTATGGGGTTGCACAGAGTCGGACACGNGGCTGGGCTGAATGAGGAGCTGATCTTTCCACTGGAAGTCGACTTTGCTCCCCTTCTCCTGCCAGGGTAGTATTGGGGAGGTCCACAGTATCAGTGTTCTTGCCTGGAGAATCCCAGGGACAGGGGAGCCTGGTGGGCTGCCGTCTATGGGGTTGCACAGAGTCGGACACGACTGAAGCGACTTAGCAGCTTAGCACAGTATCAGGGAGGTTCAGTGGCAAGTTGAGCCTCCATTCTCATCAGGCAATGAGACTGAATGGATCAATACTTCGTTATCCCCCAGCCAGGCAACAGCAGGGGTCAGTAGGGAGGGGAGCTTCTGTTCAGACACTGCAGCAACAATGTATGTGACTTTGCACTCTCATTCCCCCTTCCCTGAGGTCAGTGGAGCCTGGCAGAGAGCTGAGCTTACACCCAGAGTAGGATACAATGAGACAGAATAGTTAGTTCTCCACTTTCAAGGGGAAGTTGCCAGCAGGGCTGAGGAGGAGCTGAACTCTCCTGCTCCCATGTGGTACAATAAGCCAGTGGAAGTTGGCATTCCACTTTTGGGGGGTGTTGTTGGCAGGGCCCAGAGGCAAGGCAAGCCTGTAGAACCACACAGCCCCTGCATTACATCTCAACAGGGAGTTGTGATTTAGTCCCAAAGTCGTGTCTGACTCTGTGATTCCATGGACTGTAACCTACCAGGCTCCTCTGTCTGTGCAATTTTCTAGGCAAGAATACTGGAGTGGGCTGCCATTTTCTTTCTCCAGATTATCTTCTCGACCCAGTGTCTCCTGCACTGAACCCATCTCCTGTACTGGCGGGCAGATGTTTTACCACTGAGCCACTAGGGAAGCCTCTCAACAGGGAGACTGCTTGCTAAAAAAGAAGATTAAGAACTGAACCTACGTCCCCTGATTTGGCAGGTGGATTCTTAACCACTGGACCACCAGGGAAGTCTCTACATAGGTTAACTTAATCAATACCCATAACAACACTGAGGTGAGTGCTATTATTATACTCTCCCATTATTTTTATCATACTTTGAAGAATGCTGTTGTAGAGTGACTAACTCACCCAAGGTGACACATCCTGCTCATGGAGGAGGAACCAGGATGCAGGCCAGCAAAAGGAAATTGCTTTGAGACTGGATGACTGAAAGACAGGCCAGTACACTTGGCTTGGATGCAAAATTTTTGAAGGACTTAGAGAAGGGGTGTGGCCAAATATAAAGGTCAGTTAGATTTTAGAAAACAGGTGGGGTGGATTAGACTAAGAGAGCTTCTAATGAGGAGCTTATGGAACAACAGGGGTCCAGGACAATTGGTGGCTATGAGAATGAACCAGAAAGTACTGAATAACAGCATCTAGTAACAGATTAGAAATAGATGTAAAGAGGATAAAAGCACCTCTCATGTCAAAAATTAAGGGACGTCAAAGATCCCTGGACTACGGCATGAGAGATGCTAGCTTGGTCAGGGTTTTGTCATTTACTATTTGTTGTATGCCTTTTGGCATGACACTTCAACTCTTAATCCTGTCTTCTCAGTTTTCAAATGAAATTCTATTAGAGGCTCTAAAGCAGAAGCTACCAGGACTTGCCTGGTGGTTCAGTGGTTAAGACTTTGTGCTCCCAATGTAGGGGGCCTGGGTTCAATCTCTGTTCCAGGAACTTGATCCCACATGCCATGGCTAAGACCTGGTGCAGCTAAAAAATAAATTAAAAAGGTAATCATAAAGTAAAGCAACCCTACTTTGGGACTTCCTGGTAGCTCAGATGGTAAAGAATCTGCCTGCAATGCAGGAGACCCAGGTTTGATCCCTGGGTCAGGAAGATCCCCTGGAGAAGGGAATGGCTACCCTCTCCAGTATTGTTGCCTGGAGAATTCCATGGACAGGGAAGCCTGGTGGGCTACAGTCCATACAGTAAGTCCATGGGGCTGCAGAATCGGCCATAACTGAGAGACTTTCACTTTTTCCCTACTTTATTGTTGTTGTTGTTTTCATTAAAGAAGCCAATAAACCATTTTTATAGTAATTTAAATTATATCTGTCAACATTTGAACATTGACATTACACACAAATCTGGATTTCTTTCTTTTCCTAAAAAACCAGAAGATCTGGTAACACCAGGCTCCTGATCTCACATGATAGCCATGTGCTTCACCTTGAGAAGCAGCTATCCCTCTAGCGAGGTCACCTGCTTTCTGCCCTTCCATCTCTCGAGTTTGCTTCAACTGTGTCAATCATACAGCTCTGGGCTCTGTAAGCATTCAAATATTTTTAGCCCTGAACTAGTTGATTTTCCAGTTTCTTTTATTTGTGAAACTTGCAAACCTGTAACTTTCATATGTATCCTAAAAGCAGGGCGAGGAGGAGGTAACAGTAATAGGTTTAAGAGCTTACCCAGTGCACTATATTTTAAATGCTTTACATATATAGTTTCAGTTAATGCAAATTTCATTTGGCTTCATCACTATTATTTTTCATCATACCCAAACAACACCCAGAAGGCTAATTTGCCCAAGGTCATACTATAGCTGTGTTGTTAAGTCAGGATTTGAACCCAACTGTCTGACTCCAGATCTAATGCTTCATAATCATTAAGCTCTGAAATTTGAAGGTCAGTGAATTTTGGAGAAAGGCTAGTTGGTTCTCAGTGTATGAGAGGCTGATAGTCAGTGTACCCTGGCCGTGAAGGCGATGAAGTGATCCAGATACTTGCTACCCAAGGCAGAAGAGTGAGAACCCTCAGCCCTTAAATTCTTCACACCACCTGTTCAAGCGCTGGAATAAGAGACTCAGTGTAGTCCTGGTAGTAATGAAGTGTTAAGAGCTGGGGGGATGAGAAAGGCTTTGAAGGGATTTAAGAATTAGAGGGGAATGGGAGCCAGAGCGACAGCTTGAGGAGAGGGAAGCTGGCATAGTAAAGCTGGACGCATGCTAGTCCTTTTATTCTGCCAAGAAGCTGTAGGTACAAACCCAAGATCTGGACGAGGTCAAATAGGTGAGATACTGGCCGTACACTCATCAAATCAAGTTTGCAAACTATGGTGAGAGAGCTATTTTTTTCAAAACTATCCCAAGTACTGCTGGGTAACAGAGTTATAGGGAGGGCATAATGGCTGTTTTAATTTGCTGGTTTATCAACTATGATATCTATTAACAAAATATAACACAATTCAGTAACATCTAGAAAAATGTACTTAAGTCTTCAGGAACTAGTAAACTATGAAAAAGCTTAAATATGAGACAAGAAGTGGCATATTTTCCCTCAATTGTATACGTGAGCATTTTCCTTCTTGGATTATCATAATTTTCCTTTTTCTGTTTCATTTTTTATTCCTTTTGTGAGATAAAATGGTTATGAGAAATTAAAGTTATATAATTAATGAGTCAAATGGAGCAAATACATAAATAGAAATAATAGTCTTTTATAATAACTGGGCCCATTGAGATATAAATTAGAGAACCATTTTATCTGCTATGATATGTTTTTCAAAGAGTTGCTAATAAACTAAATTCAGAACTTTTATTTTTCTTCTTGGGAAATATTTCTTAAGCACCTGTTTTGTGCTGGGATCTAGGTGGGAGGTGGAGGAAAGAAGACAATAGTGAAAACTCAGTGCAGGCTTCAGAGAATCTATAATATGCTCTATTTCTCTGAGGTCTGGTGACAGTGACTGATATTTAGTTTGGCTCTTTTGAGGTGAAGGATTATCTGCTCCAAGGTGTGGATTGATCTACAGCCCTAAAATCTTCCCCTATTTACCTAACAATGTGGGCTGTATGTTAGTACGGAATCAGGCACCATCCCAAGCTAACATCTGATCTCTAGTCTGATACAAAAAAACTTCCTTTTTTCCAAATTGTGAAAAATATGTGTAAGTTATAATTTCTGTTTTTCTAATCAATTCATAAAGTGAAAAATGGTTAAGCCAGCTCTGTATAAACTGGCCCTATTCTCTACATCTGCTAAAACTGCTTTTAAAAGTATATAGAGTGTTTCTAGGCCAGTACTCCTGGCTTATGCTGTTTTTTAACTTCAGGAAAAGATTAAGACAACCGTGACCAGGATTGGCAAGCCAGGAATTTGTGAAAAAAGTGAAATAAAATTTTGGATCAGCTCCTATGACCAAATACTACCAGTTTTGAAAAGTACTATAATCAGCTGTGGCTTCCCTGGTGACCGCAGTGGTAAAGAATCTGCCTGCCAATGCAGGAGACGACCCAAGAGACGCAAGTTTGATCCCTGGGTCAGGAGGATCCCCTGGAGTAGGAAATGGCAACCCACTCCAGTACTGCCTGTAAAATTACATGGACAGAGGAGCCTGGAGGGCAACAGTCCATGGCGGCCTAAAGTCAGACATGATTGAGTGAGTGCACATACAATCAAGTTGATATGTCTAAGGGGTGGCTTGGCCTGATTTTCATCACTGTCCCCATAGCCATTCCAAGCAAATTTCCTGTACAGTCAATGGAAGAACTGGGTTTGCTAGGCAAATGAAGGTTGAAGAAAAGCCTCACAGTACCCCCTTTTCAGAGAATGACTCCTCTGAGTGCCTCTTACATAAAAATTCTGGAGCAACTACCAGCTAAAATTCATTTTACAGAAGCTGCAAACCAGCTGCCAAGATCTGACCCTGACTTTGTCTAGTGCTATCAATAGAGTCCTTCATCAGGACTAACAAAGTTGTTTTTTTTTTTTTTAACAAGCAAACCCTCCTGCAAAGACTATATCAATGATGTACAGTGAAGGAAGGATTGGTTTGACCAATTAATTAATTTTTAAGGTTTTATGTATCTGGGAAGACTAGAGAAGGAAAGTGTTCTGATGGTAGAAAAGAATGTGAATCTTCATCACTATCCAGAAAAGCTGGCCTGCTTGGGTGTGGGGCTACATGAAAACCTGCAGAATGGAACCAAGACCCTGAGATATTTTCCCTTCATTTCAGAATTCTGTCTTGAATGGTGAGTAACAGTGAACCAAAGAAAGCTGGCCTTAGAGCATAGTAGGTCCTCTTCCTAAAATAGGTCACGTGGTCTTTCATTCAGGCTCCTTTACTGATTTGTATGTACGCTTAGGCAGATCACTCAGTCCAACTTACCAGAGTGTTGTCATCTGCTAAGTGAAGGTCCTGGACCTTCAATATTCATGGCTTCTTCCAATTCTGGGCACCCGTTTCTAGTTAGGATCCTTTGCAGTTGACAAGTTCAAAGGATACAATGATGTCTATACCGGATGTTTGGAATGGTTCTGTTTATCACAAATGATAAAGGGCTGTCCTGATATAAGAAAGGAGAAACAAAAAAAGAGATTGGCTTGGTATTCCAAGCTTTAAGCAGAATCTACATTTTGGTGAGAGAAGTGAGTTTCATTTGGTTTAGGGTATTCAGAATGGGTGGCTTTCTTTATCTCATGCAGGGCCTCTAATTATAGAGAACTGGCTAAGTTGCAGGCTGGTGGTGGTGGTTTGGTCGCTAAGTCTTGTCCAGCTCTTGTGACCCCATGAACTATAGCCCAAGAGGCTCCTCTGTCCATGGGATTCCCCAGGCAAGAATACTGGAGTGGGTTGCCATTTCCTTCTCCAGGGGANGTTTGGTCGCTAAGTCTTGTCCAGCTCTTGTGACCCCATGAACTATAGCCCAAGAGGCTCCTCTGTCCATGGGATTCCCCAGGCAAGAATACTGGAGTGGGTTGCCATTTCCTTCTCCAGGGGATCTTCCCAACCCAGGGATCAAACTCGGTTCTTCTGCACTGCAGGCAGGTTCTTTACCAAGTGAGCCACCAGGGAAGTTGCAGTGAGTCCACTGCAATTGTCAAAGAAAATGTGATTCAAACCTTAAAGAGTGAAACAGGCTGTAACAGGAATAAGCTGTTTCTTTTAGTCTGACTGAAAGACTTAAACTTTGCCATTCTTGAGTTCTTTACACTGTTCACACAAACAAAGCTTCTTAAAACCTTTTTGAGAAACAAGAAGTTTAATACATAAACCCTAAAAATTAATGTGACTAAACCCCCATATTTATACATCTCAGATATGTCTGTGCTATGTTAAAGCAAGGATGAGTAACTAATATTGTGAGAATATGGCAAGTGAGGTGGAGAAGGAAATACATTTAAAAATAAATTTTCGAGTCACTGTAATTAATAGAAGGTAATATATAAGCTATTTTCACGTAATCAAATCCACATGGACAGTTTCCACTTGCATCTTGGGTGTGGATCTGAAGGCAACATGAAATAAGGAAGGAGCCAGCTTTAAAGATGTTTATTTTTTTAGCTTATGTGGAACATGTGGAGTTAACTATATAGAAATACTCATCTGAAAACTGAATAACTACACCAACAAGTCAATATTCAACTCTTTGTGGGCAGAAATGGCCTCATTCAGTTTTTAATTCTTAGTATGTGCAATAGTACTTGCTAACCAAAAGGTATGTGGTACATTTTGAGAGAGGAAGGAAAACTTTTCCCCCATAAAACAGTTAGGAAAGAGCTCACTTTTGCTTGACTCTGAGGACGAACTAATCATTTTCAAAAAGTGGATTTTAAAAAATTCACAAGTAAAAGCCAGATCATTTTATTGAATACAGTTGAAGTTACCCTTTTGCCAAATGTTTATTCTTTTATTCCAATGTGCTGGATAATGTACAAGGGCTGACACAGCTCAGAAGAGGAATAAGACACTCCTTGCCCTCAAGGGATAGTGAATGGTGGATAAAATAGTGGAGAAAAACATGCACAATCAAGCGGTAACAAAGATATAGTGATATATAGGTGTGTAACAAAGATATCATGATATAAAGGTGTGCTATGTTGTGTACATGTTCAAGAGAGCTACTACTTTTGGCTGATTGAATTGGTTGATTAGCTATTACAGGCTGGGCACTTTAAGAATTATTTCTTTTGCAAAGATGGGCCTTATGATTTCTACCTAACAGGATGAGACTGAGGCTCAGAAATGTATGCAAGTGAAGAATTCATAGCTGTCACTTAATGCAGGATGCACGGGGCTCTTTTAATTAACACGTTACCTTTCAGGAGCAGAGAAGGTACATGCAGGAAGTAACATGGGGGCTGGGCCTTACACACCTTGTCCTTAGCAGATTCCTGTCCTCTAAGGTTTCCCCTCTGATCAATGCTCTGTGACCTTCTTTTTGTCCCTTCCTCCACTGTCCCATTTCAAGCCAGGTCAGTTAAGAGTCCTCCCTTGAGAATTAGACTGAAGGAGCAGAAGCAATCTCACTTGTGTGTAGGAACTGTGGAGAATAGTGTAGTCTCACCTTCTGAGATGGTCCACATTCTGTGGAGTGTGTCTCTCTCTAAACAAATCCACTTCTTACTTATCACTCTGTCTCTCACTGAATTCTTTCAGCGATGGGACATCAAGACCTGAGTTTCACTGTCTTGAGACCAGGCATGTGATCTTAGTTAAAAGATTGTGGGGTTAAGTTCCAACTAGAGTTGCATGGTTTGATTACTACTACTTTATTACTTGTACTGCTACTACTGAAGGTCTTTGAAAAGAGTAGTGTTGCCGTAAGGGTACATAAGATGGGTTAGAATGGGAGAGAGACTGGAGGAGGAGAGACTGGGGGTGCATATTTGAGTGTATTAAATGAATTAATCTGAAGGCTATTGAAATAACTTAGATGAGCAGGTAAATAAAGCTGGTTAGTACATTTTATAAAATCCTGTGGTTCTCTAGATGTCTTTAGTTTTCTTTTTTTGATTAAAAAAGCATGGATATAGAGAAACATTTCTATACCAAAAGATCAAATATAAGTGGCAACTGAATCTTGGTCTCGGTATTAGAGAGATAATAGGAAGCAGTAGGGACCGAGGTAAACTGGAGAGTATACACACACTGTAAAGAAACTACTATTGCTCAGAAGCAGTTGATTAATTCCATGTGAGAAATCGCGCCCAGTGCTGGCACACCTTTCGATTTTTGAAGAGTGGCTGAAATCCTGAGAACTGCATGAAATCACTCACATTTTAAATGTTGGCTCAAATTTTTCTATAATATCATGTGAGCCAAAGAATACATTTCTAAAGCCCTCATGTAGGCCATCGTTGTTAATTTGCAATTTCTGTGAGTAGCAGGGAGGCTCAGAAACCAGAGTATAAGGATGTGACTTCCCAGAGTGCTGCTACCATATCTTATTGTTTATTTATTTTTAGAGTTCTATTTATTTAGGCCCCACTGCATGACTTGTGAGATCTTAATTCCCCAATCAGGGATTGAACCCGTACCTGCTGCACTGGAAAATGGAATCTTAACCACTGGACCACCAGGGAAGTCCTTCAGTTCAGTTCAGTTCAGTTCAGTTCAGTTCAGTTCAGTGTCTCAGTCGTGTCTGACTCTTTGTGACTCCATGAATCGCAGCACGCCAGGCCTCCCTGTCCATCACCATCTCCCGGAGTTCACTCAGACTCATGTCCATCGAGTCTGTGATGCCATCCAGCCATCTCATCCTCGGTTGTTCCCTTCTCCTCCTGCCCCCAATCCCTCCCAGCATCAGAGTCTTTTCCAATGATTCAACTCTTCGCATGAGGTGGCCAAAGTACTAGAGTTTAAGCTTTAGCATCATTCCTTCCAAAGAAATCTCAGGGTTGATCTCCTTCAGAATGGACTGGTTGGATCTCCTTGCAGTCCAAGGGACTCTCAAGAGTCGTTTCCAACACCACAGTTCAAAAGCATCAATTCTTCAGTGCTCAGCTTTCTTCACAGTCCAACTTTCACATCCATACATGACCACAGGAAAAAACCATAGCCTTGACTAGACGGACCTTAGTCAGCAAAGTAATATCTCTGCT
>SJYX01020370.1:165795-180780 GCA_006410675.1 Oreotragus oreotragus
GGGTCATGGTGGGACTGAGTATCAGGTCTGGAAGAGGTTAGGGCAGTAAACAGGAAATGAGTTTTGAGATGACAGGAGGGAGTGCTGAGAAAAAACTGGATCAAGAGGGTGAGTGTTAACTGTGTAAACAGAGGCTTGAAGATCCACTTTTCTGGTATGCCAACAGGAAAGAACCTGATAGCTCAAAGGAGCCATTCACAAGCAGACATCATCCACAAATCAAAGAACTGAGAAACAAAGGAAGCAATCTATCAGTTTACTTACAAAATGACAAATAACTTGCTAGATTAAATTGCTTCTCTCAAAGTCACTGAAACAACTTACATTCCCACCTGAACTGTATGGAAATTTTAGTTGCTCCACATCCTCACCAACAGTTGGTATTGTCAGTCTTTTTTATTTTAGAATCATCAATATTAAAAGAAAAGGACCTCACATATCTCATGAGGAGCAAGGTTGAGAACAAGTTTTCTATAATATGAGAGAATCATACTAGATAGATAAGAATATTTAATAGAAACTGACATTTAGAATAGACAGTGGTAAAATTACTTAATTGCTTCATGTTTAGCAATTCTCATTTATAAAATTAGGATAATACTTCATAATGTTGCTGTGAGCATCTGAGTGTGTAAAGACAAGAAAAGCACATTGTGTTTGCAGTTTTAACTATTGCTATTATATCTGCCATAGAGTCAACCAAATAGTAGACAAACTTTCCTGGTACGTTCTCCTACAGGTTGTGTGAGACCTCCCCAAACTCTCCTGCATTCTATAGGTTATCCAGTCACTCACTCATTCATCAGGCAGGAAGGTTAGAAAGGCATGTTTTTAGTCATTATCTGATAATGCCAGACCAAGAAAAAAAAAAATACATGATGAGAAAAAATGGTTGAGTAGGTGACAAGAGAAAATGAGGACAGATTATGTTCTTTATAATTTCCACTATTATACATAAACTCACGAAAATTACGAACAGCCAAAAATACTTATTTTCTCTCAAATTTGAATCATTGTTTTAAGAAATATGTGTCTTAAATTTTAAAGTCTTCAAAATAAAATGGAGAAAATGACATTTGAAAATCACTTCTTACATATATCCCATCTTATTTATCCATTCACCTGTCAATGGATATTTAGTTTACTTCCTTGTCTTGACTATTGTAAATAGTGCTGCTATAAATATTGGGGTGCATGTATCTTTTCAAATTAGAGTTTTCTCTGGATATATGCCCAAGAGTGGGACTGTTGTATCATATGGTAACTCTATTTTCAGTTTTTTAAGGAACCTCTATACTGTTCAGTGAAAGAGGAGAGTGAAAAATTTGGCTTAAAGCTCAACATTCAGAAAACGAAGATCATGGCATATGGTGGCCTGGCGTGCTGCAATTCATGGGGTCGCAAAGAGTCGGACACTACTGAGTGACTGAACTGAATTGAACTGATACTGTTTTTGATAGTCGTTGCCCCAATTCACATTCCTATCAACAGTGTAGGAGCGTTCCCTTTACTTCACACCCTCTCCATCACTTATTATTTGTAGGCTTTTTTTATGATGGCCGTTCTGACAGGTAATAGGTGATACCTCATTGTAGTTTTGAATTGCATTTCTTTAATAAGTAGCGATGCTGAGCATCTTTTCTTGTGCGTGTGGCCATATATATCCTTTTAGTTGAGAAATGTCTGTTGAGACCTTCTGCCTACTTTTTCATTGGGTTGGTTTGATATTGAGCTGTATGAACTGTTTGTATATTTTGGAAATTAAACCTTTCATTTGCAAATATTTTCTCCCATTCTGTAGGTTGTCTTTTCCTGTTTATGGTTCCTGTGTGGTGCAAAAGCTTTTAAGTTTAATTTGGTCCCATTTGTTTATCTTTATTTTTATTTCCATTACTCTAGGAAACAGATTCAGAAAGATATTGCTGCAATTTAAATCAAAGAGTGTTCTACCTATGTTTTCCTCTAGGAGTTTTATAGTATCTAGCCTTAACTTTAGTCTTTAAACCATTTTGAGTTTATTTTTGAAAAGAGTATTAGAGAATGTTCTAATTTCCTACTTTTATATATGACTGTTCAGTTTTCACAGCACCACCTATTGAAATTGACCATGGGTCTGTGGATTTATTTCTGGGCTTTCGGTCCTATTCCATTGATCTTTATTTCTGTTTTTGTGCCAGTACCATACTGTTTTGATTATTTTAGCTTTGTAGTATAGTCTGAGACCACAGCACCTAATTCCTCCAGTTCTGTTTCCTTTCTCACTATTACTTTGGCTATTTGAAATGTTTTCTGTTTCCAAACAAGTTAAAAATTTTTTTCTTTTAGTTTTGTGAAAAATAGCATTGGTAATTTGATAGACTTAACACATTGAATAATCTGATTGCATCTGTAGATTGCCTTAGGTAGTAGAATCATTTTGATAATATTCATCCTTCCAACCCAAGAACTCAATATATCTTTCCATCTGTTTGTGTTGTCTTCAATTTTTTACATCAGCATCTTAAAGTTTTTGGAGTACAGGTTTTTTGACTCCTTAGATAGGTTTATTCCTAAGTATTGTATTTTTTTTTTGATATGATGGCAAATGAAATTGTTTCTTTAATTTCATTTTCTGATCTTTTCTTGTTAGTATATAGAAATGCAGCAGATTTCTGGGTTATTAACTTTGTATGCTGCTACTTTGTCAAATTCATTTATGAGATCTAGTAGTTTTCTGATGGCAGCTTTAGAATTTTCTACTTATAGCTTCATGTCATCTGCAGCCAGTGACAGTTTTACTTCTTCTTTTCCAATTTGGTTTCCCTGTATTTATTTTTTTTTCTTTTCAGATTGTTGTGGCTAGGACTTCCAATAGTATGCTGAATAAACATGGCTAGAGTGGGCCTACTTGTCTTGTTCCTGATTTTGAAAGAAATGCTTTCAGCTTTTCATTGTTGAGTATGATGTTAGCTATAGATTTGTCATATATGGCTTTTATTATATTGAGGTATTTTCCTTCTATGCCTTCTTTCTGAAGAGTTTTTAATCAGAAATTGATGTTAAATTTTAACAAAAGCTTTTTTTCTGCATCTATTGAGATGATCATATGGTTTTAGCTTTCCAATTTGTTAGTATGGTATATCATATGAACTTATTTACACACACAGATGAACTTACTTACAAAACATAAATAGACCCACAGACACAGAAAACAAACTTATGTTTACCAAAGGCGAAAGGCGTGGGAGAGGGATAAATTAGGAGTTTGGGATTAACGTATACACAATATTATATATAAAATGGGGCTTTCCAGATGCCTCAGTGGTATAGAATCTGCCTGCCAAGGCAGGAGATGAGGGCTTGATCNACCAAAGGCGAAAGGCGTGGGAGAGGGATAAATTAGGAGTTTGGGATTAACGTATACACAATATTATATATAAAATGGGGCTTTCCAGATGCCTCAGTGGTATAGAATCTGCCTGCCAAGGCAGGAGATGAGGGCTTGATCCCTGGGTTGGGAAGATCTCCTAGAGAAGGAAATGGCAACCTACTCCAGTATTCTTGCTTGGAAAATTCTGTGGACAGAAGAGCCTAGTGGGCTACAGTCCATGGGGTTGCAAAGAGTTGGACACAAGTTAGCAACTGAGCACAGCACCAGCATATATAAAATATAGAGCCAACAAAAACCTACTGTATACCATGGGAGATATACTCAATATTTTATAATAACCTATAAGGGAAAAGAATCTGAAAAAGTATGTTTTATGTGTATATATATATATATGCATACATACATATATATATATATCTTAATCACTGTCATGTACACCTGAAACTAACACAGCTTGTAAATCAACTGTAACTTCAATTAAAAAATACCACATTTTGCTTGTAGTTATTCAGTATGCAGGAACAAACAGATAACGCTTTACTCTTAAGACAAGGTTGTGAATAAATCAACAATTTTAACTTGCCACCTACATCATAACCAGAACAAATTACTTTTCCACGTAAGAGTCAAATGTACATTATCACATTTTTTGCTCTGATTATGTACATATTACTTTATAAATAACTTATATATAACCCTATAACAAAGATAGAATTTGAAACCCTACCACCACTAATGTTTTGGCGTTCATACTTGAATGTTAACACTAACATCTCTCCTCGTCTTACTGGGTTCCTCAGGTTCATATACAATACCTTAGAATAGACAGTACAATATGTTCACCTGTTGGATGCTTTGCTCTATCCATTCTTTCCTTCCTCTTTTCCAAAAATACTTCAAAATTCCCAACCATCAGTGGATTGTTGTGGTTCTTGGTCACTGTCAGCCAGACAGCACATTAGCCCAAGTGGGTACCAATAAGCTAGGCCAATCAGGAGGATCCACGAGACAAAGTTCTTGGATTTCAATTGTGGGAAGTGACTTGCCTTTTTCTGTTGGAAACATGTAGCCTGGAGACCTTCTTGAAATGTCAAGAAGCATGTCTTTTGAGAATGGAGACACCACTAAAGAAATACTGCTGAGGAATGAGGGCACCAACTACATTCCGTTCACACTGTTTTAATCGTTTCATCAAACTTCTGAAACAAAACCTACTCTGGACTTTTCAGTTATGTGAGACAATAAATTCCCTGTATTGTTTAATCTAGTTTGAGCTGGATTTTCAGTTATTTGCAGCAAGGAAGGAAGAAAGGAGAGGATCAAGACAGTCAGTCCTTGTTAGAGATAAACTTGAAAATTTAAAACACTCAGAAAAGCTGTTGGCCGTTTTCAAAATGGAATATTTTAATCACTGTTTCAGTGAACTTTTTAGACAAGGGCAGAGACAGTATGGCATTTTGTGCTTCTTGCTCCCATGTATTTGCTCATTTCTTTTCAGGCTCTGTTCAACTGACATTTTCTTCCCAGAAGTCCACTCTAATCCTGTCAGCACAGAGGAATCTGACAATCTTAAGATGCACAAAATAGTCACTGTTATGTTATTTATTATTTTTAACAGCCAAATTCTCCTTACTTGGTTGCAAACTCAGAGAGGCAGGATTTGTCTGGTGTGTATCTCCCCCATCAGGCCAAACATGATGCCTTGCTATCATAGGTACTCAGAAAGGTCTGTTGAATGAGAAAGCTTTGTTTTCTTTCCCTAACCCTATAAAGAAAGACACTATAATGCAATTCTGTTCTTTCTGGCTCTTGTTGTAAGAAGCAACCACAACAAATTTTTCTATAAACCTCCTCATTTAGAGGCAGCAGTTCCAGACTGCAACCTCTGAAACCAAAGCAGGAAAGGACATTATGTATTGATGTTAGAAATCCACAAATGCTTCAGTCTCAAATACTTTCCACTGTTTTTTCCCCTTTTCATCAAATGAAATCTTTCCATGTTTTTTTTTTTTTAAACTCTCAGAGAGATTAAGCACATTCAATCTAATTATGCAACTCACTGACAAAAGCAATCTAAATGTGAAACACTCTGCTAGTTGTATTTCACAGTTGCCATTGGAAACAGACAAGTTTGGAAAATGGCAAGTCAAGTCTGAGCCCTGGCATTACAATGCCTCTGAGGGAAGGCATTACCTGGCTGTGTTCTTTCTTCCCTTTGTTTGTGAGCTGTGTGTGTCCAGTCGGCCTCTACAAATAACCAGAAACAACTGCATTGAGATGGGGCTACTATATATGTTTTAAAAAATGAAGAAGAGCTCTAAAAGTTAAACAAATAAGGAAACAAATAAAACTGCCAGGGAGTCTGACTTGATATCTCCTGAAAACAGGTGGAAATACGATTTGTCTGATGTTGGGGAATAACAGTCTTCCTGGCATTAAAATTTTTTTCCATACTTCATCATTCATGGGAGCTCCTTAGGTTCCCGATTCAACCTGATGTATTATAGTTGCAGCTGTAGGTGCTGTCTTCTACCCTGGCAGTATGTTATATTCAGACGCAGACGAGTTTTACTACTTCTCAAACACATTTCTTAATTAATTTTTACTCACTTGAGGTTAGCAAAATTATGAATAGTCTATTTTCTTAGTAAAAATAATTTTGCAGCCTATTTTGAATTCTAGGCTGAGTTTATAGGAGAGCTCTAAAATATTTTGGAAGTAGAAAAGTGAATGCTGGCATCCATGTGGGAATCCATTAAGATGCACAAAATGGATTCCTTGAAATGAGAGCACTCAGCCACATAAGGACAGTGGATTTGACCAGTTTCTCTTGCCCTAAACTCTCCAGTCTCTCATATATGTTATCCGACGGGAAAAGTCTTTGGAACTGACTGACAGGTCTGACAAAGCCTTGCAGGACTGCTCTTTGTAACAGAAACCAAGCTCTGTGTTAACCTCTCCGTAAACTCTGAGCACCCAAGCATTCGTCTCAGCAGCCTGGACTGTTTTCCTGAGCTCCTCACCTCACAGCAGGCCCTGCGCTCATGTGTGCTGTAGAGGAGGCAAGATTTTCTCTGGCCCTCGCTTCCTCTGCTTTTCTTCTGGCCTGGGATACTGAAGTCCCAGAATGCCTTGAGGTAGGACCCACCCAAGGGATGGCTTGAATAGACTTTCTAATTTACACAAATCTTGAAACCATTAAGAATGCTGTTTCTACATTCTATTTCATGTCTCAGTCTTGTACTATTAGCCTCCACCCAAGACCTCCCAGCTGGAATCACAGTGCTTCCCAGCTGTAGGATTAGCACTGACAATTTCCATTCATTCATTTATATATTCACTCATCCAGTTATCTCTCCATGCTGTTACTAAACAAATATGTCTGTGGATCACTGCTATAGACTGAATGTTTATTCCCCCCAAATCTGTATACTGAAACCTAAATCCCCAGAGTGATGGTATTTGGAAATGGGACCTTTTGGAGGGCTCTGCCCTCATGAATGGAATTAGTGTCCTCAAAAAAAAAAAAAAAGAGACTCCAGAGAGCTCCTTAGCTTCTTCACCACATGAGGACACAGCAAGAAGACTGCAGGCTGTAAATCAGGAAGAGGGCTCTCACCAGACGCCAAATCAGCCGGCACGTTGATCCTGCGCTGTCCATACTCTAGATGGTGAGGAATGAGTGTCTGTGCTTTGTAAGCCTCCTGGCCTCTAGGGTATTCTGTTAGAGGAGCCTGCACTAAGACAATCTTGTCTCAGACACAGTATGGAGATACAGTGATAGACAGAAGCAGACACAGCGACCTTACAGTCCACTGAGGGTGGGGGGTAACCGTACTCCTGCGAAACATTTAAAATGAGAAACGAGGGAGGCTCTATGAAGACAAGGTACATGTGGCCATGAAAGAGCTTGTCAAGTTGAAGCAGGGAGAGGTGGGGTAAGCAGAAAGGTTTTCCAGTTTGTGTGAGGTGAGTTGGAGTTATGCTGACAAAGGAGTGAGTTGGGGGTGGGGAGAGGGAGTCACCCACAAAGCTCCTCCTGTAGAAGAGGCTCGGCGCTTCCCAGGAATTGGAGTAACGGCAGTCTGGCAACAGTGCAGAGAGTGAGAAGAAGTAGCATGGGAGAGGATCCAGAGCAGGGCTCGTAGACCAGGACAAAGACTCTGAGGGGTAGGCTAAGAGAAATGACTGGAGACTTTAAATTGTGACAGTGGAATGGTCAGACTTATGCGTATTTTTTAAAAATTTAATGTAATTTTATTTTGGCCACGTGGCATGCAGGATCTTAGTTCCTCAACCAGGGATCATACCCATGTTCCCTGCACTGGAAGCTCGGATCTTACTCCCTGGACCACCAAGGAAGTCCCTGGACTTATGCTTATTTTTAAAGATTATCTCAGCTACTATGTTGAAAACATAAATTGGAGCGGAGGTAGGAGTGAGAAGGGTGATGATAACCATGATACAGATGAAGATCCTGGGACTGTGGTGGTGGTGGATATAAACAGTGGTAGAGGGATATCAGAGATTTTCCAAGTCAAATTCACTGGCAAGTTATGTACTACATAGGAAGTATAAAGGACAAGATTCTGGGATTGAACTTTCTGACTAGGCCAGTCACTCATGGGAGGGGAACTGGAGGTGGATTCATTTGGAAGAGAAAAACCGTGAAAGCAGTTGGGGACATTTTGAGTTCAGACATTTAACTGGAGATGTCCAGTAGGTATTTGGACATTCAGGTCTCAGGTTCCGGGGAGTGATCTGCGCTGGAATGACACACTTGTAGATTACTGCGGTATACACATAAGTGCTAATCACACCTGTAAGTATGGATGAGCTCTTCTAAGGAGATGCTGTGGAGTAAGAAGACAAGAGGACCTAGGACTGGAATATTCCAACGTTTAATTAACAAAGAGAATGGAGAAATATTGTCAGACAAATTAGGAGAAAACCAGGAGAGAAGAGTGTGCTGGCTATTCTCCACTTCTCTTTCTTCCCTTCTCCATGCTCTTCAGTTCCCTATGAGCTGTATCACCCAGGCTCCCTTGCCTCAGTTTGATGTTGGGCTCAGCCAACGAGAGAAGAGAGGGATCAGATATGTGTCCTCAGTTCTTTCCTGTTATGCTGTAGTTTTACAGTGGTTTCATTTTTCTGACATCAACAGTTTGTATTTCGGCATGAGTTTAAAAGTATATTGAAGAGAAAAAAAAGAGTGAAAGAGAATATGTACTGATGAATCTTAAGAGACATTGTATATGGCCGTAAGCAGAAGAATACAGCCAAATCAGATCACAGCACAACAGCCTGGGTTTGAGGATCCCCTACTTAAAAAGCATCTGTTGAGATTTGCCTGTCCGATGTCTTCATCCTTTCCCACATCTCGCATATTGCTCTTCAGGTTACTCCAATCTGTGAACTCACCAACATCCTACACAACAGGGAAGAGTCATAAGAAAATACCTGGAGGTGACTATGGGTTCAAAGGGCAGTTAAACACCACCACCAGCAATCCTTAATCAGGTCAAGAAGTATATTTAAAGCTTCAGGATCAACATGCGGTAGAGATCTGGAACCAATGCAGCTGCTGTAGGTCTAGTGTCTAGTGTGCAATGGAAGAGCCTCACACACACATCCAAACAACTTGGCGTGTGTGGCTGTTCTCCATTCCTCTCCCCAATGTCCCAGTGTGTCCGATCAGGTCCCCCCTTGCTTACCTCGTTTGCCTCTCTGGGGCAAATGAGGTCTTTATTCAGTCTTGACAAAAATAAAGAAGTGGGTCTATTAGTTCCAATAATCTTAAAGGCTGGAGGGTTCTTAATTTGAAATGCTTTGTCAGCAAAAAGAAATTAAAATGGCTAAGTCTATATTTTGGAAGGCTAACTATATAAACTGTTCTGTAGAGTTAATAATGAATCATGAATAATGAACTAATTGTGAAATTAATATTTATATCTTACCTTTTAAGTCCTTGCTAAAACTTTGAGCCAAGTGAAGTGTTAGTCACTCAGTCGTGTCCGACTCTTTGTGACCCCATGGACTGTAGCCCACCAGGCTCTTCTGTCCATGGGATTCTTCAGGGAAGAATACTGGAGTGGGTTTCCCTTTTCTTCTCCAGGGGATCTTCCTGATCCAGGAATTGCACCCAGGTTCACTGCATTGTAGGCAGATTCTTTACCATCTGAGCTACTGGGCAAGCCCAAGTGAAGTTATACATTTATCTCTGATCTTGTTTTCTTTACTTGGGTTATCTGTGTTGTTCTGACATATGCCTCTTGCTTTCTGCTTATCTGTGCTAGGAAAGTGATATCCTTGAGTCTGTGCCTTAATTGCCAATAACAGAGGGTTTAAAATTGTTTTTAATTATAGTTCTGAGTTCATTTTAAGTATTGAAACACTTTATTTTTAAAGGAAGTGGCTTCTACCCAGGCTTTCTGCTAAATGCCTTCCACTAAGTCCAATTATTCCCTGGAAATGGTTTCTTTTTCACTTGCTGGAATGCAACATTTGGCTTAAAAAAAAAAAAACACACACACACACAACTCTCTATGGCCTCTGAATTCTACCTGTGTGTTGCNTTCCAACGTTTAATTAACAAAGAGAATGGAGAAATATTGTCAGACAAATTAGGAGAAAACCAGGAGAGAAGAGTGTGCTGGCTATTCTCCACTTCTCTTTCTTCCCTTCTCCATGCTCTTCAGTTCCCTATGAGCTGTATCACCCAGGCTCCCTTGCCTCAGTTTGATGTTGGGCTCAGCCAACGAGAGAAGAGAGGGATCAGATATGTGTCCTCAGTTCTTTCCTGTTATGCTGTAGTTTTACAGTGGTTTCATTTTTCTGACATCAACAGTTTGTATTTCGGCATGAGTTTAAAAGTATATTGAAGAGAAAAAAAAGAGTGAAAGAGAATATGTACTGATGAATCTTAAGAGACATTGTATATGGCCGTAAGCAGAAGAATACAGCCAAATCAGATCACAGCACAACAGCCTGGGTTTGAGGATCCCCTACTTAAAAAGCATCTGTTGAGATTTGCCTGTCCGATGTCTTCATCCTTTCCCACATCTCGCATATTGCTCTTCAGGTTACTCCAATCTGTGAACTCACCAACATCCTACACAACAGGGAAGAGTCATAAGAAAATACCTGGAGGTGACTATGGGTTCAAAGGGCAGTTAAACACCACCACCAGCAATCCTTAATCAGGTCAAGAAGTATATTTAAAGCTTCAGGATCAACATGCGGTAGAGATCTGGAACCAATGCAGCTGCTGTAGGTCTAGTGTCTAGTGTGCAATGGAAGAGCCTCACACACACATCCAAACAACTTGGCGTGTGTGGCTGTTCTCCATTCCTCTCCCCAATGTCCCAGTGTGTCCGATCAGGTCCCCCCTTGCTTACCTCGTTTGCCTCTCTGGGGCAAATGAGGTCTTTATTCAGTCTTGACAAAAATAAAGAAGTGGGTCTATTAGTTCCAATAATCTTAAAGGCTGGAGGGTTCTTAATTTGAAATGCTTTGTCAGCAAAAAGAAATTAAAATGGCTAAGTCTATATTTTGGAAGGCTAACTATATAAACTGTTCTGTAGAGTTAATAATGAATCATGAATAATGAACTAATTGTGAAATTAATATTTATATCTTACCTTTTAAGTCCTTGCTAAAACTTTGAGCCAAGTGAAGTGTTAGTCACTCAGTCGTGTCCGACTCTTTGTGACCCCATGGACTGTAGCCCACCAGGCTCTTCTGTCCATGGGATTCTTCAGGGAAGAATACTGGAGTGGGTTTCCCTTTTCTTCTCCAGGGGATCTTCCTGATCCAGGAATTGCACCCAGGTTCACTGCATTGTAGGCAGATTCTTTACCATCTGAGCTACTGGGCAAGCCCAAGTGAAGTTATACATTTATCTCTGATCTTGTTTTCTTTACTTGGGTTATCTGTGTTGTTCTGACATATGCCTCTTGCTTTCTGCTTATCTGTGCTAGGAAAGTGATATCCTTGAGTCTGTGCCTTAATTGCCAATAACAGAGGGTTTAAAATTGTTTTTAATTATAGTTCTGAGTTCATTTTAAGTATTGAAACACTTTATTTTTAAAGGAAGTGGCTTCTACCCAGGCTTTCTGCTAAATGCCTTCCACTAAGTCCAATTATTCCCTGGAAATGGTTTCTTTTTCACTTGCTGGAATGCAACATTTGGCTTAAAAAAAAAAAAAACACACACACAACTCTCTATGGCCTCTGAATTCTACCTGTGTGTTGCAATGTGAAGGGATTTATTTCACTTATTTTGCGATGGGAAAGTAATTTGCAGTTTGAGTTTGAGCTGCAAAAGACCTTCTGCTGGGCAAGAACAGTAATGCCATGCTCATTCCTGTTTAAGTCTGTTAAGCATCCTTCCTGGATGCAGAAGCTTGGGAGTTTGTTTTAGAGCCAATATCATGTGGGCTATTTAGATACCAAAATTTGGATATAGACAAAGGAGTTTTAAAAAGTAATCGTACAGAAAGGCAGTTTAAAACTAAACTGGATTTCAAATATGAAACATTCTAGTTCTAAATTCTCCAGCTCCCTAGGTATTTTATACTTGGGGGATAGAATAGTCCTCATAAATTTTATGTTGTCAGAGCTTCTTATAATGGGCCCATAGCTACCTCTATGGAATGAGCACAAAATAGTCTGTGGATTTGGATCAAATTTGCCCTTCTGGCTTAGCACTTCTATTCATACTCACCCATAACCTGGACCCTGGACTCTGCCCGGGTATCTGCTTCCTGCCTGCTTTGCATTAGCTGAGATTCCCTAGATTCTACTACTTGTCTACCCAAACTCTATCATGACCCTTCTGATTTGTCCAAGTTCCCAATCTGGGCCCTTTGTAACCAAGGGACTTCCTGACCCTTGCCACATTCTGTATGGCACTAGTGAGACCACATGATATCATGGAAAGGCACTGAATTTAGGATGAAATTACAGGGTGCACTGGCACATTAAAACATGCTGCTGCTGCTGCTAAGTCACTTCAGTTGCGTCCGACCCTGTGCGACCCCATAGACGGCAGCCCACCAGGCTCCCCCGCCCCTGGGATTCTCCCGGCAAGAACACTGGAGTAGGTTGCCATTTCCTTCTCCAATGCATAAAAGTGAACAGTGAAATCATTCAGTCGTGTTCGACTCTTAGCGACCCCATGGACTACAGCCTACCAGGCTCCTCCATCCATGGGATTTTCCAGGCAAGAGTACTGGAGTGGGGTGCCACTGCCTTCTCCTAAAACAGATGAGCAAATGATTATTGTTAATAAAAACTGACATACAATTCTACTATCCTTATTTATGAACATAGTCTCTATAAGCATACAGCATGTAGACAAATTAACATATGACATTATATGCAGATGTTCAGCCAAGATTTAAATATCAAGAAGGAGACTCAAGATATTCCTTCTTTCAATTCATGAGAACACTTCACTATAAATATCATGGGCTACAAACATGTTCATTCTTAAAATTAAGAAGAGAGTATATATTTCTTAAAGAGTGCTGTATATTCCTTAAGGAGTGCCGTAAAACTGAATATGGTTTTTGCAGTCATTTGGAGATTTTGACAAAGTGTGGAGTTTTTTTTTTCTTTCAAGTCACCTGTGTAATGGGAATGTATTGTAGTATAATTACACATTTAATTTAAAAAATCACAAAGTTTGGCTTTCTCCTTTTTATAATTTAAATGATGTCATCTCATTTAGTTTATAAATACTAAAGTAATAAACTGTAAAAAGTATGAGTTTTTGACCTCTTTTAATTACATTGAATTTTCTCAAAACTTTCATCATTTAATGGTTTTATATATTTTGATGTCTTTTTAAGGTGCATACAAATTAGAATTATAATCTCTTTTTGGTTAATTGGTACTTTAAAAATTATCAGTTTCCCCTAAGGAAAAAGCAGCTTCAAATGCCAGACTCACTTTTCTTATTGTTGTTGTTTACTCAACAATCCCAAAGAAGGGCAATGCCAAAGAATGTTCAAACTACTGCATAATTGCACTAATCTCACACACTAGCAAAGTAATGCTCAAAATTCTCTAAGCCAGTCTTCAACTGTATGTGAACTGTGAACTTCCAGATGTTCATGCTGCACTTAGAAAAGGCTAAGGGACCAGAGATTAAATTGCCAACATCTGTTAGATTATCGAAAAAGCAAGAGAGCTCCAGAAAAACATCTTTATCGACTATGCTAAAACCTTTGACTGTGTGGATCACAACAAACTGTGGAAAATTCTTCAAAAGATGGGAATACCAGGCCACCTGATCTGCCTCCTGAGAAATATGTATGCAGGTCAAGAAGCAATAGTTAGAACTGGACATGGAACAACAGATTGGTTCCAAATTGGGAACAAGGCTGTATATTGTCACCCAGCTTATTTAACTCATATGGAGAGTACATTATGTGAAATGCCAGACTGGATGAAGCATAAGCTGGAATCAGGATTGCTGGAGAAATATCAATAACCTCAGATATGCAGATGACACCACCCTTATGGCAGAAAGAGAAGAAGAACTAAAGAGCTTCTTGATGAAGATGAAAGAGGAGAGTGAAAATGTTGGCTTAAAACTCATCATTCAGAAAATTAAGATCATGGCATCTGGTCCCATCACTTCATGGCAAATAGATGGGGAAACAGTGGAAACAGCGGCAGACTTTATTTTGGGGGGCTCCAAAATCACTGCAGATGGTGACTGCAGCCAAGCTTGCTCCTTGGAAGAAAAGCTATGACCAAACTAGACAACATATTAAAAAGCAGAGACATTACTTTGCCAACAAAGGTCCATCTAGTCAAAGCTATGGTTTTCCAGTATCATGTATGGATGTGAGAGTTGAACCATAAAGAAGGCTGAACACTGAAGAATTGACTTTTGAACTATGGTGTTGGAGAAGACTCTTGAGAGTCCCTTGGACTGCAAGGAGATCCAACCAGTCAATCCTAAAGGAAATCAGTCCTGAATATTCATGGCTGAATCCGAAGCTCCAATAGTTTGGCCACCTGATGCAAAGAACTGACTCATTGGAAAAGACCCTGATGCTGGAAAAGAGTGAAGGCAGGAGGAGAAGGGGACGACAGAGGAGGAGATGGTTGGATGGCATCACTGACTTAATGGACATATGTTTGAGCATGCTCCAGGAGTTGGTGATGGACAGGGAAGCCTGGTGTGCTGCAATCCATGGGGTCACAAAGAGTTGGACATGACTGAGCAACTGAACTGAGCTGAGTCACCAAGTCATATCTGACTCTTTTCGACTCCATGGACTGTAGCTCCTCTGTCCATAGGATTCTTCGGGTAAGAATACTGGAGCGAGTTGCCATTCCCTTCTCCAGGGGATCTTTCTGGTTCAGGGAGTTTCTTCCAATCACAGACTTTAGCCATTCAACTTCTCTCTGTGTCATTAGTTATTTGATGCCTCAAAAGCATACTTTATGTTTAATTTATCTTTTCTAACTGTTCCCGATGAGTAGATTTGTACAAAACAACTTAGTCATTGCTTTATGAAAGAATTTAAAAAATATATATTTTTGTACTGCACAAACATTAAATTTGCAATAAACACACCCATGATTCCAAAGTAAAT
>SJYX01020371.1:0-11838 GCA_006410675.1 Oreotragus oreotragus
GCTGCTTGGAGCCAGCTGCAAATCTAGCTGAGGTTAACAGTGTTTTATCATTCTGCAAAGAGGTTCTCTTGTAGTTGGCCCTGCTGTTGAATTTGGAGCCTCTTCTGAGTCTTTTTGCTCGAGGCTATTCACGTGGACCTTGGCAGAACATCCTTAAAGCCCCTATTAGTGAGAGCTGACTGCTTTCCCCTGTGAAGAAGAGTATTACACCGCAGTAAAATGCAAATCCACTGCAGATTTATGATGCTGAAGTTCCAGGGAAATCTTGTCTCTCTGGGTAAACCAGAGCTACACACTTCTCCAGATGGCTCAGGACTGCACACATAATTTGCAAGCACACAGTGAAAATATGGGATCTCTTGTTTAAAAATTAGTAAAGCTTTCAAGATGGCAACAATAGAGGATTAATCCAAGTGTTGGATCTTTCAGAGGCCCAGGGCCCTGGGCAACCGCCCAAGTCACAAGCCCATGAAGGTAGATTGGATTCTGGCTGTCAGTGAAGCATGACCCTTTCCACTGTTGCTGAAACACATCATATGGCCCACGGGGAGAGAATATGAGTGCAGAGATCAACCTTGTTTTCCCAGCTCCTGCAGCCCTGGGACAACCATCTCATCGAATGAGGGTAGCCTCAAAATGGCAGGCATTGCAGTTCCCCCCACGGCGTTTCACTACGGATACCATGACCCACCCCACTACACACACCAACACACCACCTCTGCTGTCGTCTGAGGGCACTTGCGCGCTCACTGTGGTCCTTGTGGTTTCTGCTTTGTATTCAGGAAGAGATTGAATGGCCAGTTCTTTAATCTTTCTGAGCCTCGGTTTCTTCACATATAAAAATGTGGATAACAGTAGTATCTGTCAACGCAAGCACAATACGTTAGCACACATGAAACGCGTAGAGTTGCCCTGGGCACACAGTCAGCGCTCCACAGGTGTTAGCTGTTATTAACCTGCCACCACCCAATTGCAGTTCTTCGATGGTAACTGTCACTGCCCTCTGTACTCCTGAAGTTCATGTTGAAGCATTTCTCTACTGAGACAAGAGAGCACTGGGCCAGGACTTCAGATTCATCACAGGCCAAAAATGTAGACATTTGTTTATATTTCCAAATGAGGTTAGATACATCCGTTCATAGAGATACACTGATAGCATTGAAGGGCCTCTGTTCCTCTTGCAAAATTAATTGCTAACTGCAAATATTTCAGGTTCAGTACAACCCTGCTTTGGCATTTCTTCACTTTTTAAAGTGTTCTGAAGCCTGCAGAAATAGAAGGGCCCTCCTTAGCAGTGTCAAAGGTCCTTGACACAGCCACTCCTCACCTTTCTCCTCTTTCCTTTAGTTAGAAAGACAGGAACTGGATTACACATTGTTTTGCAAATGAGAAAGCCCACAGGAAAGAGATGGGAAAATAACAGGGGCCCAGGGGCAGCAACCCTGGGGATGAAAACGGACTCCAGCCCTGTGTTCTGTGAGGCCAGCCACAAACATTGAAGGGAGCACCTGTTTTTCTGTAGAATGGATTAAATGTACTTTCTCCCTAAGTCACAGGGCTGGTAGTGTCTGGGTAGGAGAGATACCTTAGAAAACACAGTAAACGTTGACCGTGAAAGTCCCTCAGTCGTGTCTGACTCTTTGTGACTCCATGGACTATACTGTCCATGGAATTCTCCAGGCCAGAATACTGGAGTGGGTAGCCTTTCTCTTCTCCAGGGGATCTTCCCAACCCAGGTCTCCTGCATTGCAGGCAAATTCTTTACCAGCTGAGCCACAAGAGAAGCCCAGAATACACACTAAGAACCGAGCCAAAGGGCAAAGGGAAAAAGGAGACATTCAAAGAGGTCATCAAGANGAATTCTCCAGGCCAGAATACTGGAGTGGGTAGCCTTTCTCTTCTCCAGGGGATCTTCCCAACCCAGGTCTCCTACATTGCAGGCAAATTCTTTACCAGCTGAGCCACAAGAGAAGCCCAGAATACACACTAAGAACCGAGCCAAAGGGCAAAGGGAAAAAGGAGACATTCAAAGAGGTCATCAAGAACTGAGCCCCTCTGGTATCAAGGATGGCTGAAAATGGAAATATGGCATAAACTAGGAGGTGAATGTAATGCTCTGCAAGAAAAAATGTAAAAGGTTGGGCTTACTTTGTAAACAGGATACTGCACTGTGAGTTACTGTGTGCATTTCTTTCTTTTGTTTGGGGACAGATTAGAAAGGAATTTTAAATAAAACGTAAGTATCTTTCCTAATTAGGGGGTGTGGGGAGAGAAGAAAACCCCACCTTTAGTTTCAAATGAGTTAATGGATGGGGAATACAGCGAAAATGATCAGTCTTTCTTGTCATGGTCAGTCACTGCAGCGGCCAGGTCTGTCCACACAGCAAACAGGAAATGAGAAAGTAGCTTCAGCTGCAGCTTCTACAAGGCTTTACTGGCTTCCTGAAGGAGCAAATCTGAGTACTCTCTGCTTGATAGACAAAAAGAGAATTTTACTGCATAAGGTTTATAAATGTAGCCCTTGGCACATGTCTTTGTTCATGTTTTTTTTTTAAGTGTAATGGAAAAAAAAGTATTTTATTTGTTCGGATCTATGCATTTTAAGAGTTTTAAAAATAAGCAAAAAGAGCTTTTACTGAAACATAAAGATCAAAGAGAGTTGATTTCCTCCCATAGCTATTTCTTCAGGTGTTTTTTTTACTCTGCAATGTTATTTTCTTCTTCTTTTCAAAATGGTGCCCAGGATGAAAACGCAATCTGTATTTAAATGTTTGCTTTATATAGCCTTTGCTACTCAAGAAACTGTGTATGCCCATATATTTAATGATCAGATTACATTTATAACAAGACTAGAACTAAGCTTCAGAAATTGTATACCTGTAATGTGGAGGAATGTGTTTAACATTTTTGAAAAATGTAAAAAATAAAAACTTTTTTCCAAGAAGGTCTGTGCACTGTATTAGGATGGGCTACTCTGATTCAGAATCTGTTGCCATGGTGACAGACCTGGGTGCCTTGCGGGCTCTGTAAGAGAGGCTAGTGTGGTAATTATATAAGCTGAAGTGCTGCTGAATAACCCCAGGAAGGCAGGACTGCCACAGTGCAATTTCTAGGAAACCACTATTTTAAAATTGATACATCATAATGCCTTCTTCTTTTACATGGGAATCTACCATTTTGTATTTTTTGTATATAAATCTGACAAGACTGATAGACTAGAAAAATACAATTTACTAAATTCTGAACATCAGAAATATGCCAAATTAACTGTATTATGTATGAGCAAATTTATTTACAACAATTCTATTGTTTCTGACAGTGAACCAGTAATCAAATGACTCACTGTTTATCATAATGTGCTACCTGTGACTTAGTCCTTTTCTTTAATATGTAATATATAATAATTATAACAGAATAAGCAGGTAATTGATTAGAACAATAAATCAAAGCTATTTTTAACCTAAATAGACAAGCTAAATTAGTTAGGTGTAAAATGCAATTAATACATATAATTTCAATGAAAAACATACTTAAGAAGAAGAATACATACAAATCTTCTCAATCTTTTTTCACATTTTACATTTCCCATTGTCACATGTGGCCATTCTTCTAAAAGACAAATCATTGACTTGACACATAGGGAATTGGTTTCTGATGATGATGTAAATTATTCCTTCATTCAGCAAGCAGTTACTTAATGAGAAAGATAGGTACTTCACCTTAAACAGGTCTTTTCACCTCTTTGGGTCTTCAGTTTCCTCATCTGTAAAATAATATTTATACCGAGGGCCTTTCCAGATTAAAAAAATTTTCTTTTTTGATTCTGTATATCAATTGTCTATATATCAGTTGTCTAGTACTTTTATTTTGAAGAAAAGAAAAAGTTTCTAGTACTTTTATTTTATTTGTTCAATACGAACCATATCCTGACACTGTTTGACATTTCATATGTGTTACCTGTGACATTGTAAGGTAGGTAAGCGTGAGTGCATGTTCAGTCACTCAGTTGTGTCCGACTCTTTGGGACCCCAGGGACTGTAGCCCGCCAGGCTCCTCTGTCCACGGAATCCTCCAGGCAAGAATACTGGAGTGACCAAGAATTTGACCAAGCTCAAATTTCCTCAGATGTTTTGGGACACTGGAGTGGGTTGCCATTTCGTCCTCCAGGGGATCTTCCTGACCCAGGGACTGAACCCGCGTCTCCTGTGTCTCCTGCATTGGCAGGAGGATTCTTTACTACTGCACCACTTGGGAAGCCCAGGGACTGTCTTCCCATCAACAAATGAAGAAATAGGGTATACAATTTTAATCTGCCCAACTTAAATTTTATGTACTTTGTATTACACCCACACGTTAGTGAAGAATCTTCAGCTATCTGTATGAATCGATGATTTTCTGTGATGATAAAAAAATGAAAAGTATCACTGTATGACATGTCAGAACTCTGAAAGCAGTGATGTTTTTTTAATTATTAAAGAACTATGAAATCAATGTGACAGAAGACTAGGCTGAAGTGTCATGAAATACGGAATTTCTGATTTTTCTGAAGGTTAATGGGATATAGAAAGTGGACACTACTCAGTGCAAGAACAATGCTAAAAAAATGGAACTCAGACATTCTCTTACTGCTTATTAGTACCCATTTATGTCTAGTCATTCTGAGGTGATTAATCATGGATCTAGGTCTGATCAATTGAATTTTATACAAATTAAATGCTGGTAAAAATAACCATTGTAATAGCTCTTAAAATGACAGATATGACTTAGTACAGGCTTTTTTTTTTCATTAGCTTGAGTGTTTTTTCTACTATTCCTCAGAAAGCACTTTCTCCCTATACTTGAAGATAAGGCTGATAATGAAACGGCCATTCAGGTGTCCACATCTATTAGCAAAATCATTGTGTATTCCGCAAGTTCCCTCCATTATGTACATGGTCTTCTGTTCAGTAGTTTCACATACTTTTTACTGAATCAACCCTGGCCCTTTCCTGTTCTATCCAAAGAAGAGCCCCACCCCCACCCCCAAATGCTTTATAACCCAGTGAATGCGACTCTGGCTCTTTATCTTGGAGACTTTTTTGCCTCAAGTCTCAATGTTATACCCATCTTGTTTTTTGTTGTGTGAAAGAGTGGTCTGATGACAGATTTCATTTCCCAGAATTTATTACCTATTGTGTATATTGCGGTTGAGTCACAATGACCCCATCTGCATTTAGGTTGAATGGGGGGCCCCACCCTGACCCAATTTAATAAAAAAATAATGAGGCCACTCAAAGCTCATAGATGTGTCAGCACTATGAAAAGGGTCTATAATCAATGCAAATGTGATGTTTTCCTGCTTTGTGGAGCACAGAGGTTTGACACCCATCTCTTTTGCTGGATCAAATCAGCCTCCCTCTTTGCTTTGAGAATCTAATGAAAGGTATGGACTCTCTTCGTCCCTCAAAAAAAAAAAAAAAGCATGTGGCTGGATAATTTATTGAAATGTTAATTGGTGGGTTGTTTCATGCTCTATTTTTCCCTCCCTCCTGTTTCAAGAATGTGGTCAAGCATCTAGAGATGTGAATTGTGCCCCTGAGGTTGTACAGAGCGCAACCTGCCAATCCATTCATGGGAGGCCTCCCAGAAAGTTCGGGAAGCTTTGTGTTGCCCAAGGATATGGCTGGGAGAAGATCAGTAAAGACCAAGCTCAAATTTCCTGCCATCCAAGGCAAAATGGGGACCTGAGGTCACGTTTATCTTGATTTAAAATTTACTGCATAATGTGATGTTTTGGGACATTTGTATATAGATATAGGTTCCCATCCTCTCTATAATTCTATGTACCCACGCATAATTTTACACAGTATTTCTGAGAATTTGTGACTTTCATCCCGCAATTCATTTTATAGAATTTTAACATTAAGAGGTTACTATCGAATTTTAACAAAGAATAATTCATGTATTTTTCATGAAGAAAGTAAGAGATGAGATGTAAGAGATGTAAGAGATGAGAGTTTAAGTAATTTTCTCAAGGTCTCACAAGCCATACTGATGGACGCAGGGTTTGAATTCANTATAGAAAGTGGACACTACTCAGTGCAAGAACAATGCTAAAAAAATGGAACTCAGACATTCTCTTACTGCTTATTAGTACCCATTTATGTCTAGTCATTCTGAGGTGATTAATCATGGATCTAGGTCTGATCAATTGAATTTTATACAAATTAAATGCTGGTAAAAATAACCATTGTAATAGCTCTTAAAATGACAGATATGACTTAGTACAGGCTTTTTTTTTTCATTAGCTTGAGTGTTTTTTCTACTATTCCTCAGAAAGCACTTTCTCCCTATACTTGAAGATAAGGCTGATAATGAAACGGCCATTCAGGTGTCCACATCTATTAGCAAAATCATTGTGTATTCCGCAAGTTCCCTCCATTATGTACATGGTCTTCTGTTCAGTAGTTTCACATACTTTTTACTGAATCAACCCTGGCCCTTTCCTGTTCTATCCAAAGAAGAGCCCCACCCCCACCCCCAAATGCTTTATAACCCAGTGAATGCGACTCTGGCTCTTTATCTTGGAGACTTTTTTGCCTCAAGTCTCAATGTTATACCCATCTTGTTTTTTGTTGTGTGAAAGAGTGGTCTGATGACAGATTTCATTTCCCAGAATTTATTACCTATTGTGTATATTGCGGTTGAGTCACAATGACCCCATCTGCATTTAGGTTGAATGGGGGGCCCCACCCTGACCCAATTTAATAAAAAAATAATGAGGCCACTCAAAGCTCATAGATGTGTCAGCACTATGAAAAGGGTCTATAATCAATGCAAATGTGATGTTTTCCTGCTTTGTGGAGCACAGAGGTTTGACACCCATCTCTTTTGCTGGATCAAATCAGCCTCCCTCTTTGCTTTGAGAATCTAATGAAAGGTATGGACTCTCTTCGTCCCTCAAAAAAAAAAAAAAAGCATGTGGCTGGATAATTTATTGAAATGTTAATTGGTGGGTTGTTTCATGCTCTATTTTTCCCTCCCTCCTGTTTCAAGAATGTGGTCAAGCATCTAGAGATGTGAATTGTGCCCCTGAGGTTGTACAGAGCGCAACCTGCCAATCCATTCATGGGAGGCCTCCCAGAAAGTTCGGGAAGCTTTGTGTTGCCCAAGGATATGGCTGGGAGAAGATCAGTAAAGACCAAGCTCAAATTTCCTGCCATCCAAGGCAAAATGGGGACTTGAGGTCACGTTTATCTTGATTTAAAATTTACTGCATAATGTGATGTTTTGGGACATTTGTATATAGATATAGGTTCCCATCCTCTCTATAATTCTATGTACCCACGCATAATTTTATGCAATATTTCTGATAATTTGTGACTTTCATCCCGCAATTCATTCTATAGAATTTTAACATTTATTAAGAGGTTACTATCGAATTTTAACAAAGAATAATTCATGTATTTTTCATGAAGAGAGTAAGAGATGAGATGTAAGAGATGTAAGAGATGAGAGTTTAAGTAATTTTCTCAAGGTCTCACAAGCCATACTGATGGACGCAGGATTTGAATTCAGACACACGCACAGGGTAGCAGTAAGCTATGAAATGTGAAAGTGTTAGTCGCTCGGTCATGCCCAATTCTGTGACCCCATGGACTATGAACCCCCAGGCTCCTCTGTCCATGGAATTCTCCAGGTAAGAATACTGGAGTGGGTAGCCATTCCCTTCTCCAGGGCATCCTCCCCGCCCAGGGATTGAACCCAGGTCTCTTCCATTGTAGGCAGGCTCTTCACTATCTAAGCCACCAGAGAAGCCCGGCAGTAAACCAGTGCACAAAAGCCGTTGCTCTAGGATGCTATCCTCCGGACTGAACATTATTTCTTTTATCTTCCTTAGTTTCCTAAAAACACTCTTTAGTAATCCATGCCCCTGAACCTGGTCATAACATAACCAATCCCCATACAGAGATCAGGCACAATTTATACACTGACAGGTTAAAAGAGTCCCCTCAGTTCAGTTCAGTTTAGTTCAGTTGCTCAGTCGTGTCTGACTCTTTGCAACCCCATGAATCACAGCACACCAGGCCTCCCTGTCCATCACCAGCTCTCAGAGCTTACTCAAACTCATGTCTATCGAGTCGGTGATACCAGCCATCTCATCCTCTGTTATCCGCTTCTCCTCCTGCCCCCAATCCCTCCCAGCATCAGAGATTTTTTCCAATGAGTCAACTCTTTGCATGAGGTGGCCAAAGTATTGGAGTTTCAGGTTTAGCATCAGTCCTTCCAATGAACACCCAGGACTGATCTCCTTTAGAATGGACTGGTTGAATCTCCTTGCAGTCTAAAGGACTCTCGAGAGTCTTCAACACTACAGTTCAGAAGCATCAATTCTTTGGCACTCAGCTTTCTTCACAGTCCAACTCTCACATCCATACATGACCACTGGAGAAACCATAGCCTTGACTAGACGAACCTTTGTTGGTAAAGTAATGTCTCTGCTTTTTAATATGCTGTCTAGGTTGGTCATAACTTTCCTTCCAAGGAGTAAGCATGTTTTAATTTCATGGCTGCAATCACCATCTGCAGTGATTTTGGAGCCCCCCAAAATAAAGTCTGACACTGTTTCCATTGTTTCCCCATCTATTTCCCATGAAGTGATGGGACCAGATGCCATGATCTTAGTTTTCTGAACAAAGAGGCCCCTAATGTATACCATTTCCTATTTGACCCAGATCCACACCATGCCAACCTCACATTTTAGAAGAACCCTGTGGCCTTGACTGGCTATTTCACCTCTCCAAATTTCAGATTTCTTATCAATAAAAAAGGGATGATATCTATGACATGAGCTGTGTGAATTATATCAAAAGCAGGGCATATTAATTACTTCACATAGGGCCTAGTATGTAAGAGTTCAATAAATGGACGCTCATTATTATCATTAAATGCACATTCTAATTGTGAAGACTTGTGCTCAGTTGATACCTTTTTAAAAGCAGACAAGGCTGTGGCTCAAGGAGGCCTTCTGTGACTCCTTCGCGCTTGTAATTCTTCCTTTGTATTACCTTTGAAGTGTTTTGAATGTATTTCGTTGTTGCCTTTTGGATTCCATAACATTTGTGCTTTCACATGTCTCTTTTCCATAACTAGACGGATAGCATCATACTGATCTTTGACATCTCAGTATCTAGCACAGGATTAAGCACTGAGGCCAGGGACTCCAGGAGGTATTACTCATTTTGCACTCACTATAAATGATGCCCTCCCAGACCCCAGTTGTGCCTTGCTGTGACCTGGGTATGTCTATTAAAATAATGATTCTGTATGTAGGAACACTAGGTATGAAATAATATTTGAAATGAACAGAAAAGGATGAAGTACTGTATTTCAAACATCTTACCACCCAGCACTTTCCCCCCCAGCTTTGTTCATATATAATTGATACATACATATTCCTCCTTTTTATGATTCTTCTCAGGTGCTGTTTTTTTACTGTGATAGAAAACATATATACAGCAATATTTTAAAGGTACAACACATGAACTAAAGATTTTGTTAGATACTCTTTATAGGGTTTAAGTTAGGATTTAATTGGGAAAAGTAACTTATAATTGACAACAAATGTAGAACTTCTTACCTTTCCCTAGTTTGTACAAACGGATATAATTTAAAGTCAAGGTTGGTAACGCAAAATGTCTTCAAAGTTGGTGCACAGAACTCCTGTACCAGTCATTTAAATGAATTCTCAAAGAGTTGAAAAGAATCCTGATTTCATTCAATTTACTGTTGATGAGTGTCATGGAGAGAAAGGTTGACTATTAACAAAATAGACTTGAGGTAAGGTTTCAAAGAAAGAAAATGAAAAGCATTTAAAATTTAAAATGTAAATCAAACTCTTAGCTTTAGAATAGAGTATAATTCAAACCAGATTAATTTCAAATTTATGATAATTTCATTAGGCTGCATTGAAGCTTTCCTTGATCCAATCTGTAAAACAGTAGTTTGCTAATTAATAATTACAAAATATGGGAGATATTTAAGGCATTGTTTTCAAGCACTATTTGCATTTGTTGTTTTCAAGCACTATTTGTTCACAAGCTGCTGATTATAACTTTAATTCATTTATTAATCTAGATCCAATACAATCTCTGATAATGTTTTATAATTCATTACTAATGTTATTATAATTACTTAAAAGTTATATAAATGTGTTTATATTGCAATAATATAATTCAGAATTTTTTAAGGTAATCAAATTTCATTTTCTGATATCAGTTATGTGTTAGCTTTCAATTTGCTAGAAAAGATTTAACAGGCAATCTCTAAATTCATACTCTCCACTGTATAGTGAAGGATTGAACTGCTATGAAGAAGTAAATAAATAAAACATTTTTATGAGTATGTTAAAACCTGTCAATGTTTTTTATTTTTAACTAAGCTACAAAATTTTTATCCATCTGTCTTCAACTCACATTGATCAGACAGAACAATTTCTATAAGCTCTTCAATTCAATAGGGTACCTTTCCACTTTAATTGAAATCCTTACATGCCTACAACTGTCATAATTTACTTTTGTTTCTCAAATTGTCCATGTTATTTTCTGTGGTAAAATGGTAAGTAATAGTAATTATGAATGGATGACTAAATTGAAGACAAATATCAATTTCAAAATGGTACTATTTTTTTCTACCTCAATAATTATACAGAACTCACTGATCCTCCAGTCTTCCTCTTAAACTTCTGACAAATCTTTTCAGAAGTCCCCCTGAGACCCTTCTTTCTCTTTTCTCTGGATTTCCCTTGGGATTCTCACCTAAGTTCTTTCTCTCCCTGCAACTAATTCACCTTTCATCTCAGCTGTTGCCATGGAGTCAGCCATAGCAACAATTCCTCAATAAATAGTTGTCTGATTTCTTAAAAGCAGCTTAATCCAATTGTTCAGTTTGTCTCTGTGGTATTTCTCTCTCTCTCTCTCTCTCTCTCTCTCTATATATATATATATATATATACACATATATATATTTATATAACAGAAAAAACATCCTGGTTTTAAACATTCAAATGCTTTATTAATTGATGCATATGTCTTTGCTGAAATTAATATTTCCTTGCATGTAATTTTATCATTCTCAATAAGCATGATTTGTTAAAAGAGTTTTAAATAATTTAAATTTCATATTTTATAAGCCCTTTACATAAAATATTCCTATTTGGTGGCTCAGACAGTAAGAATCTGCCAGTAGTGAAGGAGATCTGGGTTCAGTCCCTGGGTTGGGAAGATCCCCTGGAGAAGGGAATGGCTATGCACTCCAGTATTCTTGCCTGATGAATTCTATGGATAGAGGAACCTGGAGGGCTGTAGTCCATGGGGTCACAAAGAGGCAGACATGACTGAGTGACTTTTGCTTACATAAAATAAATTCATAGAAACAAATGTTCTTAATACTCTGGTCCTAGATGACAGACTGATTCCATATGGAAGCTTTCCCTTCCACAGTGATTAATTAGAAATAACAGAAAAGATGTGTGATTTTAAATACATTACCACAGAGGGAAACGTGAATGGTAACTTTGAGGAAACCCTAAAAAGATTTTTAAAACATAATTAAATAGGAGGGGGAAAAATGGTACTGCCCTGGAAACTGATGGTTCCAGACAAAATGGTGTAAACACATTCTGTTTTATTTCTCCCACTGATCACAGCAACAAAAACAACAAATCCTGGGTCAAAAAAAAAAAAAAGACACTTAAAGAAGACTCTAAAGGGAGGAGAAATAAAGTGGAATGGCTAGGGACCTTGGAACTTGAGGAACAACTTGGCAGTAAATACACTGAGGTTTTTCTTGCCTCATAAA
>SJYX01020371.1:12926-38704 GCA_006410675.1 Oreotragus oreotragus
ATCCAATACAATCTCTGATAATGTTTTACAATTCATTACTAATGTTATTATAATTACTTAAAAGTTATATAAATGTGTTTATATTGCAATAATATAATTCAGAATTTTTTAAGGTAATCAAATTTCATTTTCTGGTATCAGTTATGTGTTAGCTTTCAATTTGCTAGAAAAGATTTAACAGGCAATCTCTAAATTCATACTCTCCACTGTATAGTGAAGGATTGAACTGCTATGAAGAAGTAAATAAATAAAACATTTTTATGAGTGTGTTAAAACCTGTCAATGTTTTTTATTTTTAACTAAGCTACAAAATTTTTATCCATCTGTCTTCAACTCACATTGATCAGACAGAACAATTTCTATAAGCTCTTCAATTCAATAGGGTACCTTTCCACTTTAATTGAAATTCTTACATGCCTACAACTGTCATAATTTACTTTTGTTTCTCAAATTGTCCATGTTATTTTCTGTGGTAAAATGGTAAGTAATAGTAATTATGAATGGATGACTAAATTGAAGACAAATATCAATTTCAAAATGGTACTATTTTTTTCTACCTCAACAATTATACAGAACTCACTGATCCTCCAGTCTTCCTCTTAAACTTCTGACAAATCTTTTCAGAAGTCCCCCTGAGACCCTTCTTTCTCTTTTCTCTGGGTTTCCCTTGGGATTCTCACCTAAGTTCTTTCTCTCCCTGCAACTAATTCACCTTTCATCTCAGCTGTTGCCATGGAGTCAGCCATAGCAACAATTCCTCAATAAATAGTTGTCTGATTTCTTAAAAGCAGCTTAATCCAATTGTTCAGTTTGTCTTTGTGGTATTTCTCTCTCTCTCTCTCTCTCTCTCTCTCTATATATATATATATATATATACACATGTATATATTTATATAACAGAAAAAACATCCTGGTTTTAAACATTCAAATGCTTTATTAATTGATGCATATGTCTTTGCTGAAATTAATATTTCCTTGCATGTAATTTTATCATTCTCAATAAGCATGATTTGTTAAAAGAGTTTTAAATAATTTAAATTTCATATTTTATAAGCCCTTTACATAAAATATTCCTATTTGGTGGCTCAGACAGTAAGAATCTGCCAGTAGTAAGGGAGATCTGGGTTCGATCCCTGGGTTGGGAAGATCCCCTGGAGAAGGGAATGGCTATGCACTCCAGTATTCTTGCCTGATGAATTCTATGGATAGAGGAACCTGGAGGGCTGTAGTCCATGGGGTCACAAAGAGGCAGACATGACTGAGTGACTTTTGCTTACATAAAATAAATTCATAGAAACAAATGTTCTTAATACTCTGGTCCTAGATGACAGACTGATTCCATATGGAAGCTTTCCCTTCCACAGTGATTAATTAGAAATAACAGAAAAGATGTGTGATTTTAAATACATTACCACAGAGGGAAACGTGAATGGTAACTTTGAGGAAACCCTAAAAAGATTTTTAAAACATAATTAAATAGGAGGGGGAAAAATGGTACTGCCCTGGAAACTGATGGTTCCAGACAAAATGGTGTAAACACATTCTGTTTTATTTCTCCCACTGATCACAGCAACAAAAACAACAAATCCTGGGTCAAAAAAAAAAAAAAGACACTTAAAGAAGACTCTAAAGGGAGGAGAAATAAAGTGGAATGGCTAGGGACCTTGGAACTTGAGGAACAACTTGGCAGTAAATACACTGAGGTTTTTCTTGCCTCATAAATACCTTAGCCTGAATGAGAGCTCAGAAACATCAAGAGTCACAGACAGAAGATGGCCTCAAGAAAAGTCTGCTTTCTTTAGCCAGAGGACCAGGAATGGGTGATCACAAGACAGAAACTCTTTAATCATACCTGCCTGTTCTCGGGGGTGAGCATTAGGAAAAGGACCACTCCCTCCCCCACTGTATTGCAGTGGCAGAGCAAGGGGGCAGAGCTGTTTTCTCCGTTCTCACTCTGGTAACAAGGAGATGCCCCTCACCACATGAGTCAGATGGGCTTCCCTGATGGCTCAGATGATAAAGAATCTGCCTGCAACTCAGAAGACCAAAGTTCGATCCCCAGGTTAGGAAGATACCTTAGAGAAGGAAATGGCAACCCACTCCAGTATTCTTACCTGGAGAACTCCATGGGCAGAGGAGCCTGGTGGGCTACAGGTCATGGGGTTGCAAAAGAGTTGGACATAACTGAGGAACAAACACTTCCACTTTCATATGAGTCAGAGGGTGAAAACTTGTCATGCAAACTGTGTTATGCAACAAAGAGGTGGTACTCCACCATCTACCCAGACAGTTCAGAGCGACTGTGGGACGCACTACAGTCTTCTGGGTAACAGAAGCAGAGTAGATCAGAATAGCATGGCAGAGTCTTGATAAACTAAACTGATATTTGAACTACCATACACAAGGAAGAGTAACAATATATGCATTCTGAACCTAAATAGGCTGCTAAAAAAAGACGATTTAATAGAAATCAGAGTCTCATAACACAAAACTCAAAATGCCCAGGGTACAGTACAAAACTGTCATGCCAAGAACCAGGAATGTATAAACCAAGTGAGAAAAGATAATCAATAGATGACTACATCTTCAAAACACAGATTTTGGAATTGTCTGATCAGGATTTGCAAAATGCTGTCTAAAATGCTTGAACAAGCAATTGTGAACACTTTTGAAACATATTTTTTAAAAATAGAAAATGCTGTAAGGAAATAGAAAACGTAAAGAAAAATTAATTAGAAATTCTAGAACTGAAAAATACAATCACCTAAACAAAAACCTCACTGGATAGACTCAATGACAGCATGGAGATACAAGGTAAGAATCTACGAACTTTAAGATATGTTAACAAATTATTTAATAAAAAATACAGAATATTTTTTTAATAAATTGAGCCCTATGGACCTATAGGATAATAACAAGAGGTCTTTGATTCACATTATCAAAGTCCCAGAAGGAAAGAAAAAAGGAATTCAATATTGAAAATAATTTGAAGCAATAATGGCTAAAAAAAATCACAAATTTGATGAAAATAAACTAAACTGATATTTGAACTACCATACACAAGGAAGAGTAACAATATATGCATTCTGAACCTAAATCAGAGTCTCATAACACAAAACTCAAAATGCCCAGGGTACAGTACAAAACTGTCATGTCAAGAACCAGGAAAGTATAAACCAAGTGAGAAAAGATAATCAATAGATGACTACATCTTCATAAAACAGATTTTGGAATTGTCTGAACAGGATTTGCAAAATGCTGTCTAAAATGCTTTAACAAGCAAATGTGAACACTTTTGAAATATATTTTTTTAAAATAGAAAACGTTGTAAGGAAATAGAAAATGTAAAGAAAAATTGATTAGAAATTCTAAAACTGAAAAATACAATAACCTAAATAAAAACCTCACTGGATAGACTCAGTGACAGCATGGAGATACAAGGTAAGAATTACGAATTTTAAAATATGTTAACAGAAATTATTTAATAAAAAATACAGAATATTTTTTTTAATACATTGAGCCCTATGGACCTATAGGATAATAACAAGAGGTCTTTGATTCACATTATCAAAGTCCCAGAAGCAAAGAAAAAAAGAATTCAATATTGAAAATAATTTGAAGCAATAATGGCTAAAAAAAAAATCACAAATTTGATGAAAGATATAAACCTACAGATTTAAGAAGCTGAGCAAACCACAAACAGAATAAACCCTCCAAAATCCATATCCAGATACATCACAGTCAAAATTGTGAAAAGACAGGAGAAAAACTTTGAAAACAGGAAAAAAATCAACATATAACCCACAAAGGAACAATGATTCAAGCAACAGCTGATTACTCATTAAAAATAAGAAGTGATACAAAATTTTTCAAGTGTGAAAGAAAAGAATTGTCAACCCATAATTATATATCCAGTAAAAATATACTTCAGGAATAAGAAGAATTTGAAGATTAAAAACAATTAAGAGAAATTATCACCAGCAGAATGAAAGAATAGCTAAAGGAAATTCTTCACATTGAAAAAATATAATAACAGAAAGAAACTAAGAACATCAGAAATGAAGAAAGAATAACTTGAAGGGCAAAATATATAAGCAAGTCCAATAGATAATGTCTCCATGCAATAAAAAAAATCATGTTTAACAGTTGTTACAATGTCTAATATGGTTCTCAGTGTGTGTAGAAGTAATATTTTAAGGCAATTATATCATAAAGAGGGAGAAGGTGTGTGCATGCTCAGTCATGTCCAACTCTTCATGACTGTATGGACTGTAGCCTGCCGGGCTCCTCTGTCCATGGGATTCTCCAGGCAGGAATACTGGAGTGGGTTGCCATGTCCTCCTCGGGGGAATCTTTCCAACCCAGGGATTGACCCCGCCTCTTCTGTGGCTCTTGAATTGCAGGCAGATTCTTTATCACCGAGCCACTGGGGAAGTCCCAAAGAGGGAGAATAAAGTGACCTAAATGATGGTGATGCATCCACACCACACTTGAAGTGGTAAAATATTGATAATAATTGACTAGCGCAAGCTACATATGCTTATTGTAATCCTGAACACAAACATGTAAAAAGCTAAATGAGACAGACTCAAGAGATAATATGATCAATAAATCAAAATGGAATACAAAACTAAATGAAATGCTGAAGAATGCAGAGAAAGACAGGAAAGAAGAAGAAAAATGGAATAAACAGCACATATTCGACAGCAGACATGAATTCTAAAACATTAACAATGACTCTAAGTACAATGGCCAGAAACATGTCAAAAAGGGAGATACAAAGTACATGAAGCAAAAACTTATAGAAATGAAAGGAGGAATACAGAAATCCACAATTACAGTTGGGGACTTCAATACCCCTTTGGAAGGAGCTAGTAGAAATAGTAGAAAAAGATGTTAAGAAGGATTTAAAAGAATTAAGTAATATTCTCAGCAAAGAAATTCAACTCATATTATAAGAACATTTCACGAACAGCAGCAGAACACACCTTCTTTTTAAGTGTGCTTGGCACATTGCCAAAAGGCCATTTCTTAGATCATAAAATGAGCCTTGTTCTTGATCACTGCGTCATGTCTGACTCTTTTGCAGCCCTGTGGACTGTAGCCTGCCAGACTCCTCTGTCCATAGGACTTTTTAGGGAAGAAAACTGGAGTGGGTATTCTTGAGAAGATCCTCTAGGGGATCTTCCCAACCCAGGAATCAAACTCACGTCTTCTGTGTCTCCTGCACTGCAGGCAGATTCTTTACCCGCTGAGCCACTGGGGAAGCCCTAAAATGAATCTTAACAAACAATAAAAGAATTATTGCGATCATATAAAATATGTTCTCTGATCATAATGAAATCAAACTAGGAATCAATAATGAAAAGGAAAAAAAAATCACCACTTAGAAATCAAACAATCTACTTCTAAATAATCCATATATCAAATAACCAGTCTAAAGGAAAAAAATTTTAAACTAACTGAATTAAAATGAAAATATAACCTATCAGAAATATAGAAAACCACAATGAAATATTGCTACATATGTACCAGAACAGCTAAAGTAAATAATAGTAATGACAACACCAGATTCTGGTGAGGATCTGGAGAAGCTGGATGTTTTCATAAATTTCTGGTAGACATGTAAAATAGTATACCTACTCCAAGAAGCAGTTTGGCAGTTTCTGAATAAACTATCACATGACCCAGCAATTGCATTCTTAGGCATTTATCTTAGGGGAATGAAAACATATGCTCACACAAAGAACTATATAGATGATTTTTCATAGAAGCTTTTTTTGTTATGGTCAAAAATGGGAATCGATCCAGATGCTCTTCAACAGATGAATGGTTTAACAAACTTTTATATTATTATAGTTACATTGACCATAGAAAACTACTCAACAATTAATTTAAAATGAACTCCTGATATGTGGGCTTCCCAAGTGGCACTAGTGGTAAGGAAACTGCCCGCCAATGCTGGAGACATGGGTTCAATCCCTGAGTCAGGAAGATCCCTTGGAGACGAGCAGGGCAACCCACTTGAGTATTCTCAAGGTACCTGGTGGGCTACAGGCCATGAGGTAGCAAAGAGTCGGACAAGACTGAAGTGACTTAGCAGCAGCAGCATTGATACACACAACAACTTGGAACTTGAATGAATTTCCAGGGAATTATGCTTAAAAAAGCCAATTCCCCAAAATTGCATACCACATGATTTCACTTGTACAATATTTCTGAAGTTGCAAAATTTGGGGGGAAAAAAGACAGACTGGAGATTGTAAGGCAATAGAGAAAGGAAGGATGAGAAGGAGGTATGGATATAAAAGGGCAACAAAGGGGCCCTTGCGGTGGTGGTAAAAGAGCTGCTCGGTGTCCTGACTGTGGTCGAGGATACGTGAACCTACAAAGGTGATAAAATTGTACAGNGAAAAAAGACAGACTGGAGATTGTAAGGCAATAGAGAAAGGAAGGATGAGAAGGAGGTATGGATATAAAAGGGCAACAAAGGGGCCCTTGCGGTGGTGGTAAAAGAGCTGCTCGGTGTCCTGACTGTGGTCGAGGATACGTGAACCTACAAAGGTGATAAAATTGTACAGGACCTAATACAAGCACACATACGAATGAGTACAAAGCAAAGTTGGGAAACCTGAAAAAACAATGGAATTCATCAATGTCAATATCCTTGTTGTGATATTACACTATAATTTTTCAAAATATTACCAAGGAGGGAAGCTGGGAAAAGTGTATGAAGGATCTATTCTCTCTTATCAGTGCATGTGAATCTACAGTTATCACAATAAAAGTTTCAGTTAAAAATATCTGTGGTATGTAGCTAAAACAGTGATATAGGAGAATTTATGGGAATTAAATGCTTGCCCTTTAGCTTGTACTGCTAGTAATTTTTGCTCAGAAAGTCTTGATTATGCAAAAAGATTAAAATAATAGTTGATTCTGGACTAATATATCACAGATTTAAATGTAAAATGTAATATTATAAAACTTTTAGAAGAAAACATGAAGAATATCTTTGTGACCTAGAATTGGGTAAAAAGTTCTTAGATATGACTCCAAAGGCATGATTTATAAAAGAAATAATCACTGAATTGGAGCACATCAAAAATTGAAATTCTTACTCTGCAAAATACCCCATTAAGATAGAAGACAAAACAAAGACTGGGAGAAAATATTTGCATATTCAACAAGATATTCATATCCAGAATGAATTCCTTAGTGGTTCAAGGGTAAAGAATTCACCTGCTGATTAAGGAGACATGGGTTCTATCCACAGGCCTAGATAAAGGAAGGAAATGGCAACTCACTCCAGTATTCTTGGCTGGGAAATCCCATGGACAGAGGAACCTAGCAGGCTATAGCGTGTGGGGTCACAAGAAGTCCAACATGACTTAGTGATTAAACAACAATAATCTAGAACATGTAAAGAGCACTTTTAACTTTAATAGTAAAACAAACAATTTAATTAAAAATGAGTAAAATATTTGAACAGACACTTTACCAAATAATGTATACAAATAGAAACTATGTACAATTCAGTTCAGTTCAGTTCAGTCACTCAGTCATGTCCGACTCTTTGCAACCCCATGGACTGCAGCATGCCAGGCCTCCCTGTCCATCACCAACTCCCTGAGTTTACTCAGACTCATGTCCATAGAGTCAGTGATGCCATCCAACCATCTCGTCCTCTGTCGTCCCCTTCTCCTCCTTCAATCTTTCCCAGCATCAGGGTCTTTTCAAATGAGTCAGTTCTTTGCATCATATGGCCAAAGTATTGGAGCTTCAGCTTCAGCATCAGTATTTCCAATGAATATTCAGGACTGATTTCCTTTAGAATGGACTGATTGGATCTCCTTGCTGTCCAAGGGACTCACAATTAAAAGTGTTCAATACCATAATGTGGTAGGCAGAAAAATGGCCTCCAAAAGGTGGCCACCTCCTAATCTCCGGAATCTGTGAACATATGATCTTACTTGGCAAAAGGAACACTGCAGATGTGATTAAAGTCAAGAACCTTGAGACAGGGGGATTATTCTGGGTTATCCAGGTAGGCCCAGTCTTACGTGAGTACTTAAAGGTAAGAATCTTTTCCGGATACAGTTAGAGATACATGACAACAGAAGAAGGGTCACAGGAATGTGCTGTTGTTGGCTTTGAAGACAAAGGGCCTCTGGTACCTTCTAGAAGCTGGAAAGGTCAAAGAAGTAAACCTTCCAAAGAGGAAGGAAGGCATGCTTATACCATTTTTATGAGACCTGTTTCAGATCTCTGACCTACAGAACTATGAAACAACTTGTGCTATTTTAAGCCGCTAAAGTGGTGGAAATTTGTTACAGCAGCAATAGAAAGCTAGTACAGTCATTGTGCTGTGCTAAGTCGCTTCAGTCATGTCTGACTCTTTGTGACCCTATGGACTGTAGCCCACCAAGCTCCTCTGTTTGGGATTCTCCAGGCAAGAATACTTGAGTGGGTTGCCATGCCCTCCTCCAGGGGATCTTCTCTGCCCAGGGATCGAACCCACATCTCTTCCGTCTACTGGCAGGCAGGTTCTTTACCACTAGCACCACCTGGGAAGCCCACACAAAAATGCAAAAGGAAACCTTTAGAAGATACCATTACCTGCCCATTAAAACAGCTGAAATAAAAATTACTGACATTAGCAAACACTAGAGAGGCTGTGGAAAACATGAATCTCTCATAAATTGCTAGTGGGAATGTAAAACAAAACAGCTGTCCTGAGAAGCAGTTTGGGATTTTCCTAAAAACCTAAACATGCAGCTATGATAGGAGCCATCAATTGTACTCCTGGACATTTATCCTAGAGAAATGAAAACGAATGTTTATGCAAGAACCTGTGAAGTAATGCCCTTGGAAGCTTTACTTGCAATAGCTCAGAACAGAAAACAACCCAAATGTCCTTCAACAGAGGAATAAACAAAAGATGGTCCCTCCACACTATGAAATAATTCTCAGCCAGAAATAGAAAGAAACCATGGACACATGCAGCACCTTGGATGGATCTCAAGAACAGCATCTTAGTGAAGAAAAAGCAAGTCAAGTGCAAGGAGGTGAATACTGTGTGACTCTGCACAATATTTTCAAACGGACAAACGACAGTGATAGAGAAACAGGCCAGTGGTAGCCAAGGGCTACTGCTGGGGAAACTGTGTGACTATTAAGGAAGAACGTGAAGAAATTTACCTACAGTGATGACCATTTCTGCATCCTGGTTATGATGATAATTATTTGAATCTATGACAGAAAACTTTATAGAATTATCCCCCCCCAAAAAACCCCCACGGTATATAACAGCATCATTCATAATAGCTAAAAAGTGGAAACAACCCACATGTCCAACAACTGATGAATGGATGCACAAAATGTGGTATATCAGAGTAATGAAATAGTTTTGGAAAATAAAAAAAGGAATAAAATACTGATACATGCTACAAAATGGATGAAAACATTAGGCGAATCTACAGAGACAGAAGGTAAACTAGTGATTGCCTAGGACTGGAGGATAGAGCACCAAGAGTGACAGCTAATGGGTATGGGTTCTCTTTTAGGATGTGATGGTTGCAGAACTCTGTGAATTTGTGTCAAAGCAGTGAGATGTACACTTTAAGTGGGTGAATTTTGTGACATATGAATCACATGGCACATAGTATATGAATTCAGAGAAGGCAATGGCACCCCACCCCAGTACTCTTGCCTGGAAAATCCCATGGACAGAGGAGCCTGGTAGGCTGCAGTCCATGGGGTCGCTAAGAGTCAGACACGACTGACCGACTTCACTTTCACTTTTCACTTTCATGCATTGGAGAAGGAAATGGCAACCCACTCCAGTGTTCTTGCCTGGAGAATCCCAGGGACAGGGGAGCCTGGTGGGCTGCCGTCTCTGGGGTCACACAGAGTTGGACACGACTGAAGCGACTTAGCAGTAGCAGCAGTATATGAATTGTAATTTCAATAAGGCTGCTTTTTAAAAAAATAAGTTGCATGTAAAAACTGGTGAAATATGAATGAGGTCTGCACCTGGGTTAACATTATTGTGCCAGCATGGGTATCCTGGCTTTGACAACGTATCACGTGCATTATAGTAGGTGAAGGGTACATGGGGATTCTCAGTACTCTTTGGCAACATCTTGTGAGTCACAGATTAAATCAAAATATAAAAATTCTCTTTTAAGAAAAGTGTGCTACTCCGTGCACTTGGCTGAAAGACCTGTGAAGTAGGAGGGAACACGGGCAATGGACAGAAAGAAAGATAACAGGGTTACTACAGCAAGAGCAGTCAAGTAGGTCAGCCACTCCATGGTTCTCCCTGTGTGAAGAAACAAGCAACGTGGTGCCTGCATTCAGGCAGCAACAATACATGCAGAGGCCTCTACTGGAAAGGAAGGACTAGGATCTAGGAATAACTGTTACACACAGGAGGAACGAGGAGCGTCCATCCCTCCTGTAGCTATAGGTACACCCCAATCAGTAGTTTGTCCTGCATCTCCCCCAGGTGAGTTCAATGACTTCAGGCAGTTTGCCAGCCCACTCCCAGCATCACTTCATGAATCTCCTTCATATACAGGCTGGAGTAAATTGATATAGCTTTCCCAGCATAGCCTAACAGGGCAACACAAATACAAAGATACACACAGAATCACGCATCAGTTGCGATTAGCCAGCATCATGAGAGAGAGGTACCATGCAGGAAAGAACGCACACATGAAGAAACAGTGAATAGAGCTGCAGCACTGGACTTCAGACACCAGCCCTGCTTTAATTAATACAGATTCCCTGAGCTTCTCCGGTATGTGCCAGGCACCTCTTTAACTTCTGTAGATACCACAGTAAACACAACAGGCAAAGCTGCTACCACCATGGACATTTCAATTTTTACTGGCTCAGACAGACAACAAAACAATAAGCAAAGGAAAATATCAGAGTGCAAAACATGTTTTGGACAAAACCAAAGCAAGAAAGGTATGTGGGGGAGAGAAAAGAACGTGTATGTGAGGATATTAAGTGCTCCTTTGGATAAAGTAGTCAGGGATTATCTCTCTGATGAGATTTAAATAATGGGTGGAAGCAAGTTTTACAGCATTCAGAGGGAAAACAAGGCAAGCAGCAGGAGGAACAGCTGTATGTGTGTGAAGGGTTTGAAGTGTTGACAGCAGGGAAACCAAAATGTCTGGAGCAGAATGGGCCAGGAGGAAAAGTTCAGTGAATCCATAGGAGCCTTATCTTCCAGGACATTCTAGGCCATCTTAAGGACTTGGGATTTTATTCTAAGCTTAATTGATACAGCTCCTCTCGACTGCTCTTACAGCTGCCACGCTTGTGCTCCGTCGCAGCTGCCGGGGGCTCGTTTTAGAAAAGGCAGAGGAACCAGAGATCAAATTGCCAACATCCGCTGGATCATGGAAAAAGCAAGAGAGTTCCAGAAAAACATCTATTTCTGCTTTATTGACTATGCCAAAGCCTTTGATGTGTGGATCATAATAAACTGTGGAAAATTCTGAAAGAGATAGAAATACCAGACCACCTGACCTGCCTCTTGAGAAATCTGTATGCAGGCCAGGAAGCAACAGTTAGAACTGCACATGGAACAACAGACTGGTTCCAAATAGGAAAAGGAGTACGTCAAGGCTGTATATTGTCACCCTGCTTATTTAACTTATATACAGAGTACATCATGAGAAATGCTGGACTGGAAGAANATATCAGAGTAATGAAATAGTTTTGGAAAATAAAAAAAGGAATAAAATACTGATACATGCTACAAAATGGATGAAAACATTAGGCGAATCTACAGAGACAGAAGGTAAACTAGTGATTGCCTAGGACTGGAGGATAGAGCACCAAGAGTGACAGCTAATGGGTATGGGTTCTCTTTTAGGATGTGATGGTTGCAGAACTCTGTGAATTTGTGTCAAAGCAGTGAGATGTACACTTTAAGTGGGTGAATTTTGTGACATATGAATCACATGGCACATAGTATATGAATTCAGAGAAGGCAATGGCACCCCACCCCAGTACTCTTGCCTGGAAAATCCCATGGACAGAGGAGCCTGGTAGGCTGCAGTCCATGGGGTCGCTAAGAGTCAGACACGACTGACCGACTTCACTTTCACTTTTCACTTTCATGCATTGGAGAAGGAAATGGCAACCCACTCCAGTGTTCTTGCCTGGAGAATCCCAGGGACAGGGGAGCCTGGTGGGCTGCCGTCTCTGGGGTCACACAGAGTTGGACACGACTGAAGCGACTTAGCAGTAGCAGCAGTATATGAATTGTAATTTCAATAAGGCTGCTTTTTAAAAAAATAAGTTGCATGTAAAAACTGGTGAAATATGAATGAGGTCTGCACCTGGGTTAACATTATTGTGCCAGCATGGGTATCCTGGCTTTGACAACGTATCACGTGCATTATAGTAGGTGAAGGGTACATGGGGATTCTCAGTACTCTTTGGCAACATCTTGTGAGTCACAGATTAAATCAAAATATAAAAATTCTCTTTTAAGAAAAGTGTGCTACTCCGTGCACTTGGCTGAAAGACCTGTGAAGTAGGAGGGAACACGGGCAATGGACAGAAAGAAAGATAACAGGGTTACTACAGCAAGAGCAGTCAAGTAGGTCAGCCACTCCATGGTTCTCCCTGTGTGAAGAAACAAGCAACGTGGTGCCTGCATTCAGGCAGCAACAATACATGCAGAGGCCTCTACTGGAAAGGAAGGACTAGGATCTAGGAATAACTGTTACACACAGGAGGAACGAGGAGCGTCCATCCCTCCTGTAGCTATAGGTACACCCCAATCAGTAGTTTGTCCTGCATCTCCCCCAGGTGAGTTCAATGACTTCAGGCAGTTTGCCAGCCCACTCCCAGCATCACTTCATGAATCTCCTTCATATACAGGCTGGAGTAAATTGATATAGCTTTCCCAGCATAGCCTAACAGGGCAACACAAATACAAAGATACACACAGAATCACGCATCAGTTGCGATTAGCCAGCATCATGAGAGAGAGGTACCATGCAGGAAAGAACGCACACATGAAGAAACAGTGAATAGAGCTGCAGCACTGGACTTCAGACACCAGCCCTGCTTTAATTAATACAGATTCCCTGAGCTTCTCCGGTATGTGCCAGGCACCTCTTTAACTTCTGTAGATACCACAGTAAACACAACAGGCAAAGCTGCTACCACCATGGACATTTCAATTTTTACTGGCTCAGACAGACAACAAAACAATAAGCAAAGGAAAATATCAGAGTGCAAAACATGTTTTGGACAAAACCAAAGCAAGAAAGGTATGTGGGGGAGAGAAAAGAACGTGTATGTGAGGATATTAAGTGCTCCTTTGGATAAAGTAGTCAGGGATTATCTCTCTGATGAGATTTAAATAATGGGTGGAAGCAAGTTTTACAGCATTCAGAGGGAAAACAAGGCAAGCAGCAGGAGGAACAGCTGTATGTGTGTGAAGGGTTTGAAGTGTTGACAGCAGGGAAACCAAAATGTCTGGAGCAGAATGGGCCAGGAGGAAAAGTTCAGTGAATCCATAGGAGCCTTATCTTCCAGGACATTCTAGGCCATCTTAAGGACTTGGGATTTTATTCTAAGCTTAATTGATACAGCTCCTCTCGACTGCTCTTACAGCTGCCACGCTTGTGCTCCGTCGCAGCTGCCGGGGGCTCGTTTTAGAAAAGGCAGAGGAACCAGAGATCAAATTGCCAACATCCGCTGGATCATGGAAAAAGCAAGAGAGTTCCAGAAAAACATCTATTTCTGCTTTATTGACTATGCCAAAGCCTTTGATGTGTGGATCATAATAAACTGTGGAAAATTCTGAAAGAGATAGAAATACCAGACCACCTGACCTGCCTCTTGAGAAATCTGTATGCAGGCCAGGAAGCAACAGTTAGAACTGCACATGGAACAACAGACTGGTTCCAAATAGGAAAAGGAGTACGTCAAGGCTGTATATTGTCACCCTGCTTATTTAACTTATATACAGAGTACATCATGAGAAATGCTGGACTGGAAGAAGCACAAGCTGGAATCAAGATTGCCCGGAGAAACATCAATAACTTCAGATATGCAGATGACACCAGCCTTATGGCAGAAAGTGAAGAGGAACTAAAAAGCCTCTTGATGAAAGTGAAAGAGGAGAGTGAAAAAGTTGGCTTAAAGCTCAACATTCAGAAAACGAAGATCATGGCATCCGGTCCCATCACTTCATGGGAAATAGATAGGGAAACTGGAAACAGTGGATGACTTTATTTTGGGGGGCTCCAAAATCACTGCAAATGGTGATTGCAGCCGTGAAATTAAAAGACGCTTATGCCTTGGAAGGAAAGTTGTGACCAACCTAGACAGCATATTAAAAAGCAGAGATATTACTTTACCAACAAAGGTCCAACTAGTCAAGGCTATGGTTTTTCCTGTGGTCATATATGGATGTGAGAGTTGGACTATAAAGTAAGCTGAGGGCTGAAAAATTGATCCTTTTGAACTGTAGTGTTGGAGAAGACTCTTGAGAGTCCCTTGGACTGCAAGGAGATCCAACCAGTCCATCCTAAAGGAGATCGGTCCTGGGTGTTCATTGGAAGGACTCCAATGAAACTCCAATAGTTTGGCCACCTGATGTAAAGAGCTGACTCATTTGAAAAGACCCTGATGTTGGGAAAGATAGAGGGCAAGAGAAGGGGACAACAGAGGATGAGATGGTTGGATGGCATCACCGACTCGATGGATATGGGTTTGGGTGGACTCCGGGAGTTGGTGATGGACAGGGAGGCCTGGCATGCTGCGGTTCATGGGATCGCAAAGAGTCAGACACGACTGAGCGACTGAACTGAACTGAACTGATACAGCATGTTCCAAGAGTATTTTAACCAGCAATTCCTTAAAAAGCATCAGCCAGCAATCATGCAAACTAAAGGCTTCATCTTTGAAATGAATCATTCAACAGATGAATAGAATAGCAGATGGGAAACACAAAAGAGCAAATTAATGAGCTGGAGGTAAAACCCAAATATCTTTTCCAGAATAGAGAACACACATACAATAAAAAGATGTAAGGTGAGAAGAGAAAGATAGAACCTCAAGCAATCCATGAAGAAGATCCAAATTTTATCCAACAGAAATTTTGGAAGATACTGTTAGAAAAGTCCTTTTAGAAAAAATGGAAAAGAGACAATGTTCAAAGCAATATAAATATATACCATTGAGAAGCTTCAATTTATGAGAAACTGAGCAAATTCTAAAGGAGATCAGTCCTGGGTGTTCTTTGGAAGAAATGATGCTAAAGCTGAAACTCCACCTCATGCAAAGAGCTGACTCATTGAAAAAGACTCTGATGCTGGGAGAGATTGGGGGCAGGAGGAGAGGGAATGACAGAGGATGAGATGGCTGGATGGCATCACCGACTCGATGGATGTGAGTTTGAGTGAACTCCAGGAGTTGGTGATGGACAGGGAGGCCTGGCGTGCTGCAATTCATGGGGTTGCAAAGAGTCGGACATGACTGAGCGACTGAACTGAACTGAACTGAGCAAATTCTGCACCAAATAAAGACATGTGAAAGTGAAAGTCACTCAGTAGTATCCAACTCTTTGCGACCGCATGGACTATACAGTCCATGGAATTTTCCACGCCAGAGTACTGGAGTGGGTAGCTTTTCGCTTCTCCAGAGGATCTTCCCAACCCAGGGATTGAACTCAGGTCTCCCACATTGCAGGTAGATTTTTTACCAGCTGAGCCACAAGGGAAGCTCTGACATAAGTATTTACCAAACATCCATGAATCATTACAAAATATGACAATATACTACATAATGAAGAAGACAGACAGTTATTTTATAAGATTATTAGAATCTCTAAATGTAAACAAAGTGCTGGACACGACTGAGCGACTGAACTGAAATGTAAACAAGGCAAACCTTGCCCAAGAATAAAATTAAAGGTCAATTTCACTTAAGAACTTAAGAGGTAGAGTCCTAAATAAAAAATAGCACATCAAATCTGGTGGTGTATTAAAAAAAAAAAATGGCCAGGTAGAATTTACTATTTTTTTAAAAAACTGTGTATGTAATTTATTACGTTAACACGTTAAAAGTTGAAGAAATATGATTATGTCATATGGTGTAAGTAAAACTTTAGGTAGATTTCAACATACATTTAAACTTTAATTTTTATTTTTTCAGCTCTAAGAGATTTATTAAAGAAAGGCTCCCTAGAGACATCAAGTGAATGGGAGAACAGGGAAAGGGAAGACGCTGAGAAAGGATGTGATTTCATGTGACGTCCCAGCCTAATTCCAAGGGGAGCTCTGGAGTATATTCCTTAGACCATGTCATTCACTGAAGCCAGGGAAGAGGGTTTTACAACTCCTGAACCCATTACTGGCCTTAGGCTGTGGGGAATGTCAGGACAGGTTGGGAGGTAGGTTAACCATGGGGAACACAAACTCCCAAGTACTGCTGGCTCTCATATGGATTGAACTGGCTCCAAGGCCAGAGACACCTGCCTTTGATTGCAGAGCACTTAGAGATTTGACTGCTGAGCACTGGAGACTGGGCATTCAGAATTGGAAAAGTATGCAATGGATCTCTCAATAGCATTGGAAAGAAGGATGAGCAATGAAGAGTTGATGCTTTTGAACTGTGGTGTTGAAGAAGACTCTTGAGAGTCCCTTGAACTTCAAGGAGATCCAACCAGTCCATCCTAAAGGAAATTAATTATGAATATTCATTGGAAGGACTGATGCTGAAACTCCACTGCTTTGGCCACTGGATGCGAAGAGCCAACTCATTAGAAAAGACCTGCTGGGAAAGATTGAGGGCAGGAGGAGAAGGGGATGACAGACAATGAGACAGTTGGATGGCATCACTGACTCAATGGACATGAATTTGAGCAAGCTCTGGGAGATGAAGGACAGGGAAGCCTGGCATGCTGCTGTCTATGGGGTCGCAAAGAGTCAAATGCAACTGCGTGAACAACAACAGTGCCTAACCTCCCATAATTGCTTTTCTCACCACCAGGTACCAATTAAGGGGCTTTCGTGAGGTTCTGCTGAGAGAGAAAATGACTAATGCCTTCTGAAAGTCCTAAGATTAACTTTTCATCATCCAGAGACATATCTCCTCCTTCCAGTCATTAGAAATAATGTCCCTGGAAAGCCTTTGAAGGTCTGAGCAGCCATCCTGGTTAAAGATGACTGAGGGCATTTGAAAGCTGTGGAAGACGTATTTCTGACTCTCTTGGCACTTCAGTTCAGTGATTTTCCGAGACAGGAACGCACCGACTGAAGTAGACAGTCGAGTGGACCGAGGGTAGATCCAGAAGCTAGATGAAAGTGAAAGTGAAGTCGCTTAGTCGTGCCCGCCTCTTTGCGACCCCGTGGATAGTGGCCTGCCCCAAGCTCCTCTGTCCATGGGATTTTCAAGGCAAGAGTACTGGAGTGGGTTGCCATTTCCTTCTCCAGAAGCTAGATGTGAGTGGTCGAACATTCCATAGTCTGCACAGGGATTTAAAAAGTCTACCATTCTTTTCCTGGTCTCTGATTGTCCTTTCACAGAAGGGTCGAGCCAGAGGTTCTCAGTGGTCCAGGAGTCAATTTTGTTCAGCATTTAGTTCAATGGTATCTTCATTTATTCCTTATTTGATGCTATTTCTTTCTTTATTTGGAGCCTAGTTACTGACCTATATCACATTCTTCTCTCTGAAGAATTTCTTTTAACATCTCTTACATGACAGAACGACTGGCAAAAAATTTCCTCAATTTTTATTTGTTTGAGAAAGCCTTCATTTCTGTTTCACTATTAAAGGATGATTTCACAGGCTACGGAATTCTGGATTGGTGGTTTTTTCTCTCAATGCTTTAAATATTTCACTTCACTCTCTTCTTGTTTGCATGGTTTCTGAGAAAGTGGATGTAATTCTTATCTTTTCTTCCATGTAGATAAGGTGTTTTCCCCTCTGGCTCCTTTCAAGGTTTGTTTGTTTTTTTTTTCCTTTGATTTTCTAATGTTTGAATATAACATGCTTACATGTAGCAGTTTAAAATTTTTTTGTTTTTATCATAAAAATCCTGCTTGGTATTCTCTGCACTTTCTGCAACTGTGGTTTGGTGTCTGGCATTAATTTGGAGGACATCCTCAGTCATTATCACTTCAGATATTGCTTCTGTTCCTTTCTCTCTTCTCTTCTAGTATTCCCATTATGCATACATTAGATCTTTTGTAGATTTCTCACAATTTCAGGTTATGCTATTCTGTTTTCTTCAGTCTTTTTTTCTCTTTGCTTTTCAGTTTGGAAGTTTCCATTGAGATATCCTCAAGCTCAGAGATTCTTCCCTCAGGTGTATGTAGTCTAATGGCCCCATTGAAGCCATTTTTCATTTCTGTTCCAGTACTTTGATCACTAGCATTTCTCTTTGCTTCTTTCATAAGACTTCCATCCCTCTGTTACATTATCTGTCTGTGCTCATGTGTTGTCTAGCTGTCCCATTTAGTTCAGTTCAGTTCAATCACTCATTCATGTCCAACTCTTTGCAACACCATGAACTGCAGCACACCAGGCCTCCCTGTCCATCACCAACTCCTGGAGTCCACCCAAACCCATGTCCATCAAGTCGGTGATGCCATCCAACCATCTCATACTCTGTCATCCCCTTCTCCTCTTGTCCTCTCTCTTTCCCAGCATCAGGGTCTTTTTAAATGAGTCAGCTCTTCACATCAGGTGGCCAAAGTATTGGAGTTTCAGCTTCAACATCAGTCCTTCCAATGAACACCCAGGACTGATATCCTTTAGGATGGACTGGTTGGATCTCCTTGCAGTCCAAGGGACTCTCAAGAGTCTTCCCCAACACCACAGTTCAAAAGCATCAATTTTTCGGTGCTCAGCTTTCTTCACAGTCCAACTCTCGCAGTCATACATGACCACTGGAAAAACCATAGCTCTGACTAGATGGGCCTTTGTTGGCAAAGTAATGTGTCTGCTCTTCAATATGCTATCTAGGTTGGTCATAACTTTTCTTCCAAGGAGTATGCGTCTTTTAATTTCATGGCTGCAGTCACCATCTGCAGTGATTTTGAAGCCCAAAAAGATAAAGTCTGACACTGTTTCCACTGTTTCCACATCTATTTCCCATGAAGTGATGGGACCAGATGCCATGATCTTCGTTTTCTGAATGTTGAGCTTTAAGCCAACTTTTTCACTCTCCTCTTTCACTTTCATCAAGAGGCTCTTTAGTTCCTCTTCACTTTCTGCCATAAGGGTGGTGTCATCTGCATGTCTGAGGTTATTGATATTTCTCCCGGCAATCTGGATTCCAGCTTGTGCTGTCCCATTAGGTTCGTTAATAAACTAGTCATAGTTGTTTTAAATTTCTGGCCTGATAATGCCAATATTCCTGCCATATATGACTCTGGTTCTGATGCTTACTCGATCTCTTTAAACTGTGTTTTTGCCTTTTAGTATGCCTTCCAATTGTTTGCTTGATAGCCAGACATGGTATCCGGAGGTAAAGGAAGAAGTGTACGTGTACCTTTTTTGACGTGTGGTGAGGTGTGGGAAGAGAGGAGGTATTCTGTGGTCCTGTGGTTTGGCCTCAGTCTTTTGAGGAGCCTGTGTCCCTGCAATGTGAACCTTCCCAGTGCTTCTAAGTTCTCCCCCCTCTCCTAACTGTGACGGCATGGCTACACAGGGCTAGAGTTGAGTATTTCCCTTCCCCCAGGTGCGCTGCACTCTGATGAAATTCCACCCGGTTAGCCTCTGGTAAAATAGTTTATTCTGGGGGCAGCCTCTGTTAAGAAGAATAGAAGGCAATGGCATGTTTCACACAGGTTCTTTTCCCCCTCTCTGCTAGAGGCACAGGGGGATTAGATTTTTCTCTGATATTCACTGTGAAGACCTGTGGCGCTCCTAGTGATAAGATTCACAAAAGTGCGGAACTGGCCCCATGACTGGATTTCCCTGGAACTTTTAACTTTCGGGCTTGTCCATACTAAGCATCTAGCAAGTCTTCAATGCTTACAGTTCAGATTTTCCTACCATGGCACTCGTTTCCAGAGAGGTTTCTCTTCATGGGTTTCTGCTCCAGTAAGTTGAAATTTTCTGTATCCACCAGTCTGTCTATTCAATTTGGGGGGCAGCAATATGCCTGGTGACTACATTTCTCTGATGGATCTAAATAGAGTTTGTAGTTTTTCAGTTTGTTCATATTTTTACTATTTGAGATGAAGCAACTTCTAAGCTTCTTAAATGTATAGGAAGGTATCTATCAAAAACCTAAACCATATTTAATGACAGAATTTTAGAACCATCTTAGATAAAGTCATTTCTTCATTTTTAACTCATATTCAGTGCATCTTGGAGGGCTTAGATAATACCCCCCTCCAAAAGAAATAAAATATAAATACTGGTAAGGGAAGGAAAATACTCTTTTTATTTGCCTATAGTATTATTTTCTACTAGCAAATCCAGAGCAATAAACCAATAAGTTCTTAGAAGCATGAAGAAAATTCAGTATGGCATAAAATGTAAGATCAACTTTTAAAATATTTCTATATATCACTAAAAACAAAGTAGAAAACACTATTTTTAAAAGGCCTTTTTCACATATGTACCAAAAATCATAAGGCATTTAGACATAAAATTGATGTTTAAGATGTGTAAGACCCTTGTGGAGAAATTACAAAACGTTATTAAAAGACATAAAAGAAGATTTGAATAAATTAAAAGTATTCAAGATTTTATTACAAGTCCTAAACAAGGAAAGAGATAGAGAAAACAGAGTATAAATGGTTGAAAGAAAGATATAAAATTGAACTTTGTGCAATCAATAATATTGGTCACTCAGAAAATTAGAGTGACTCCAAGAAGAAACTGGCAAAATATTTTCATGGATTTTCAGCAAGGGATCCTACGCATATGATCTTTATGCAATAAATTAATATCTTTCCTCTATTCCCTCAGTAACCAATGAAAAAATACATTGGAAAAAAGTAAGTTCCTGTTTGTAGTGGTTGAATAGTATCTCCCTTAAAATTCATATCCACTTAAAACCTTAGAATATGACTATATGGAAACAGTTTTTGCAGATAAAATCAGTTAAGGATCTTGAGATAAATTGGATGTGTCTTCCCTTTCTCTTCACTTCTCCTTTCCTCAGCTGTATGTACAGCCTCCTCAGACAACCACTTTGTTTTCTTACGTTTCTTTTTCTTTGGAAGGGTTCTGGTCACTGACTCCTGTATAATGATATGAACCTCTGTCCATAGTTGTTCAGGGACTCTGTCTACCAGACCTAATTCCTTGAATTTATTTTTCACCTCCACTGTATAATAATAAAGGGTCTGATTTGGGTCATAACTGAATGACCTAGTGGTCTTCCCTACTTACTTCAATTTAAGCCTGAATTTTACAATAAGGAACTCATGATCTGAGCCACAGTCAGCTGCAGGTCTTGTTTTTTTCTGACTTTATATAGATTTCTTCCATCTGCGGTTTCAATGAATATAATCAATATGATGTCAGTATTGACCGTTTGGTGATGTCCATGTGTAGAGCTGTCTCTTGTGTCATTGGAAAATGGTATTTGCTACAACTAGGGTGTTCTCTAGACAAAACTCTCTTAGCCTTTGCCCTGCTTCATTTTGTACTCCAAGTCCAAACTTGCCTGTTACTCCAGGTATCTCTTAACTTCCTACTTTTGTATTTAAGTCTCTATGATGAAAAGGACCTTTTTCTCTCTCTCTCTTTTTTTTTTTTGGTATTAGTTCTAGAAGGTCTTGTAGGTCTTCATAAAACTGTTCAACTTCAGCTTCTTTGGCATCAGTGCTTGGGGCATAAACTTTGATTACTGTGATGTTGAATAGTTTGTCTTGGAAATGAAATTATTCTGTTGTTTTTTGAGATTGCACCTAAATACCTCATTTCAGACTCTTTTGTTGATTATGAGGGCTATACCATTTCTTCTAAGGGATTCTTGCCCACAGTAATAGATACAATAGTCATCTGAATTAAATTTGCAAATTCCCGTCCATTCTAGTTCACCGATTCCTAAAATGTAGATGTTCACTCTTGCCATCTCCAGCTTTACCATGACCAATTTACCTTGATTCATGGACCTAACATTTCAGATTCCTATGCAACAATGTCCTTCATAGCACTGGACTTTACTTTCACTACCAGACACATCCACAACTGAGCATCATTTCTGCTTTGGCCCAGCCACTTCATTCTTTCTGGAGCTCCTAGTTATTGCCCTCTGCTCTTCTCCAGTAGCATATTGGACACTTTCTGACTTCTGGGGGCTCATTCTCCAATGCAAAACCATCCCAAAGAAAAAGAAATGCAACAAGGCAAAATAGTTGTCTGAGGAGGCTTTACACATAGCTGAAGAAAGAAGAGAAGCAAAAAGCAAGGGAAAAAAGGAAAGATGTATCTAACTGAATGCAGAGTTTCAAAGAATAATAAAGAGAGATAAGAAGGTCTTCTTAAATGAACAGCCCATAGAAGTAGACGAAAACAACAAAATGATAGAGACTAGAGATCTCTTCAAGAAAATTGGCTATATCAAGGGAATATTTCATGCAAGGATGGGCATGATAAAGGACAGAAACAGTAAGGATCTAACAGAAGCAGAAGATATTAAAAAGAGGTGGTGAAAATACACAGGAGAACTATACAAAAAAGGTTTTAATGACCCAGATAATCATGACGGTATGGTCATCATCTACAGCCTGACATCTTGGAGTCTAAAGTCAAGTGGGCCTTAGGAAGCATTACTAAACAAAGCTAGTCAAGGTGATGGAATTCCAATTAAGCTATTTCAAATCTTAAAAGATGATGTTGTTAAAGTGCCGCACTCAATATGTCAGCAAATTTGGAAAACTCAGCAGTGGCCGCAGGACTGGAAAAAGTCAGTTTTCATTCCAATCCAAAAGAAGGGCAATGCCAAAGAATGCTCAAACTACCACACAGTTGTGCTCATTTTGCATGCCAGTAGGTTATGCTCAAAACCCTTGAAGCTAGGTTTCAGCAGTACGTGAGCCGAGAACTTCCAGATGTACAAGCTGGGTTTAGAAAAGGCAGAGAAACCAGAGATTTCTAAACTAGAACCAGTTTAGAACTAGATTTTTAAACTAAACCAGAGAAACTGCCAACATTCATTGGATCATAGAGAAAGCAAGGGAATTGCAGAAAAACATCTACTTCCACTTTGTTGGCTATGCTACAGCCTTTGAACGCATGGATCACAGCAAACTGCGGAAAATTCTGAAAGAGATGGGAATACCAGACCACCTTACCTGCCTCCTATGTGCAAGTCAAGAAGCAACAGTTAGAACCTTATGTGGAAAAACTGGCTGGTTCAAAATTGGAAAAGGAGTACATCAAGGCTGTATATTGTCACCCTGTTTATTTAATGTACATGCAGATTACATCATTCAAAATGCTGGGCTGGATGAATCACAAGCCAGAATCAATATTGCCAGGAGAAATATCGACAACCTTAAATAGGCAGATGATACCACTCTAATGGCAGAAAGCGAAGAGGAACTAAAGAGCCTCTTGATGAAGGTAAAAGAGTAGAGTGAAAAAGCTGGCTTAAAACTCAACATTAAAAAAAACAAAGATCATGGCATCTGTGATGCTCCCATCACTTCATAGAAAATAGATGGGGAAAAGGTGGAAGTAGTGACATTTTATTTTCTTGGGCTCCAAAATCACTGTGGATGGTGACTGCAGCCATGAAACTAAAAGACACTTGCTCCTTGGAAGGAAAGCTATGACAAACCTAGACAATGTATTAGAAAGCAAAGACATCACTCTGTCAACAAAGGTCTGTATAGTCAAAGCTATGGTTTTTCCAGTAGTCATATATGGATGTGAGAGTTGGACCATAAAGAAGGGTGAGTGTCGAAGAATTGATACCTTCGAATTGTGGTGCTGGAGAAGACTCTTGAGAGTCCCTCAGACTGCAAGGAGATAAAACCAGTCAATCTTAAAGGAAATCAACCCTGAATTTTCATTGGAAGGTCAGATCCTGAAGCTTCAATACTTTGACCACCTGATGCAAAGAGCTGACTCACTGGAAAAGTCCCTGATGGTGGGAAAGATTGAAGGCAAAAGGAGTAGAGGGTGTCAGAGGATGAGATGGTTAGATAGCATCACAGACTCAATGGACATGAATCTGAGCAAACTCTAGGAGATGGTGAAAGATAGGGAAGCCTGGCCATGCTTCAGTCCATGGATTCACAAGGAGTTGGAAACAACTTAGCAAGTGAACTTAAACCACAGTTTGAGACAAAATCATCTTGGATGTAGAATGGGTTTGGGAGTTTCGGATGGACATGCACCCACTGCTATATTTAAAATGGATAACCAACAAGGACCTACTGTATAGCACATGGAACTTGCTCAATGTTATGTGGCAGTCTGGATGGGAGGGGAGTTTGGAGTATAATGGATACATGTATATATATGGCTGAGTCCCTTTGCTTTCCACCTGAAACTATCACAACATTGTTAATGGGCTATACCTTAATACAAAATAAAAAGTTTCTAAAAATAAATTAAGTAAATAAAATCATTTCCAAGTTAAAAACAACAACAAAAAAAGAATGAGTCTTAAATTCAATGACTTACGTCTTCATAAGAAAAATGAGAGGAAGATTTTTGAGACAAAAAGAAGACACATGAAGATGTGGGCAGAGATGCAAATTATGATGCCACAAAGCAAGGACTGCCAAGGGACAGCAGAAACTGGAAGAAGCAAGAAAGAACCTTCTTTTAGACCTTCGGTGTGTGACCTTTTAGGTCTTAGGTGTGTGGCCCTGCCTACAGCTTGATTTGAACTTTTATTCTCCAGAACAATAAGAGAATAAATTACTGTTACTTAAGTCACAGAGTTTAAGAGTATTTTTTATGGCAGTCCTAGGAAAACAATACAACATTTATGACCCCACAGGAACTATAAATTATCTAGGAATAAATCCAAATATTAATGTGTACAATCTTAATGGGGAAAAAATCATATATTTTTAAGAAAGGTTAAAAGAATGTAAGAATTCTGAGAAATTTAAGAATTTTAAGAAGTTAAATTCTTTAATTTAAGAAGTTTAAGAATCTGTCTTCCCTGGTGGCTCAGTGGTAAAGAATCTGCCTGCAAGGCAAGAAACACAGGTTCGATTCCTGGGTCGGGAAGATCCCATGGAGAAGGGAATGGCAACCCATTTCAGTGTTCTTGCCTAGAAATCCCATGGAAGAGTAGCCCGGCGGGCCACAGTCCATGGGGTCCCAAAGAGTTGGACATGACTTAGAGACTAAATACAGACTACAACACAATATTCAATTGTTTTATAAATCTATAGTGAGTTAAATAGCATTATTGGCATAAAATGAAGATCAGATCAATTTAAAAAAAATAAAGATTCCAGAAACAGACTCATTTCATAAATATAAGAAAGCCAAGTTGCAGAAGAATTACAATGACAGATGAATTTCCAAAAAGATACTTGGCCTCAGAAAGATTCAAAAGAATACAAATAAAAAGGAAAAAAATCCCCCTTTTTTTATACTAGGCAAAAAATAAAATGTCTTATAATATCAATTGCTTGGTAAAGATTAGAAGGAAAGGTATTTTCATACTGCTGTTGTGTTACAAAGTATAGCCACTAAGGAGGACAATTAGGAAGTGTAGTAATCAATTAAAATTGAATATATGCATACTCTGCTGCTGCTGCTGCTAAGTCACTTCAGTCGTGTCCGACTCTGTGTGACC
>SJYX01020371.1:39447-53319 GCA_006410675.1 Oreotragus oreotragus
GATGTGAGAGTTGGACCATAAAGAAGGGTGAGTGTCGAAGAATTGATACCTTCGAATTGTGGTGCTGGAGAAGACTCTTGAGAGTCCCTCAGACTGCAAGGAGATAAAACCAGTCAATCTTAAAGGAAATCAACCCTGAATTTTCATTGGAAGGTCAGATCCTGAAGCTTCAATACTTTGACCACCTGATGCAAAGAGCTGACTCACTGGAAAAGTCCCTGATGGTGGGAAAGATTGAAGGCAAAAGGAGTAGAGGGTGTCAGAGGATGAGATGGTTAGATAGCATCACAGACTCAATGGACATGAATCTGAGCAAACTCTAGGAGATGGTGAAAGATAGGGAAGCCTGGCCATGCTTCAGTCCATGGATTCACAAGGAGTTGGAAACAACTTAGCAAGTGAACTTAAACCACAGTTTGAGACAAAATCATCTTGGATGTAGAATGGGTTTGGGAGTTTCGGATGGACATGCACCCACTGCTATATTTAAAATGGATAACCAACAAGGACCTACTGTATAGCACATGGAACTTGCTCAATGTTATGTGGCAGTCTGGATGGGAGGGGAGTTTGGAGTATAATGGATACATGTATATATATGGCTGAGTCCCTTTGCTTTCCACCTGAAACTATCACAACATTGTTAATGGGCTATACCTTAATACAAAATAAAAAGTTTCTAAAAATAAATTAAGTAAATAAAATCATTTCCAAGTTAAAAACAACAACAAAAAAAGAATGAGTCTTAAATTCAATGACTTACGCCTTCATAAGAAAAATGAGAGGAAGATTTTTGAGACAAAAAGAAGACACATGAAGATGTGGGCAGAGATGCAAATTATGATGCCACAAAGCAAGGACTGCCAGGGGACAGCAGAAACTGGAAGAAGCAAGAAAGAACCTTCTTTTAGACCTTCGGTGTGTGACCTTTTAGGCCTTAGGTGTGTGGCCCTGCCCACAGCTTGATTTGAACTTTTATTCTCCAGAACAATAAGAGAATAAATTACTGTTGCTTAAGCCACTGAGTTTATTTGTGGGCAGGGGAGGATAGAGAGCTGGGAGAAAGTACCCAGACATATGGGAAGCTGTCTCTTATACACATCTAGATGTGTATAAGAGACAGGTGTGTGGCCCTGCCCACAGCTTGATTTGAACTTTTATTCTCCAGAACAATAAGAGAATAAATTACTGTTGCTTAAGCCACTGAGTTTATGAGTATTTTTTATGGCAGTCCTAGGAAAACAATACAACATTTATGACCCCACAGGAACTATAAATTATCTAGGAATAAACCCAAATATTAATGTGTACAATCTTAATGGGGAAAAAATCATATATTAAAGGTTAAAAGAATTTAAGAATTCTGAGAAATTTAAGAATTTTAAGAAATTAAATTCTTTAATTTAAGAAGTTTAAGAATCTGTCTTCCCTGGTGGCTCAGTGGTAAAGAATCTGTCTGCAAGGCAAGAAACACAGGTTCGATTCCTGGGTCGGGAAGATCCCATGGAGAAGGGAATGGCAACCCATTTCAGTGTTCTTGCCTAGAAATCCCATGGAAGAGTAGCCCGGCAGGCCACAGTCCACGGGGTCCCAAAGAGTTGGACATGACTTAGAGACTAAATACAGACTACAACACAATATTCAATTGTTTTATAAATCTATAGTGAGTTAAATAGCATTATTGGCATAAAATGAAGATCAGATCAATTTAAAAAAAATAAAGATTCCAGAAACAGACTCATTTCATAAATATAAGAAAGCCAAGTTGCAGAAGAATTACAATGACAGATGAATTTCCAAAAAGATACTTGGCCTCAGAAAGATTCAAAAGAATACAAATAAAAAGGAAAAAAATCCCCCTTTTTTTATACTAGGCAAAAAATAAAATGTCTTATAATATCAATTGCTTGGTAAAGATTAGAAGGAAAGGTATTTTCATACTGCTGTTGTGTTACAAAGTATAGCCACTAAGGAGGACAATTAGGAAGTGTAGTAATCAATTAAAATTGAATATATGCATACTCTGCTGCTGCTGCTGCTAAGTCACTTCAGTCGTGTCCGACTCTGTGTGACCCCATAGACGGCAGCCCACCAGGCTCCCCCATCCCTGGGATTCTCCAGGCAAGAATACTGGAGTGGGTTGCCATTTCCTTCTCCTATGCATGGAAGAGAAAAGTGAAAGTGAAGTCGCTCAGTCTGTCCGACTGTTAGCGACCCCATGCATACTCTAAGACTCAGCAAATCTATTTCTCAGCATTTAACTTATAGATACACTTACACTTATGCACAAGAAATCAAATGTAAGATATTTATTGCATAATTATTTGTGATAACAAAACGAATATCAATCAATTAGAATCAGTTAAATATACTAAGGTACATTCATGCAAAGAATATTATGCATCAAAGAATGAAGTACTCCTGTGAGAGCTAGTAACATGGAAAATAAACGTATGTGACATCAAGTTCAGAAATAAAATTTACACATTGATAAGAGTTTTATGGGACTTAATGATAAGCAATATTGATAGTATATCAGAAGAATTCAGGTAGGATTCATGCAAGCTCAAAGATCTTTAGAGTTAAGTGGAACTATGCTTACTCATTTTAACCTTAGAAATGCAAGTTTTAATCAAGTGATGTTGACACCTGTGCAGGATTTCATAGTCTAATCTGATTTAAATGATGAGTGACTATAAAGCTAATTTTGTGTCAGTCTGGCTGGCCTACAGTGCCAGCTGTAAATTTGGTTGAACGTTACTCCGGATGTTTTTGTGAAGGTGTTTTTGGTCCTCTCCACCTTTTTAAAGTTAATTTCTACTGGAGTATAATCGATCTACAATGTTGTGTGAGTGTCTGTTGTACAGCAAAGTGAATCAGTTATACTTGCACATATATTCACTCCTTTTTAGATTCTATTCCCATATAGGTCATTACAGAGCACTGAGTAGAGTTCCCTGTGCTACACAGTAGGTCCTTATTAACCTCAACCTCCCAATTTATCATAAGGGTGGTGTCATCTGCATGTCTGAGGTTATTGATATTTCTCCCGGCAATCTGGATTCCAGCTTGTGCTGTCCCATTAGGTTCGTTAATAAACTAGTCATAGTTGTTTTAAATTTCTGGCCTGATAATGCCAATATTCCTGCCATATATGACTCTGGTTCTGATGCTTACTCGATCTCTTTAAACTGTGTTTTTGCCTTTTAGTATGCCTTCCAATTGTTTGCTTGATAGCCAGACATGGTATCCGGAGGTAAAGGAAGAAGTGTACGTGTACCTTTTTTGACGTGTGGTGAGGTGTGGGAAGAGAGGAGGTATTCTGTGGTCCTGTGGTTTGGCCTCAGTCTTTTGAGGAGCCTGTGTCCCTGCAATGTGAACCTTCCCAGTGCTTCTAAGTTCTCCCCCCTCTCCTAACTGTGACGGCATGGCTACACAGGGCTAGTGTTGAGTATTTCCCTTCCCCCAGGTGCGCTGCACTCTGATGAAATTCCACCCGGTTAGCCTCTGGTAAAATAGTTTATTCTGGGGGCAGCCTCTGTTAAGAAGAATAGAAGGCAATGGCATGTTTCACACAGGTTCTTTTCCCCCTCTCTGCTAGAGGCACAGGGGGATTAGATTTTTCTCTGATATTCACTGTGAAGACCTGTGGCGCTCCTAGTGATAAGATTCACAAAAGTGCGGAACTGGCCCCATGACTGGATTTCCCTGGAACTTTTAACTTTCGGGCTTGTCCATACTAAGCATCTAGCAAGTCTTCAATGCTTACAGTTCAGATTTTCCTACCATGGCACTCGTTTCCAGAGGGGTTTCTCTTCATGGGTTTCTGCTCCAGTAAGTTGAAATTTTCTGTATCCACCAGTCTGTCTATTCAATTTGGGGGGCAGCAATATGCCTGGTGACTACATTTCTCTGATGGATCTAAATAGAGTTTGTAGTTTTTCAGTTTGTTCATATTTTTACTATTTGAGATGAAGCAACTTCTAAGCTTCTTAAATGTATAGGAAGGTATCTATCAAAAACCTAAACCATATTTAATGACAGAATTTTAGAACCATCTTAGATAAAGTCATTTCTTCATTTTTAACTCATATTCAGTGCATCTTGGAGGGCTTAGATAATACCCCCCTCCAAAAGAAATAAAATATAAATACTGGTAAGGGAAGGAAAATACTCTTTTTATTTGCCTATAGTATTATTTTCTACTAGCAAATCCAGAGCAATAAACCAATAAGTTCTTAGAAGCATGAAGAAAATTCAGTATGGCATAAAATGTAAGATCAACTTTTAAAATATTTCTATATATCACTAAAAACAAAGTAGAAAACACTATTTTTAAAAGGCCTTTTTCACATATGTACCAAAAATCATAAGGCATTTAGACATAAAATTGATGTTTAAGATGTGTAAGACCCTTGTGGAGAAATTACAAAACGTTATTAAAAGACATAAAAGAAGATTTGAATAAATTAAAAGTATTCAAGATTTTATTACAAGTCCTAAACAAGGAAAGAGATAGAGAAAACAGAGTATAAATGGTTGAAAGAAAGATATAAAATTGAACTTTGTGCAATCAATAATATTGGTCACTCAGAAAATTAGAGTGACTCCAAGAAGAAACTGGCAAAATATTTTCATGGATTTTCAGCAAGGGATCCTACGCATATGATCTTTATGCAATAAATTAATATCTTTCCTCTATTCCCTCAGTAACCAATGAAAAAATACATTGGAAAAAAGTAAGTTCCTGTTTGTAGTGGTTGAATAGTATCTCCCTTAAAATTCATATCCACTTAAAACCTTAGAATATGACTATATGGAAACAGTTTTTGCAGATAAAATCAGTTAAGGATCTTGAGATAAATTGGATGTGTCTTCCCTTTCTCTTCACTTCTCCTTTCCTCAGCTGTATGTACAGCCTCCTCAGACAACCACTTTGTTTTCTTACGTTTCTTTTTCTTTGGAAGGGTTCTGGTCACTGACTCCTGTATAATGATATGAACCTCTGTCCATAGTTGTTCAGGGACTCTGTCTACCAGACCTAATTCCTTGAATTTATTTTTCACCTCCACTGTATAATAATAAAGGGTCTGATTTGGGTCATAACTGAATGACCTAGTGGTCTTCCCTACTTACTTCAATTTAAGCCTGAATTTTACAATAAGGAACTCATGATCTGAGCCACAGTCAGCTGCAGGTCTTGTTTTTTTCTGACTTTATATAGATTTCTTCCATCTGCGGTTTCAATGAATATAATCAATATGATGTCAGTATTGACCGTTTGGTGATGTCCATGTGTAGAGCTGTCTCTTGTGTCATTGGAAAATGGTATTTGCTACAACTAGGGTGTTCTCTAGACAAAACTCTCTTAGCCTTTGCCCTGCTTCATTTTGTACTCCAAGTCCAAACTTGCCTGTTACTCCAGGTATCTCTTAACTTCCTACTTTTGTATTTAAGTCTCTATGATGAAAAGGACCTTTTTCTCTCTCTNGTCTTTTAATTTCATGGCTGCAGTCACCATCTGCAGTGATTTTGAAGCCCAAAAAGATAAAGTCTGACACTGTTTCCACTGTTTCCACATCTATTTCCCATGAAGTGATGGGACCAGATGCCATGATCTTCGTTTTCTGAATGTTGAGCTTTAAGCCAACTTTTTCACTCTCCTCTTTCACTTTCATCAAGAGGCTCTTTAGTTCCTCTTCACTTTCTGCCATAAGGGTGGTGTCATCTGCATGTCTGAGGTTATTGATATTTCTCCCGGCAATCTGGATTCCAGCTTGTGCTGTCCCATTAGGTTCGTTAATAAACTAGTCATAGTTGTTTTAAATTTCTGGCCTGATAATGCCAATATTCCTGCCATATATGACTCTGGTTCTGATGCTTACTCGATCTCTTTAAACTGTGTTTTTGCCTTTTAGTATGCCTTCCAATTGTTTGCTTGATAGCCAGACATGGTATCCGGAGGTAAAGGAAGAAGTGTACGTGTACCTTTTTTGACGTGTGGTGAGGTGTGGGAAGAGAGGAGGTATTCTGTGGTCCTGTGGTTTGGCCTCAGTCTTTTGAGGAGCCTGTGTCCCTGCAATGTGAACCTTCCCAGTGCTTCTAAGTTCTCCCCCCTCTCCTAACTGTGACGGCATGGCTACACAGGGCTAGAGTTGAGTATTTCCCTTCCCCCAGGTGCGCTGCACTCTGATGAAATTCCACCCGGTTAGCCTCTGGTAAAATAGTTTATTCTGGGGGCAGCCTCTGTTAAGAAGAATAGAAGGCAATGGCATGTTTCACACAGGTTCTTTTCCCCCTCTCTGCTAGAGGCACAGGGGGATTAGATTTTTCTCTGATATTCACTGTGAAGACCTGTGGCGCTCCTAGTGATAAGATTCACAAAAGTGCGGAACTGGCCCCATGACTGGATTTCCCTGGAACTTTTAACTTTCGGGCTTGTCCATACTAAGCATCTAGCAAGTCTTCAATGCTTACAGTTCAGATTTTCCTACCATGGCACTCGTTTCCAGAGAGGTTTCTCTTCATGGGTTTCTGCTCCAGTAAGTTGAAATTTTCTGTATCCACCAGTCTGTCTATTCAATTTGGGGGGCAGCAATATGCCTGGTGACTACATTTCTCTGATGGATCTAAATAGAGTTTGTAGTTTTTCAGTTTGTTCATATTTTTACTATTTGAGATGAAGCAACTTCTAAGCTTCTTAAATGTATAGGAAGGTATCTATCAAAAACCTAAACCATATTTAATGACAGAATTTTAGAACCATCTTAGATAAAGTCATTTCTTCATTTTTAACTCATATTCAGTGCATCTTGGAGGGCTTAGATAATACCCCCCTCCAAAAGAAATAAAATATAAATACTGGTAAGGGAAGGAAAATACTCTTTTTATTTGCCTATAGTATTATTTTCTACTAGCAAATCCAGAGCAATAAACCAATAAGTTCTTAGAAGCATGAAGAAAATTCAGTATGGCATAAAATGTAAGATCAACTTTTAAAATATTTCTATATATCACTAAAAACAAAGTAGAAAACACTATTTTTAAAAGGCCTTTTTCACATATGTACCAAAAATCATAAGGCATTTAGACATAAAATTGATGTTTAAGATGTGTAAGACCCTTGTGGAGAAATTACAAAACGTTATTAAAAGACATAAAAGAAGATTTGAATAAATTAAAAGTATTCAAGATTTTATTACAAGTCCTAAACAAGGAAAGAGATAGAGAAAACAGAGTATAAATGGTTGAAAGAAAGATATAAAATTGAACTTTGTGCAATCAATAATATTGGTCACTCAGAAAATTAGAGTGACTCCAAGAAGAAACTGGCAAAATATTTTCATGGATTTTCAGCAAGGGATCCTACGCATATGATCTTTATGCAATAAATTAATATCTTTCCTCTATTCCCTCAGTAACCAATGAAAAAATACATTGGAAAAAAGTAAGTTCCTGTTTGTAGTGGTTGAATAGTATCTCCCTTAAAATTCATATCCACTTAAAACCTTAGAATATGACTATATGGAAACAGTTTTTGCAGATAAAATCAGTTAAGGATCTTGAGATAAATTGGATGTGTCTTCCCTTTCTCTTCACTTCTCCTTTCCTCAGCTGTATGTACAGCCTCCTCAGACAACCACTTTGTTTTCTTACGTTTCTTTTTCTTTGGAAGGGTTCTGGTCACTGACTCCTGTATAATGATATGAACCTCTGTCCATAGTTGTTCAGGGACTCTGTCTACCAGACCTAATTCCTTGAATTTATTTTTCACCTCCACTGTATAATAATAAAGGGTCTGATTTGGGTCATAACTGAATGACCTAGTGGTCTTCCCTACTTACTTCAATTTAAGCCTGAATTTTACAATAAGGAACTCATGATCTGAGCCACAGTCAGCTGCAGGTCTTGTTTTTTTCTGACTTTATATAGATTTCTTCCATCTGCGGTTTCAATGAATATAATCAATATGATGTCAGTATTGACCGTTTGGTGATGTCCATGTGTAGAGCTGTCTCTTGTGTCATTGGAAAATGGTATTTGCTACAACTAGGGTGTTCTCTAGACAAAACTCTCTTAGCCTTTGCCCTGCTTCATTTTGTACTCCAAGTCCAAACTTGCCTGTTACTCCAGGTATCTCTTAACTTCCTACTTTTGTATTTAAGTCTCTATGATGAAAAGGACCTTTTTCTCTCTCTCTCTTTTTTTTTTTTGGTATTAGTTCTAGAAGGTCTTGTAGGTCTTCATAAAACTGTTCAACTTCAGCTTCTTTGGCATCAGTGCTTGGGGCATAAACTTTGATTACTGTGATGTTGAATAGTTTGTCTTGGAAATGAAATTATTCTGTTGTTTTTTGAGATTGCACCTAAATACCTCATTTCAGACTCTTTTGTTGATTATGAGGGCTATACCATTTCTTCTAAGGGATTCTTGCCCACAGTAATAGATACAATAGTCATCTGAATTAAATTTGCAAATTCCCGTCCATTCTAGTTCACCGATTCCTAAAATGTAGATGTTCACTCTTGCCATCTCCAGCTTTACCATGACCAATTTACCTTGATTCATGGACCTAACATTTCAGATTCCTATGCAACAATGTCCTTCATAGCACTGGACTTTACTTTCACTACCAGACACATCCACAACTGAGCATCATTTCTGCTTTGGCCCAGCCACTTCATTCTTTCTGGAGCTCCTAGTTATTGCCCTCTGCTCTTCTCCAGTAGCATATTGGACACTTTCTGACTTCTGGGGGCTCATTCTCCAATGCAAAACCATCCCAAAGAAAAAGAAATGCAACAAGGCAAAATAGTTGTCTGAGGAGGCTTTACACATAGCTGAAGAAAGAAGAGAAGCAAAAAGCAAGGGAAAAAAAGGAAAGATGTATCTAACTGAATGCAGAGTTTCAAAGAATAATAAAGAGAGATAAGAAGGTCTTCTTAAATGAACAGCCCATAGAAGTAGACGAAAACAACAAAATGATAGAGACTAGAGATCTCTTCAAGAAAATTGGCTATATCAAGGGAATATTTCATGCAAGGATGGGCATGATAAAGGACAGAAACAGTAAGGATCTAACAGAAGCAGAAGATATTAAAAAGAGGTGGTGAAAATACACAGGAGAACTATACAAAAAAGGTTTTAATGACCCAGATAATCATGACGGTATGGTCATCATCTACAGCCTGACATCTTGGAGTCTAAAGTCAAGTGGGCCTTAGGAAGCATTACTAAACAAAGCTAGTCAAGGTGATGGAATTCCAATTAAGCTATTTCAAATCTTAAAAGATGATGTTGTTAAAGTGCCGCACTCAATATGTCAGCAAATTTGGAAAACTCAGCAGTGGCCGCAGGACTGGAAAAAGTCAGTTTTCATTCCAATCCAAAAGAAGGGCAATGCCAAAGAATGCTCAAACTACCACACAGTTGTGCTCATTTTGCATGCCAGTAGGTTATGCTCAAAACCCTTGAAGCTAGGTTTCAGCAGTACGTGAGCCGAGAACTTCCAGATGTACAAGCTGGGTTTAGAAAAGGCAGAGAAACCAGAGATTTCTAAACTAGAACCAGTTTAGAACTAGATTTTTAAACTAAACCAGAGAAACTGCCAACATTCATTGGATCATAGAGAAAGCAAGGAAATTGCAGAAAAACATCTACTTCCGCTTTGTTGGCTATGCTACAGCCTTTGAACGTATGGATCACAGCAAACTGCGGAAAATTCTGAAAGAGATGGGAATACCAGACCACCTTACCTGCCTCCTATGTGCAAGTCAAGAAGCAACAGTTAGAACCTTATGTGGAAAAACTGGCTGGTTCAAAATTGGAAAAGGAGTACATCAAGGCTGTATATTGTCACCCTGTTTATTTAATGTACATGCAGATTACATCATTCAAAATGCTGGGCTGGATGAATCACAAGCCAGAATCAATATTGCCAGGAGAAATATCGACAACCTTAAATAGGCAGATGATACCACTCTAATGGCAGAAAGCGAAGAGGAACTAAAGAGCCTCTTGATGAAGGTAAAAGAGGAGAGTGAAAAAGCTGGCTTAAAACTCAACATTAAAAAAAACAAAGATCATGGCATCTGTGATGCTCCCATCACTTCATAGAAAATAGATGGGGAAAAGGTGGAAGTAGTGACATTTTATTTTCTTGGGCTCCAAAATCACTGTGGATGGTGACTGCAGCCATGAAACTAAAAGACACTTGCTCCTTGGAAGGAAAGCTATGACAAACCTAGACAATGTATTAGAAAGCAAAGACATCACTCTGTCAACAAAGGTCTGTATAGTCAAAGCTATGGTTTTTCCAGTAGTCATATATGGATGTGAGAGTTGGACCATAAAGAAGGGTGAGTGTCGAAGAATTGATACCTTCGAATTGTGGTGCTGGAGAAGACTCTTGAGAGTCCCTCAGACTGCAAGGAGATAAAACCAGTCAATCTTAAAGGAAATCAACCCTGAATTTTCATTGGAAGGTCAGATCCTGAAGCTTCAATACTTTGACCACCTGATGCAAAGAGCTGACTCACTGGAAAAGTCCCTGATGGTGGGAAAGATTGAAGGCAAAAGGAGTAGAGGGTGTCAGAGGATGAGATGGTTAGATAGCATCACAGACTCAATGGACATGAATCTGAGCAAACTCTAGGAGATGGTGAAAGATAGGGAAGCCTGGCCATGCTTCAGTCCATGGATTCACAAGGAGTTGGAAACAACTTAGCAAGTGAACTTAAACCACAGTTTGAGACAAAATCATCTTGGATGTAGAATGGGTTTGGGAGTTTCGGATGGACATGCACCCACTGCTATATTTAAAATGGATAACCAACAAGGACCTACTGTATAGCACATGGAACTTGCTCAATGTTATGTGGCAGTCTGGATGGGAGGGGAGTTTGGAGTATAATGGATACATGTATATATATGGCTGAGTCCCTTTGCTTTCCACCTGAAACTATCACAACATTGTTAATGGGCTATACCTTAATACAAAATAAAAAGTTTCTAAAAATAAATTAAGTAAATAAAATCATTTCCAAGTTAAAAACAACAACAAAAAAAGAATGAGTCTTAAATTCAATGACTTACGCCTTCATAAGAAAAATGAGAGGAAGATTTTTGAGACAAAAAGAAGACACATGAAGATGTGGGCAGAGATGCAAATTATGATGCCACAAAGCAAGGACTGCCAGGGGACAGCAGAAACTGGAAGAAGCAAGAAAGAACCTTCTTTTAGACCTTCGGTGTGTGACCTTTTAGGTCTTAGGTGTGTGGCCCTGCCTACAGCTTGATTTGAACTTTTATTCTCCAGAACAATAAGAGAATAAATTACTGTTACTTAAGTCACAGAGTTTAAGAGTATTTTTTATGGCAGTCCTAGGAAAACAATACAACATTTATGACCCCACAGGAACTATAAATTATCTAGGAATAAATCCAAATATTAATGTGTACAATCTTAATGGGGAAAAAATCATATATTAAAGGTTAAAAGAATTTAAGAATTCTGAGAAATTTAAGAATTTTAAGAAATTAAATTCTTTAATTTAAGAAGTTTAAGAATCTGTCTTCCCTGGTGGCTCAGTGGTAAAGAATCTGCCTGCAAGGCAAGAAACACAGGTTCGATTCCTGGGTCGGGAAGATCCCATGGAGAAGGGAATGGCAACCCATTTCAGTATTCTTGCCTGGAAATCCCATGGAAGAGTAGCCCGGCGGGCCACAGTCCATGGGGTCCCAAAGAGTTGGACATGACTTAGAGACTAAATACAGACTACAACACAATATTCAATTGTTTTATAAATCTATAGTGAGTTAAATAGCATTATTGGCATAAAATGAAGATCAGATCAATTTTAAAAAAATAAAGATTCCAGAAACAGACTCATTTCATAAATATAAGAAAGCCAAGTTGCAGAAGAATTACAATGACAGATGAATTTCCAAAAAGATACTTGGCCTCAGAAAGATTCAAAAGAATACAAATAAAAAGGAAAAAAATCCCCCTTTTTTTATACTAGGCAAAAAATAAAATGTCTTATAATATCAATTGCTTGGTAAAGATTAGAAGGAAAGGTATTTTNTGTCTGTGGCCAGCTTACTCTTGAAGTTTTGGAGTTATTAGCTTTGTAATGTCTCATACAAGTAAGGACTAGTGCATATCCGCATGGCTGCAGTGATTCAGTTATATAAGTCTATAATTCTGTTTGTTACAAACTCTATCGAGAAAAGAAAGCAACCCCAAAATTATATAAGAAAGTAATTCCTAAAATCATGTGAAATAACATAATCTTCCTTTAGTAGGGAAGCATCTTTCAACCCTAAGAAAGTCTGAAGTTAAATATATAAATGTCAACTTAAATAAATCTATGTTTCCAATAATTTAGTGTTCAGAATTTTGCATGTTTTTATATTCTACATATCTGTCAATCTTAAAGGAAATCAGTCCTGAATATTCACTGGAAGGACTGATGCTGAAGCTGAAGCTCCAGTACTGTGGCCACCTGATGTGGAGAGCTGCTGCTGCTGCTGCTGCTAAGTTGCTTTAGTCGTGTCTGACTCTGTGCGACCCCATAGATGGCAGCCCACCAAGCTCCCCCATCTCTGGGATTCTCCAGGCAAGAACACTGGAGTGGGTTGCCATTTCCTTCTCCAATGGATGAAAGTGAAAAGTGAAAGTGAAGTTGCTCAGTCGTGTCCGACTCTTAGCGACCTCATGGACTGCAGCCTACCAGGCTCCTCCATCCATGGGATTTTCCAGGCAGGAGCACTGGAGTGGGTTGCCATTGCCTTCTCCGATGTGGAGAGCTACCTCATTGGAAAAGACCCTGATGCTGGGAAAGACTGAGGGCAAAAGGAGAAAGAGGCAGCAGAGGATGAGATGATTACAAAGCACCACTGACTCAATGGACATGAATCTGAGCAAACTCTGGGAAATAGTAAAGGACAGGGAAGCCAGGTATGTTGCAGTCTATGGGGTTGCAAAGAACGGGACACAGCTTAGTGACTGGACAACAACAGCAAATACCTGTGATAGTTAAAATTTGGTCTAACAGAATAATAGCTTATTAGAATAGCAGTCTCTTACGATTCTAATTTAAAATGTATTATACAATTTTGTTTAGGCTCATGGTTTTAATTTAACATCTGTGCTTCATAAGTATCAATGGAACATGAAGAGAATTTAAGAATCATCTATTTATAAATATAATTTATTTGCTATATGAGCTATTAAAAAAGTGAAAGTCACTCAGTTGTGTCTGATTCTTTGTGACCCCATGGACTATATAGTCTGCCAGGCTCCTCTGCCTGTGGGAATTCTCCAGGCCAGAATACTGGAGTGGGTAGCTGTTCCCATCTCCAGGAGATCTCCCAACTCAGGGATCACACCCAGGTCTCCCACATTACAGGCGGATTCTTTACCATCTGAACCACCAGGGAAGCTGTGAGCTATTTAACTACTCAAGAAACTTTTGATTGGTAAAACATACAATGTAGAACTTTACGGAAAACATAATATTTTAGTTTCATGAATACAGTTTAGATAATAGAAGTTTAAAAATCTAATTTTATGAATTGGTCCTAATATTAACTAAAGAACTCTTACAAGATGCTGTTGAAATCTGCTGTGAATAGGATAATAAGACTTATAAGCTCTTCTTCAAACATAAGATATAGATTTCATATTTTGTAACTTTAATAAATTATCCATTTTTGAAACCAATGATCACCTCTGAAGGGTGATTTCTATAGCAAAAAAGAATCACCCTCAAGACACCAAAGAAAACTAGTTGACAATATTGTTGCATGAGCACATATACAATACTACGTTTCTACAGGTTCATATATAAGAAAATAATTTTTAAAAAA
>SJYX01020371.1:67445-91436 GCA_006410675.1 Oreotragus oreotragus
GCATATCTGAGGTTATTGATATTTCTCCTGGCAATCTTGATTCCAGCTTGTGTTTCTTCCAGTCCAGCGTTTCTCATGATGTACTCTGCATATAAGTTAAATAAGCAGGGTGACAATATACAGCCTTGACGTACTCTTTTTCCTATTTGGAACCAGTCTGTTGTTCCATGTTCAGTTCTGACTGTTGCTTCCTGACCTGCATACAGATTTCTCAAGAGGCAGGTTGGGTGGTCTGGTATTCCCATCTCTTTCAGAATTTTCCACAGTTTATTGTGATCCACACAGTCAAAGGCTTTGGCATAGTCAATAAAGCAGAAATAGATGTTTTTCTGGAACTCTCTTGCTTTCTCCATGATCCAGCGGATGTTGGCAATCTGATCTCTGGTTCCTCTGCCTTTTCTAAAACCAGCTTGAACATCAGGGAGTTCACGGTTCACGTATTGCTGAAGCCTGGCTTGGAGAATTTTGAGCATTACTTTCCTAGCGTGTGAGATGAGTGCAATTGTGCGGTAGTCTGAGCATTCTTTGGCATTGCCTTTCTTTGGAATTGGAATGAAAACTGACCTTTTCCAGTCCTGTGGCCACTGCTGAGTTTTCCAAATTTGCTGGCATATTGAGTGCAGCACTTTCACAGCATCATCTTTCAGGATTTGAAACAGCTCAACTGTAATTCCATCACCTCCACTAGCTTTGTTTGTAGTGATGCTTTCTAAGGCCCACTTCACTTCACATTCCAAAATGTCTGGCTCTAGATTAGTGATCACATCATCATGATTATCTGGGTCGTGAAGATCTTTTTCAGTCCTCCCTAAAGACCCTCTACACAGCTCTCTGCTAATGCACCCCATGTCTCCATGTTCAGACAAGACCTTACTCCTGAGCATTAAAAATCTGTCTGCAGTTTTCTCCTGGGCTTGGAGCACATCCATGGTCAATCCCTTGTCCATGCTACCTCAATCTGTTCCTCTCCCATTTATCCCACATTATATCCCCATTATATCCCAGTCTACTTGGGAAGTAGACTCCACCCAACTCACCCTCCCACAGCCAGTGACCTTTGTGAAACATTGATTCTCCCTTCTTAAAAGGCTTTAGTAGCTCTGCAGCACATACAGGGTAAAATTCAAAGTTCTTAGCCCTTGACAGATAACACTGCCCATGTTTGTTCATGTGCCTCCCTCCCCCACTAAACTATGACCTTCCACCAAGGCAGGAATGTATGCCTCTGAGTTCCCAATAATTGGTTGGAGATGCAGAATATACTCAATAACTGTGAAGTAATGCAAGCAGGCAGAGGAAAAGTATAAAAGGCAACTCAATTTTAAAGACTCTCCTTCATGAGAGTTGATACAAAACCATTTTCTACAACTCCTGTTATAGCTGATTCATCTCTACCCTTACCTTAAATAGCAAAGGAATAAAAGTCTCTTAATTTAACAATTAAAAAATATATCAAGGGTTGACATGAAGGGGTTTTTTGGGAAATTAGGTCTTAATTTATATTTTCTTATATTGGATTCTGGTTCCACCATTTTCGAGGTGTGTAACCCTGGGCAAGATGCTTAACCACTGGCCTTAGTTTCATCACTTATAAATTGGAGAGAATAACCAACTAATTCAAATGGTTGCTATGGGAATTAAATGAGGTCGTGTCTGAAAAGTGTGTTAGAATAGGAAATGTTCAATAAGCAAGTTACTCTGAAAGAGATTACCCTGATAGTTACTCTGAGATTGCACATATAGTTAATTTATGAAAACTAGAAACATTATTGGTATTAGACAATGGAAACATGCATGTATTTCCTAGAATGGAGGGAACATATCTTTAGTTTTTCTACACAGTTCAGGCCATATCAAGTCAGCCTCTGAAGGAGATTGGGAGTTTTGTGTCTGGTCTCCCCAACCTCTCTCTCTCCCAACATTTTCTACCAAGACCTCTGGAGAGGTCCCACGTGGTCCCACAGCTCCTGGAAAACAGGCAGCAAATCTGTCAGCCCTCTGTAGAGAGAGACTAGGGTCAAAGGGACCATCTGATTAACTTCCAACATTATCTCAAAATTGTTTATTCGTATGTCCTAGAGATACACTGACACAATGAAAAAACTCGTTCATTTTTTTCTTTGAACTTACACACTGCCGTTTTTCTTTCAGCATCTTACCTTAAGAAAATGTAAAGTTATCCACTATCTCTGCTCTCTTTCCACACATGCAAGAATATTAGAACGATTTAACACAAGTTCCACTTCCTCCTTCTTGTTCTTACCTAAAAATTTAAAAACTCATTCATTTTACTGGGCCATTCCTCTTGTAATAAACCAGAAATAAACTTTTTTTTTTGCAAAATGCATAACTATTTTGTGACTAGCACGTAAAATTTTACTTTACATCTGTGTGTTTTTGACCTCTACAAACAGCAAGTTCATATTCAGTCTAGTATCTGAAGAATGTTAATTTGTTGACTATAAATATTTAAATATATATATAACAATTTTCTATTTTTGTTATATGGCATTTCTTCACTTTTTAATATACTGAAATTCTCAGAAAATGACTTGGGTTAAACGGACCATCTGATTAACTTCCAACATTATCTCAAAATTGTTTATTCATATGTTCTAGAGATACACTGACACAATGGAAAAACTCATTCATTTTTTCTTTGAATTTGCACACTGCTGTAAGTTGGTAGGGAAGTCTACCTTCCAAGGAGCACCAGTATGAAGCGTCTACAAAGCAAATCTTTCTTTTACTGATAATAACTATCTTTTATAACACCTCTTCCATGTATTTCTATGTTAAAAGGTCTAAAGACATGACTCCTTAAAAAAAAAAAAAAAAGGAAAAGAGAGGAAGAAAATAAAAAGGATATGGAGGGACGAATGTCCCATCATATACAAAATGACAACAATTACAAGAAACCTATTTCATAAATTACTGGGGATTTTACAAGTGATAATATACTGCAAAGAACTTTAAAGTGTTAAAATACAATCATGAGAGGCTGTCCACTTGTGTTCCAGGACCAGTTTTGGTCTGTGAATGCTTTATTTCTCGTCCATGGTGAGATAAGTATGAAAATTTGAGAGTACGCATTTAGAACTGTTCTACAAATTTGACAAAGTAATTTTACATCTGCTGAATCAAATAATAAAAGATTTGGGCTTATACTTTGTACGTCTGAATTTTCACTTCATTTTCTAGTAATTCACTTTCATTGTACTTTACAAAGGCAAAGAAAACCTGTCCTTCACCACATATAGTTTGAGAAGCATTGAAAAAAACCATTATTATTTCTGCAATTTTGCTTCACAACCATTAATTTCTAATTACAAACTAGTTATATGTCATTATTTGAGAAATAGTTCCAACCAAGTGTGAGGAATTGCCAGCATACAAACAAGTTCTAAAACAAGTCTGTTTTGTGTTGGGTAACTTGGTTATTTGGGAGTCAGGAAACAATTTTTCCCATGAGAAAACATAAACCAGGGGTTATGTTTGGCGTAGCCTACAAATTCCAATTATCTCAAAAGACTGCTAAGCTATACTATAAAATGTAACCCCTCCTATGTACTATAGAATTTAATGACCAGCCTTCTCCATTCGATTGCAATGAAGAAATTAGGCTTCTAATTTCCATCTATGAGAAATTATTTGGAATCCTAACCCAACTATGAGAAAAGATAATTCTCAGCCCTGGCATAGTAGGGATAGGAATTGGGGGTGGTGGTACTTTTTAAAAATTTTTTATTTTGGAGTATAACTGATTAACAATGTTGTGGTAGTTTCAGGTGGACAGCAAAGTGACTCAGCCATATATATACACATACACACACGTGTATCCATTCTCTCCCCAAATTGCCTCCCATCCAGGCTGCCTCATGACAGTGAACAGAGTTCCCTGTGCTATACAGTAGGGTCTTGTTGTTTATCCATTTTGAATATAGCAGTGTGTACACGTCCATCCCAAACTCCCTAATTCTCCCTTCCCAGAATGGAGCTATCGGGCACTTCACACAGAGTCATGAGGAATTAGGAGACCAGGTCTGAGGGAACTCACTGGTTGAGTTAATAAAATCAAACTAAGGGTTCCCCAAGATTCTCTGAGACAGGTAAGGTATATCTCGCTGGATTTGAAAGCCTGGTTCTTTACCACAATTGCCTCCATCCTAAACCCCAGGGCGTTGTGGTGGCACAAGATGGGGAGCAGGCGTCATCCTGAATGGAAATCTATCCTCGAGGACCTAGGGTTCCCCAAGATTCTCTGAGACAGGTAAGGTATATCTCGCTGGATTTGAAAGCCTGGTTCTTTACCACAAATGCCTCCATCCTAAACTCCAGGGCGTTGTGGTGGCACAAGATGGGGAGCAGGTGTCATCCTGAATGGAAATCTATCCTCGAGGACCTTTATTTCTCTTCTGTTGTTTGAAAAGATGTGAAGACAAGCCTGGGCTTACTGAGAAACAATGGAAGGCTCAATTAGTGATGTCTGCCATGGGCAAGAAGGGCAGGTTGGCACAAGCGCTGTGTTTCACTACCCTGAATATATCTTGAAGAAAGCAGACCTTTGACTCTTTAGGTTCAGCGGTAGCCAGGCTGGATTATTAAGAACATGAGTTTAAAAAATGCCAGGGCATAGCAAAGGGAACCAGCACACAACAATTAGATGTACAATTAGATGTACAGGCACAGGTTATATGCTGGTCACTATCCAGAATCACTGGCATCATGCTCTCCATAATGCCTTCTCATTTAGGTCTTCATTCTAAATTCTGACATCACATATGAGATTCTTCTCTTCTCCAGAGACTGTCATTAAAAACCTCCCTAGCGCTTCGCTGGTGGCTCAGTGGTAAAGAACCCACCTGCCAATGCGGGAGACACGGGTTGGATCGCTGATCCGGGAAGATGCCACACGCTGCAGAGCACCTGAGCCCGTGAGCCACAACGGTTAAGCCCACATGCCCATGCTCCACAAGGGAAGCCATCACAACGAGAAGCCTCATATGGCAACTAGAGAGTAGCCCCCTCTCCCACAACCAGGGAAAAGCCTGTGCAGCAGTGAAGACTCAGCACAGCCAAAAAAAAAATTAAAAAAAGGCACAGTATCAGGGTATTTGTGTTCAAACAGACAATTAAAAAAAAAAAACCTCTCTAAAGAAGAGATCCCACCCTTACCTACCCAGTCATAGGGTAACTATGGCACCATTCTTAATCCAGATGGTCCATATATAGAATTCCGGAGGGTTTGTGACCTTGAATGAGGGGGAAATATCTTGATTTCTAATGGAATTAAGCATTGCTTTCAATTACGAAAGTAGTGAACAAGCTCCAGAAGCATCAGCAGTATTTGTGACTTTGTTACTAATGGAAATAAGAGTTATGATCGTTATTTCATCATAGTGCTACAGATTTCTTGAAATAACATTTATGCTCATCACTACTTGAAAGAATAGTGCTACACCTTGCTATTGAATGTGTTAACAATGTAGCACGCATTACACTGCTCTTTTATTGTAGCACAGACTTCTGAAAGAATACTTTGATAATTTCTTTTGAATGTAACTGATCTCCTTTGCAACTAGTACTTTCATTGTATGCACTTATAAACATTTTTCTAGGAAGGTATCTATAGTTTCACTACTGCCAGAGGAGTCCATGACACACACACAAAAGGTAAGCCTCCTGGGCTTTCAAAAGACAACTATGTAACTCTCTACCATGCAACAGAACTTAATGTCCCTCAGGCCTGAATCAGAGACACTCACATACAGAAATTGAAAAGTGAAAGTTGCTCCAGAATACTGCAGTGGGTAGCTGTCTCCTTCTCCAGGGATCAAACCCAGGTCTCCCTCATTGCAGGTGGATTCTTTACCTACTGAGCCACCAGGGAAGCCCAAGAATACTGGAGTGGGTAACCTGTCCCTCCTCCAGCGGATCTTCCTGACCCAGAAATCGAACCAGGCTCTCCTGCATTGCAGGCAGATTCTTTACCAGTTGAGCTACTAGGGAAGCCCTACAGGAAATGTGGGGTCTTATTTTTTTTTCCTGGGGTGTATTACAGGTGAGAAACTGGCATCTGCTTTTATTTACTCGTTGTTAATAAGACCTATGTCTGTTGAAAATTCGCAATTGTGACCATTTCTGCCTACATAATGTAGGGTGACAATTAACCAGCAACCAGCAGAAGCTTATTTCAGCCATACTCACTTGTTCCCTGGTGGATTGGATAGTAAAGAATCCGCCTACCATGCTGGACACCTGGCTTTGATTCTTGGGTTGGGAAGATTCCTCTGGAGGAGGGCATGGCAACCCACTCCAGTATTCTTGCCTGGAGAATCCCATGGACAGAGGAGCCTGACGGGCTACATACAGTCCATGGAGTAGCAAAGAGTCGAATACGACTGAGTGACTGGACTGAGCGCAGCACAGTCTGGATGAAGCATTACTTAGAAACTTGATGTTTCCCTCCTCCCATCTATATACTGTTATTAAAATTAGTGATTCCAACATATATTTAGAAGACATGACCCAGTCTCTTTTTCTGTAGTAATAATAAAAATACACACACACACTCTCTTTATAAAACCGTCCCTCGTAAGTTTCTAGGACGTCAGTTCCAGGACTAGGACGGAAGGAACGTCTGGGAAGCGGGAACTAAGCAAAGCCCGAGGGCTGCTTGAGATTCCTGCGGGGCTGTCAGTGAGGGGAAGTGAAGGATTCTAGGTGCCATCTGACCTGGGGCGGGCGGGGCGGGGGTGGGCCCCGGTTCCCAGGGAAGGTGTCTCGGGAGGTCGGTTGGAGTCAAAGGCCGAGGGCCGCGTCGAGGGCGGAGCCCCGGCTTCGGGCGCGCAGGGCGGCTCGGGGCGGAGCGCAGCCCGCGTGGCCCGGCCGCACCGCGGCGCCGCCCACAGCGCTCCGCGGGCCGGCGGAGCGAGGCGGCGCGGCTCCCGAGCCATGGGGCGGCTGCTGGCGCTGGGCTTGCTGGGGATCGCGCTGGCGCTGCTGGGCGAGAGGCTCCTGACGCTCAGGTAGGGGCTGCGGGCCCTCCCGGGTCCGCAGGGTCGGGGTGGCCGGGGCTGCGGGCCCCTGGTGCTGGGACCCGGGGCCGGGGACGCTCCCTGCCGGCTCTGCTCCCCGGCCCGCCGAGCGGCGCCACCCAACCCCCGCCGCCCGCAAAACCGCACACAGTCTGGGCTGAATCGCGAGACTTCCTGGAGAGTTTACAAGCTTTTGCTGCTCACCAAGTTCTTTGCTACCTAGGTTGACGAGCTGTGCGAGTGCCGTGCAATTTACTCAAGGGCACACCTCGTGCTTTAACTTGAAAACAACCCTATTACTCGTGCACTGAAACTTTAAAGATTTATTTCAGGTCACGGATCCTGCTTCTCTTTGGTGCCCAAACCAGCCTCTGTCTTTAACAAAGTTGTTCTCCATCCCTCCCCTGCCGCGTTGGAGAAGCTTCTTCCGCTCTCTAATCTTGGCGCGGCAGATCAAAAATACTTGAAATATTCAGCTACTGTTCTTACATCACTTCCTTATTTATCTCCTCGTCCAGGAACCGTGAAGCCAGAATGCCAAACAGGACACGCCTAGCCCTTCTCACATTTTACTCATTATGAAAAAAAAAAACCGCGGTAGGCAGATGTCACAGCCTCCAAATTATCAATTCAAATTATGTAAGCCTCACGCGAAAGAATTCCAGAAATGCTGAGCATCTGTTCTGTATGCTGTGCTCTCTTAGTAAGGCACCGTTCTTACCCTATGAAAGGGAAGGAGAGAAATCGGACAGATGGATAAACCAGGACGTTCAGTGTAGCAGTGTTAGTCGCTCAGTCGTATTTGCGACCCTAAGAACTGTAGCCCTCTGCTGCTGCTGCTGCAGCTAAGTCGCTTCAGTCCTGTCCGACTCTGTGCGACCCCATAGGTGGCAGCCCACCAGGCTCCCCCGTCCCTGGGATTCTCCAGGCAAGAGTACTGGAGTGGGGTGCCATTGCTAGGCTCCTCTATCCATGGGATTCTCCAGGCAAGAATATTGGAGTGGATTGCCGTCCCCTTCTCCAGAAGATCTTCCTGACCCAGGGATCGAACCCAGGTGTTCTGCATTGCAGGCAGTTTCCATCTGAGCTACAGGGACAATCAGGATGTTCAGGACAGGTACAAACCAACCCCTATAGGCTTAAGGAGGAAAAATGACAACTCCTGAAGTTGAAGCTCAGGGGGAAGAGACATTTGACATTGTCCTGGAAGGATGGGTGAAACCCAAGTAGGGAGGAAGCAGGCAGTCCCAGATAGAGGTTGGAGCACAAACAAAGGGACTGATGTGGGGAAGTTTGGATCTGAGGGGAGCTTAAAGTTAAGGGATGATAACAGTAGGGATAGGTGAAGGATAGGTCTCGAGATGGTTATTAAAGGTATGCTGAGAAATTGGGGCCAGCTTTGATGGGCAAAAGGGAGCTATCAGTGTTTGCTGTGTGTGTGTGTTTTATTGTTTAAACAGGAACCTGTTTAAACTTTCTAAAGCATAATCAGCTGGACTGTGTAGAGTTGGCCTGGAAGGCTGGATTGGAGTAGAGCAGTGATTCTCAATCCTGGCTGTGCCTTAGGATCTCCAGGAAGCCTGCTGTCTGGACTGCACTCCCAGCAGTTCCAATCCTGTTGCTCTGAGTGGGGCCCAGGCATGAGTATTTTTTATTTTTAAAAATTCTCCTGATAATTCTCATATGAAGTTAGAGTTGACAAGTACTAGAATGGAGAGTAAAAAGACCTGGAGAAACTAAAGTATTGCAGTGGTCTGGCCCAAACTCTTGAAGCCCCGGGGATGAGGGGTAGGTCAAAGGTGATGCTAGAGTTTCCAGCTCCGCTGGCTTGGCTGTACCTTCATCTGCTCTAGAAAAACACCAGGAGGACAGTGTCTGTGACAGGAAGGGTCAGAGTCGGAGGAGGAACGTTAACTGGTAAGAAATGGACATGCTGAGCTTAATTTTCATGTTATATAAATGACTGTCCTGTTCTGCAGAAACTTATTGAGTTGGATGATTTTGTATGATCTATCCAGCTCCCAGTTTCAAAGGCAAGACCATTAAATTCACAAGCTCATTAGGTTATCCCTATAGTTCAAACCACCAGTGTTTCTATTAATTGAAGTTTTCTTAGTCTATAATTTTTTCTTCTTAATAATCATAAGGTTTTAAATTTAAGTCCCTTTGAATTGGTCCTGGGTGTTCTTTGGAAGGAATGATGCTAAAGCTGAAACTCCAGTACTTTGGCCACCTCATGCAAAGAGTTGACTCATTGGAAAAGACTCTGATGCTGGGAGGGATTAGGGGCAGGAGGAGAAGGGGACGACAGAGGACTCGATGGACGTGAGTTTGAGTGAACTTCAGGAGTTGGTGATGGACAGGGAGGCCTGGCACGCTGCGATTCATGGGGTCGCAAAGAGTCGGACACGACTGAACTGAACTGAATGATAAATATAGTTGCAAACCTAAGAAAAAGTAGATAAATCTTATTCGTACAGACTGGACCTGATGGGTCATTTAAAATTTAATGTGTCTTTTCTTTATAAAGACTTGACTCTAATAAACTTTATTTAGCAGTGACTTCACAGGGTTGTAACCTCACTGGACAACTGAAGCCTCATATTGGCTGATGTGAGAAGGTGAGGGGAATGATGGATGGGCAGATCTAGCAAATAAAAATGTAAGACACCCAGTCAAACTGGAAAGTCAGATAAACAACAAGTCTTTTTTTAGTATAAACATACCCCATGCAATATTTGGGATGTAATTATACTAAAATAGTATTCATTGTTTATCTGAAATTCAAATTTAACTGGGCATCTCACATTTTATCTGGCAACCCTGTAAGTGCAGAATATCAAGTACCTACTGTTTACAAAGTTTGGTGAGGTGCTTAAATGCATAGCATTTCTCCTTCAGTCTCAGAGTATTTTGAAAAGCAGCATGTTCCCACCTCCACAAAAAGAAAGGCTTCAAGAAACAGATTTTTGGTTTGTTTTTTCGCTCTCATCCGGTGCCTTCTGTTTTATTATTCCATTTTTAGAGATGGTACTTTGGCACTCAAGTTTATTTCTCTCCCCCAAGGTGCCCACTTAAATTTCAATTTGGATTTCAGATAATCAATGAATAATATTTTAGTATAAGTGTGTCATGGATGGATAAATGGAATCAGAGTTGTCTATTTCCTTCTGAACTGTAACTGGCTAAAGTTCCCAGGGGAGGATGGCATATCATACCCAACTTTTCCACTCCTCCCTGCTGCTGCTGCTGCTAAGTTGCTTCAGTCATGTGCAACCCCATAGACGGCAGCCCACCAGGCTCCCGGTCCCTGGGATTCTCCAGGCAAGAACACTGGAGTGGGACTGCCATTTCCTTCTCCAATGCATGAAAGTGAAAAGTGAAAGTGAAGTCACTCAGTCTGTCCGACTCTTAGCGACCCCAAGGATTGCAGCCTACCAGCCTCCTCCATCCATGGGAGTTTCCAGGCAGGAGTACTGGAGTGGAGTGCCATCGCCTTCTCCACCTTAGTTGAACAAAAAAGGGGAAAACAGAAATACACAAAGGTCTCCAGGCCTATGCTCCCTATTCCAAAGCACACAGCCTTGAATGAATCATAAGACTTAAGTGCCTAAGAGACTTGTGCCTGAGCAGGAAATCCAGAAATAAGCGCCTGAACTTTCTGCTTGTTGCCTGACATCTTTAATGACAATTCCACCAAGAAGCTATCCAATGAACACTTCTGAAGGGGCAGCCTGTTTTTCAGCCACCATCCTCATTTATTGTGTGACTACCGTGTGCTGGTCTTCAATGGCTGTGCTGGGTCTTCATTGCTACACGGGTTTTCCTCTAGTTGCAGAGAGTGGGGGCTACTCTCTAGCTGCGGTGCACAGGGTTTTCACGTGGTTACTTCTCTCACTGCAGAGCATGCGCTCTAGGTGGGTGGGCTTCAATAAGCTGTAGGGCGTGGGCTCAGTAGTTACGGTTCCTGGGCCTTCGAGCACAGGGCCCGTGGTTGTGGTGCAAGCTTTGCCCCACAGCAGGTGGGATCTTCCTGGGTCCGGGATCCAACCCGCGTCTCCTGCATTGGCTGGCGGGCTCTTTACCACTGAGTCACCAGGGAAGCTCTGTGTGCCAGTCTTTGTGTTCAAAGTGGCAGCAGTTCTTTGTGTTAAACTAAAACAAACATTTACTGACATTTGGAAAGAAAGCCCTTTGACCTTCCTGCCTTCGCCCAGTCTTCATATCTGTCTTTATATTGTATTTTATATTTCCTATATTATCTCTGATAAAACTGAAGCTTGGAGAAGCTAACTAGGTAGTTCAAGAGTTAGTGCCAAACCTGTACTCTAAGCCAGGTCTTCTGATTCCGGATCCAGTTTGTCCCAGTTCCCTGCAGCCTCCTCTATTGTCTGCCATTGGAGCAAATTTTCCTCAGCTTTACAAGCCTGAGCACAAACTCTGAGTTAAGTAAGAGCATTACAGGGGATGAGGGAGTACATTCCAAGGGGTTTTACAAGTCTGTATGTGAAAGATAAAGCCCCTGTTTGAATTTAAGTCTGCACTTAAAAGATAAAGCCCCACCGGTGGTTTGTAAATTCAAAGGCAGTGTGATAAGAAACAAGCCTGGTGAGAAGACTGTGTCCCCTGCTGACACACCAACCTGGTGCATCTTTACTGTTACCACAAAATGAAGCAGGAGAATCACTAACCACCCCCGTCTCATTCTACTTTGAAGGTAATGCCCTTTCCTGAGTGAAAGAAAAAGATTCCTTTCATGCTAATGACTGTTGGTTAAGGGTTCATGCCTTGTAGCCAGATAGCCTGAAGTCTCCACTGTTTACCTGACTCGTTGGCTTTTTATTTCACCTTTCTGTGCCTCAGTGTCCTAATCTGTAGGATGGGGGTAATCATACTTTATGCTCCATATAGGGGCATAAAAAAAATCAATGAGTTAATTCTTGCAAAATGCTAGGACAATGCCAGACACATAGTAAGTGCTCAATAACTGTTACCTGTGATGATGATGTTGGAACAGAGGTTCTTAGATTTTTGTGCCGCAGATCCCTTTGGCAGTCTGGTGAAGCCTTGACTCCTTCTCAGCCTCATGTTTCTAAATGCATAAAAAAAAATACACAGGATTACAAAGCGAACTTAAATACTATCTCAGTTAATGCTAACTTACTTAAATTCTATTGTCAAACTATTTGAAAAATCTAATGTAGGATATATTAAGCCGTAAATATATCTAGAGGGTGTTGAACACCTAACAGTAGGTACTGTGAAGCCGAGATGAGTATAAATGGTATTTTGAAATATCTACAACTAAAATGTTATGAAACGTCTGCAATTTCTGTTAGTGACAATCACAGGTACTACTAGTAGAAAGCTCAGTGGTTTGTTGCCTACACCCATCATCAAAAGAAATACTCACTTTCAGGCAGAGGTTTAACTAAAGATGTGTTTTTCCCTGCATCTGAGTTCATAGACCCTTGAATTTTACCCATGGACTCCATGAAGGTCACTGAGCCTGAAGTTAAGAACCCTGATGTTGGGATTCCCTGGCGGTCCAGTGGTTAAGAATTTGCCTTGCGGTGCAGGGAATATGGGTTTGATCCCTGGTTGTGGAACTTAGATCCCACATGCGGCCTATAGTCCTAAACTGACCTGCCAAAGGTCATGCAGTCTTATTGCTATGAGAGAAACACGGTCTACCGCTTTCACTACTAACACTTTCGATACATGTTAGCCCTTCTTATTTCTGATTACCTTTTATCACCCATGAGTATCAGCAGCAGCATCCTCATCACTAATATTAACTGCTACTACTTATGTTAGGCTTAATAGACTTGTTTTCCAATAAAAATTAATTATAAAAAAATACTTGTTTTCCCTTTAAGTCACTCTTGGGGCTCATAGATTTGAGATCTTTTTTTTTTTTTTTTTTTTTACTGCTTATTTAAAATTTTTGTTGGTTACTTTATTTTTAACTTTCTATTATGTCCATATATTTTATATATTTATTTTATTCATTTATTTTTATTTCATTGCTTTATTGCTATGTTCTTTTAGGAAATTTAATACTGTTTTAGTTATATGATTCCAAATACATAGTGATTAACACTTTAATTAGAAACTTTCATATTATATATATATACACGTATATGTGAACTGCCAAAATACATAGTTGCCACTCCCTTTTGGTAATTCTGAATTATCCAGGCTGAGGTTTCTTCCATTTTGCCGAGAGAACAGTAGCCTTCCGCATATTCAGCGTCTAGAAGTCCGAAGAGGCAAGGATGTGAATGGAAGAGAGACAAGTGGCACACGCTTATTCTGTCTCTTAGAAGAGTGGTTTGCGTGAACCACTTTGAAAAATGCAGACTGCTCTGTCAGCACGACTGTCGTTATTTATGTACCTAGAGGACACAAAGAAGGTGCCACGATGAGAAGAGGGGAGGCCTTCGAGCCGCAGAGCCCAGATGTGTTTGTCCACCTTGCTTGGCGGGCTGCTGCTCCAGGGCGGGAAGCAAGAGTGAGGATGCTTTATCGAAGTTCACCGTTTTCTCCTTAGTGCTTCACTTCTGTTTTTACGAAATGACAACAGCAAGTAGTTTTGCCAGAGTGGTTGGTGCTCCTCAATCTGCTAATAAGTATTTACGTGGTATCTCCTGTGAGCCAGGCTCTGAACAAGGCCATTTTCCCTTGGCCTGCTTTCAGTCACTGCGACATTCTGCAGAGGGGCTGAGCAGTTTTCAGCCCCCCTGGGTCTTATGGTGCTACATCTGAGGCTCTGCCCACAACAAGAGAGCTATGAAGTGGGACGTGGTGTCACGCTCATATTTGCTTAGAAGCGTGCATTGCGAGCTCTGTTTGCTGGATTACTGGCTTCCCTTTATGGCCATGCTCACAGAGAGAACTCTGTGATGTGCATTTTTATTTTAACTTCAGTTCTGGTGCTTGTCTATGTTCCTACCCTTGTTTTCCATCTTCTCCTTTATCCTCTTCAGATTTGGGCTGTGTTTTTGTGTGTGTGTGTATTGCTGTAAGCCTCTTTCTGCTACAAAGCAGGGATACATAACCAGATAGACTTTTTTTTTCTTTTTTAAACAGGAATCGACTTAAAGCCTCCAGAGAAGTGGAATCTGTAGACCTTCCTAATTGCCACCTGATTAAAGGAATTGGTGAGTCTGAGAAAATGCTTGTTACACAGCTCACATTGTTTGGCCACTAACACTAAAAAATTCACTAAGAGTATTTTGGCACATAATTACTGTTTATCAGAGGAAATGGCAACCCACTCCAGTATTCTTGCCTGGAGAATCCCAGGGATGGGGGAGCCTGGTGGGCTGCCGTCTATGGGGTCACACAGAGTCGGACACGACTGAAGGGACTTAGCAGCAGCAGCAGCAGCAGAGGAAAAATCACATTAGATCAGCAAAACCTTTTCATCTCTTCTGATCTCATGTACTCTGTATTTCTTCTCTCTTACTCTGTGATTCATTAATTATTTGTACAACCCTATGTTTGCTCTTAGATTTCTTGCTTGGTTAGTGAGTTTGCTGAACTGTTTTTGTCAAGTCTGTATTCTTTGTCACGTGTGGCAACTGAATTCTATGCAACATTAGCCCAGGAGTTAGTTGGGAAAGGTAAGCCAGAAGGAAGAGAAGTTATAAAATAGAAAATAAAAATCTCCTGACAAAATCTCCACTTCCCATAAATATTACTCAGCTATAAAAAAAGAATGAAATAATGCCATTTGCAGCAACATGGGTGGAACCAGAGATTATCACACTGAGTGAAGTAAGCCAGAGTAAGACAAATATCATATGATACCACTTACATGTGGAATCTAAAAAATTACACAAGTGAACTTATGTATAAAACAGAAACAGATCCAGAGACAGGGACTTCCACGGTGGTACAGTGGATAATAATCCACCTGCCCAATGCAGTGTATCTGGGTTCGATCTCTGGTCCAGAAAGATTCCACATGCCACAGAGCAACTAAGCTGGTGTGCCACAAGTACCGAGACCACGTTCTAAAGCTCCTGAGCTGCAGCTACTGAAGCCTGAGCGCCTGGAGTCCACGCTCCATAACAAAAGAAGGCGCCCCGATGAGAAGCCTGGGCACCACAGGAGTCCGCCCCCCTCACCACAGCTAGAAAAAGCTTGTGCACAGCAGCAAAGACCTAGCACAACCAAAACCAAAGAGACAATGAGTAAATAACTTTTTAATTTTTTTAAAAAAGAAATAGATCACAGACATAGAAAACAAACTTTTGGTTATCAAAGGGGAAAGGGGAGGTGGGGATAAATCAGGAGTTTGGGATTAATATAGACACACTTAGTTAGTTCACTTCAGTCGCTCAGTCATGTCCGACTCTCTGCGACCCCATGAATCGCAGCACGCCAGGCCTCCCTGTCCATCACCAACTGCCGGAGTTCACTCAGACTCACGTCCATCGAGTCCGTGATGCCATCCAGCCATCTCATCCTCAGTCGTCCCCTTCTCCTCCTGCCCCCAATCCCTCCCAGCATCAGAGTCTTTTCCAGTGAGTCACCTCTTTGCATGAGGTGGCCAAAGTACTGGAGTTTCAGCTTTAGCATCATTCCTTCCAAAGAAATCCCAGGGCTGATCTCCTTTAGGATGGACTGGTTGGATCTCCTTGCAGTCCAAGGGACTCTCAAGAGTCTTCTCCAACACCACGGTTCAAAAGCATCAATTCTTGGGCTCTCAGCCTTCTTCACAGTCCAACTTTCACATCCATACATGACCACAGGAAAAACCATAGCCTTAACTAGAGGGACCTTTGTTGGCAAAGTAATGTCTTTGCTTTTCAATATGCTATCTAGGTTGGTCATAACTTTCCTTCCAAGGAGTAAGCGTCTTTTAATTTCTACCGTATATAAAATAGATAAACAACGAGGGACGCGCAGGGAACCCTGGTGTGCTGCAATCCAGGGGCTTGCAGAGAATCAGACACAACTTAGCGACTGAACGACAAGGTCCAGTATATTGTGTAGCACAGGGAATTGTACTCAGTATTTTGTAATAACCTGTAATGGAAAAGCATATATATATGCACATATAACTGAATCACTATGCTGTACACATAAAACTAACACAACTCTGTAAACCAACTATACTTCAGTAAAAAGTAAAGAATTAAATTTTTAGAAAATTTCCATCTCCCACAAAAATAACCTCAGACACACAGTTTCTATTTTATCCTTTCTGGTATTTCCAGTCCAAATGCAAACAAATATAAGCATATACATTTATATCTATTTTTTTTTACAAATGGCCTCTTAGTATATAATTATATTCTGCAACTTGCTTCATTCTGAACATGAAGAGATTTCCACATTAGCACTTGAATAGACCTACCTCGTTCTTTTTAATATTTGCATGTACCATTATTTAACCAGTTCCTTATTGCACATTGGAGTGGTTGCAGTTTTTTGCCACTCCAAGCAAATCAGTGAACATCATCATGCATATAGCTCTTGCATCTTTTTTACATGAAGGATAAATTTTCAATAGTGGGATTATTGTTCAGTTAGCACATATATTTTAAAGTTTTGATAGTGTTCGCTAAATTGCCCTCAAGTTGGAACACGAATAAACTCAGGACCTCATATTTACAACCACATTCACTCTAGACAGGATTCATAAGCACTTTTGTCAAAAACAAAGTAGTGGAACTTTTCTGGATCATACAAAGAAGGCTTCAGTTTCATGCCATGCCATGCTCAGTCACTTCAGTCGTGTCCAACTCTTTGAGACCCAGTGGACCTCAGGCTGCTGCCTGGCTCCTCTGTCCATGGGATTCTCCAGGCAAGAATACTGGACTGGTTGCCATGTTTTCCTCTGGAATCTCCCCGACCCAGGGATCGAACTCTTGTCTCTTGGACTGCAAACAGATTCTTTACTGCTGAACCACCAGGAAGCCAACTGATGGGACCTGTTGGTTTTCAGAGCAGCCTTTTCTACTTCAGACTCTCTTTCTGGTTCTTCCCCATCTCCTTCTCTATACATCTGTTTTCTCTGTGCTCTTGTCTCCTTTTCCCATTGCTACCTCTGTACTTTTTCTTAGTTCTGTCTCCCTTCACTAGACTCCTTGACTTCTTTCTCCTGGCATTTCCCCTTTTTGTTTGTTGCCCAAACACTGAGCAGGAAGATACAAACTCGGTGTCAGATAACCAACTGTTGGATTGAAAAGGGCTATGCTGGATAATGCAGTTCAGTTCAGTCGCTCAGTCGTGTCCGACTCTTTGTGACCCCATGAATCGCAGCACGCCAGGCCTCCCGTCTATCACCATCTCCCGGAGTTCACTCAGACTCACGTCCATCGAGTCCGTGATGCCATCCAGCCATCTCATCCTCAGTCGTCCCCTTCTTCTCCTGCCCCCAATCCCTCCCAGCATCAGAGTCTTTTCCAGTGAGTCAACTCTTCGCATGAGGTGGCCAAAGATGCAGACTGTCCTAAAATTCCGGTTGTCTAAAGTCCTGAGAAACTCAGCAAATGCATCCTTCTTTCTGGCTGCAAGCAGGAAGAGCTCCTTGGAGCTGGTCACTCAGCAGAAGCCAGATGGCAGCTGAGAGGGATCTGTTCAGGTTGGGAGCTTGAGTTAGTGATCCTGGAGGTTACTTTTGCTACCAAGTTAATAATTGTAAGATTATTAAATATCCTTGCATCTGTGAAGCCCACCTTCTGTGGGTTCAGGTCTCAGGGCAGCTGACATACAGGACAGACTGCCAAGTGCATTGCTGCTGCAACTCATGGGACAGAGAGCTCCTCGGAGAAAAACAAGTCCAACAACATTTGTATTCTGAACAGGCGTCTGACTGTGTTTGTGACCTTTATGTTGTGATGTGTGCGAGCTGCTGTCTGCAATTGGGAAGAATGAGGAAATATGTCGCCTATGGCCCCTCTTGTGAAGCGTTTAATGTCTCTGAGGCACTGCAAAAGGCAGTGGAGCAAAGACGTTGAATGATGAGAAGCACATTTGGGGTACATTCTTAGATCGAGTTGGAATTGTGTTTTTCTCTTTTTCCCTTTCTTCTTTGCTTTTGCTCTCTGGTTAGCATACACTATGGGAACATTTGTTGAGTGCTATGTCAGGGATGCATAATGGTTAATAGTAGCTTGTGGTTATATGTTTTCAACAACAGTTGCTTATTCAGTGGTCTTTTACTACAAAGGATTAGTAGGGTATGCTTTCCCAGATGGGCAAAAGCAACTTCTCATCGTAGGCAGCAGGAATACAGGCGTTCTCTTTTTTAGTTTCCACTTTGGGAACAGTAGCAGCCACGCACTTGAGGCCAGCTAATCCCCCCAGGAGGTACGACCATATCCCCTGCCCCATCCCTCCCCATCCCCATCACACACACACATACACACACAACACACACATAGACACACACACATCAAGGCTACATTCATCATGACTGGAAGTGAACTCTTAGGTGCTTTATACATAGCATATCATTTCATGTCTGTTTTAATAAATAAATAACCACTACCACTGGAGAAGGAAATGGCAACCCACTCCAGTATTCTGGCCTGGGAAATCCATGGACAGAGGAGCTTGGTGGGCTACAGCCGGTAAGGTCACGAAAGAGTCAGACACGCCTGAGCAACTGAACAACAGCAGTCAGTACCACGTGTCATACAGGACAGAAAGCAAGGTCACTACCTATTCCATTGTTTGTTTTTTTCTTCCTTTCTAGTGTATCTAACAGAAACTAAGATTTGGCGTAATATCTATAAATAATAAAAAATATGCTTAAAGAGCTATTTAATTCTATTTGAAGTTTAAAACATTTTAAAATGTCTTTGAAAGTGCTGGCATTCAGAGTCCTGGACTAAAAATTTTGAATGGATTATTTCTCTTGAGTTAATAAATGATTTTATACACTCGGTAGTCATGATTTTCATAACTGCTGCTTGAGAGATTTTTTTGTCTTTTAACCATTAAAGTTTGTAGCTCTTGACATCAAGCACTTTGCAATCTACCTATGAAAAGGGAAGCAGAAAAACTCACTGTGTGAGATATGGACATATTTTTTGGTTTTCTTTTTATAACAGATAAGGATCTAAGGCTCAGAGAGGTTAAATAACTTTAGCAATTTTTTTTTCAATATAGTATCTTCTCCCAGAGTCATTAACACATATAGCTGATTAATGAACCAAAAAAAAAATGGAAAAGAATAGGCTACATTACATTTTGGATACTCTGTTGGGTATGAAAGGCTGATCAGCTATTATAAAGCTACAGTAAGTAACTTACAGAAGAAAGAAATTGATTTTCTTTTATGTGACAGTCCAAAGACAAGCAAATGGCCTAGGGTTATTAGATGACTGTACTTCATGTGGTCATTCTGAGACAAAGGCTGATGATGCTATCTTCAACGTATCATCTTGATCCAAGACTAGAACTCCAGTTGTTGCCATTTCACAGCAGGAAGGGGTAGAAAGAAGATTTACCCAGATATTTTTACTTTATTTACCCAGCAGTTGCATACACATTGTACCTTCATGTCTCATTAACCTGAACTCAGACAAACAGCCACCTTTATCAGCAAGAGGGACTTCTCTGATGGGTCAGTTGTGAAAAATCTGCCTGTAATGCAGGAGAACTGGGTTCGATTCCTCAGTCAGAAGATCCCCGGAGAAGGGAATGGCACCCTGCTCCAGCATCCTTGCCTGGGAAATCCCACGGACAGAGGAGCCTGGTGGCCTACAGTCCATGGGTCACAGAGGGTCCGACACAAATGAGCAAGCACGCACATGTTGCCATGTGCCTGTAGCTGAACAGCAATAAAGGAAGTATGGATCTTGGGGAGGGGTTAGCCTTCTCCGACACAGGTAATTGCTAAAGAAATAAGAAGGGATCAAAATCAGATGTGCTAACTTATAAGACTTTCTAGAGAAAGATGGTTTGAAAGAGGTTTGAAAGAAAAGTACAACATATGAATTGATGAAGATCTTGGTGAAAGGCATGGAAGAAAACATTTTGAGGGAAAAGCCAACATATAGACTCGACCACAGCTGGATTTACAAAGTCAAGGGTTCTCGAAAAGGAATCAAGGGATGGTTCTGACCGAGAAATTTCATTTAATGCTAGGTTGTATTTGTTTCTATGTACTTTTACGTGAGAACAAAAGCCTTGAATCCCAGCTTCGCAGTTTGTGATCTTAACCTTTCAAAGGCTCAATATTCTCTGCTCTAAAATTAGAGATAATATTATCACTGCTTAGAGTTATGAAAATTATATGAATTAACATGTAAAGTACTTATAAGGAGCCTGGTACTTGGTGAACACAATATATGTTAATAGTTACAACTAGTAGTTACTATTACTAATAGTTAATAGTTACTATCAATACTACTGCTTCTGTTATTGAATTAGAGGAGGAAAAACATCTCCAGCTTTGACTACTTTTAATCATACTGAAAGGGTGTTATGAGACGACAAAAGCCTACTGTTGTATTGGCTATAGAAGTGAAGATGGGGGAGGAGATCTGGAACATATTCTAAAGAAGCTACAGATATGACTTTTTTTCTCTTGAAATTAGGCAACAGGATGAAACAGAAGCTGCAATGTGGTCGAAGTGAACATATCTTTTAAAAACGTTGCTCTCTTCTTGATTATTGAAAGAATATGTTTTGTAGAAATTTTTAAAACAAAGAAAAGTTTAAAGAGTAAAAGGAAAATCACTCAACCGAAAATCCCACCACCCAAAAACACGTGGTTAGGCTTTTTTTGTACATATCTTTTCTTTGTCTGTGTGTGTAGGCATGTACACATTGAAATTGTCTTAAATAATTTTTCAAGAACAACGAATCTTAATTAATCGAGCTCCTACTAAATGGATCTAGAAAGCAGAACTTGGACTAGAATTCTGTGTGCACGTGTGTGTTCATATGTTTGTGTTTTTGTGTGTATATGTGGTGAAGGGTTCCTTGGTCCTCGCTCTTTACCAGTTGAGAAGCACCATGGAACTTTTGGTGGGTATCACAGGCCCATTTTTGACCCTGCTGAAAGCACAGAACCTTTTTCACAGAAGGTATCTGTACAATGTACAGGACATTTTGCATTGCACAGAATTTCAGAAAGCTCATAGAGTCTTTAAAACCCATTTGTGGTTCCACAAACCCGAGGTTAAGAACTCCTCGAGCACACTATGCCTAGACATAGCTCTCCACTTTCTGAGACAATAAGCATATAGGTCATCTTTATGAAGTGAAGTTCTTGACTTTTTCTTTTTTCTGTTTTTCTCCAGAACGAGCAACACTAGAAGCAGTGCAGCTAAATGCAAACTCAGGAAGCAAAACCCAGATAGCTGGATAGGTGCTCTTTGTTTTTGACAACCTAGAAATAATCTTGGAGACATACTCTGGAGAGGGCTTAAAGGGGAAGACTGAATTTTGTGGACTCAAAGAATGCGTCATGATTTGGCTTAATCTAAGCCATTTTTCTTCTTTTCTGTGTTTGAGTCTATTATCTGTCCATGGAATTTACACAGTGAGACCACTGGGAAGGTGTTATGTCTAATTATTTGCTGTGCTATGTGGAGTGTACTGCAGACAATCAATAAACAATCAATAGTAATTGTAGTCTGTCTCAGAGACTGCATTGAAGCTTCAACTGGCTTTAGGTGCATGGTATTTTTCATTAATTTTCTTTTGCCGGTTTTTTTTTTTTTTTTAATCCAAAGCTTAAATTTAAAGATTAAACAGAAAGCTCTTTGCTTATGAGATCAAACAGACATGTTTTTTAAAGAGGGACTATATAATCCCAGGTGTTTTATCTCTGGTAATGAGAGAAATGTCTGTGTTTGCTTCAGATTGAATGAGCCGAGAAAGGGACAAGATATTTGCATGGCTAAATGACAATGAGTCCTTCATTCTGAAAGTAATAGTCCCCTGATGGCAATTACTTTCGCATAGACATCTGGCTATTTATCAGAAGAGTGTACAGATGTCAGCTTTTTCGGTCTCGTAGCTAGAAATGTAGCGATTTCTTGACTTTGATTTGAGTAAACATAAAATCTCTAACATTTGAAGTCAGAAGTTCACTGCAGGGAAGGATTTGGACCTGATGTTTATTAAAGGGAGTAGTTCCTTGGAAGGAAAAATGGGAACCGTGCCGAAAGATACAGATACTGACAAAGTAAACAAAGCCCTACCTAACAAATCACAGAATTTGACCATGACATCTGTCTATTTCTTGAACTTAACAGAAGCCGGCGCTGAAGATATTGACATACTTCCCAACGGTCTGGCTTTCTTTAGTGTGGTGAGTATCTTCCTTCTCCATCTCAGTGGAAGAAGTACAGAGAAGTTTGATGAGGCCTGCAAAGCAGTCACTTGTTTTTGAAGTTCCTCACTTTCAAAATTATACTCTGAAAACAAAAGACAGGTCAAACAGGATCTTGGAAATTGACCTCCAGCTTCTCTAAATATAGGGATGAAAAAGTCTTTGCCAGTTGACTTATCACTCTTGATGTCCCCACTGCCTTGCACTAAAATATTCCAGTGCAGTCTGTTTGTTTGTTATTAAAAATGATATCTGGAGCATGATTGTGGCTATTGATAATACATGATGCTGTTTTAAATGCAGCATATACCTTTCTTTCCATTCAACATTCGATTTAAAGCTAGCATTCTTGCTGTTATTTATTTAAATTTAAATTTATTTATTTTAATTGGAGGCTAATTACTTTACAATATTGTATTGGTTTTGCCAAACATCAACATGAATCTGCCACAGATGTACACGTGCTCCCCATCCTGAACCCCGCTCCCACCTACCTTCCCGTACCATCCCTCTGGGTCATCCCAGTGCACCAGCCCCAAGCATCCTGTATCCTGCATCAAACCTGGACTGGTGATTCATTTCACACATGATATTATACATGTTTCAATGCCATTCTCCCAAATCATTCCACCCTCTCCCTCTCCCACAGAGTCCAAAAGACTGTTCTATACCTCTGTGTCTCTTTTGCTATCTCGCATACAGGGTTATTGTTACCATCTTTCTAAGTTCCATATATATGTGTTAGTATACTGTATTGGTGTTTTTCTTTCTGGCTTACTTCACTGTGTATAATGGGCTCCAGTTTCATCCACCTCATTAGAACTGATTCAAATGTATTCTTTTTAATGGCTGAGTAATACTCCATCGTCTATATGTACCAGAGCTTTCTTATCCATTCGTCTGCTGATGGACATCTAGGTTGCTTCCATGTCCTGGCTATTATAAACAGTGCTGCGATGAACATTGGGGTACATGTGTCTCTTTCAACTCTGGTTCCTCGGTGTGTATGCCCAGCAGTGGGATTGCTGGGTCATAAGGCAGTTCTATTAGTTTTTTAAGGAATCTCCACACTGTTCTCCGTATTGACTGTACTAGTTTGCATTCCCATCAACAGTGTAAGAGGGTACCCTTTTTTCCACACCCTCTGCAGCATTTATTGCTTGTAGACGTTTGGACTGCAGCCATTCTGACTGGTGTGAAATGGCACCTCATTGTGGTCTTGATTTGCATTTCTCTGATAATGAGTGATGTTAAGCATCTTTTCAAGTGTTTGTTAGCCATCTGTATGTCTTCTTTGGAGAAATGTCTGTTTAGTTCTTTGGCCCATTTTTTGATTGGGTCGCTTATTTTTCTGGAATTGAGCTGCAGGAGTTGCTTATATATTTTTGAGATTAGTTGTTTGTCAGTTGCTTCATTTGCTATTATTTTCTCCCATTCCGAAGGCTGTCTTTTCACCTTGCTTATAGTTTCCTTTGTTGTGTAGAAGCTTTTAATTTTAATTAGGTCCCATTTGTTTATTTTTGCTTTTATTTTCAGTATTCTGGGAGGTGGGTCATAGAGGATCCTGCTGTCATTTATGTCAGAGAGTGTTTTGCCTATGTTCTCCTCTAGGAGTTTTATAGTTTCTGGTCTTACATTTAGATC
>SJYX01020371.1:92633-142306 GCA_006410675.1 Oreotragus oreotragus
ACATAAAAAATAGCCAGAGGATTACTCCATTACTCATTACAAGATTAAAGAAACCTGTAACCACCATCATGTGGTTAGACACTACAACAGAAATACTGGCAGATTACCTAGCACCTTGTTTCTGACAGTGTCTATTAATACATTTTTATCATTACTCTATCTTAATTATCACAATCATTCTTACTGGCCATGATCTAAACACCATAGACTAGAAAAGCACAAGCTCACAGAAATCTGACCGAATGATTAGTAATTCTCAGTATAAAGATCAAAAGGGGAGGGGTTAGCACTTGTATTTTTATGTAAATGCGTTATTGCTACTATTTCAAACTGATAAGCTATTCAGCTCCAAAGGAAAAGAAAATCCTCTTTCAAGCATATTCTGCTCTAGACTTCATGGAAGTTTCTTGACTCAGCCCAGAACAAGCACCAATATCTTTAAAAACTCTGTTAAAAGTTAAAATATTGGGACATCCCTGGAAGTCTAGTATTTAAAACCATATGCTTCCAATGGAGGAAGTGGAGGTTCAAACACTAGTTGGGGAATGAAGATCATTCATGCCACAAAGGAGTAGCCAAAAAAATCAGTCAGTTCAGTTACTCAGTCATGTACAATTATTTGCAATCCCATGAACTGCAGCACACCAGGCTTCCCTGTCCATCACCAACTCCTGGAGTTTGCTCAGACTCTTGTCCACTGAGTTGGTGATGCTATCCAGCCATCTCATTGTCTGTTGTCCCCTTTTCCTCCCGCCTTCAATCTTTCCCAGCATTCAGGGTCTTATCCAATGAGTCAGTTCTTCACATCAGGTGGCCAAAGTACTGGAGTTTCAGCTTCAGCATCAGTCTTTTCAATGAATATCTGGGACTGATTTCCTTTAGGACTGACTGGTTTGATCTCCTTGCAGTTCAGGGGACTCTCAAGAGTCTTCTCCAACACCATTTCAAAAGCATCAATTCTTTGTCACTCAGCTTTCTTTGCAGTCCAGCTCTCACATCCATACATGATTACTGCAAGAACCATAGCTTTGACTAGATGGACCTTTGTTGGCAAAGTAATGTATCTGGTTTTCAATATGGTGTCTAGGTTGGTCATAGTTTTTCTTCCAAGGAGCAAGCATCTTTTAATTTCATGGATGCAGTCACCATCTGCAGTGATTTTGGAGCCCAAGAAAATAAAGTCTGTCACTGTTTCCATTGTTTCTCCATCTATTTGCCATGGAGTGATGGGACCAGATGCCATGATCTTAGTTTTTTGAATGTTGAGTTTTAAGCCAGGTTTTTTACTCTCCTCTTTCACTTTCATCAAGAGGCTCTTTAGTTCCTCTTCACTTTCTGCCATAATGGTGGTGTCATTTGCATATCTGAAGTTATTAATAGTTTTCCTGGCAATCTTGATTTCAGCTTGAGCTTCATCCAGCCCAATATTTCATATGATGTACTCTGCATAGAAGTTAAAAAAAGCAGGGTGACAATATACAGTCTCGACATACTCTTTTCTTATTTTGGAACCAGTCTGCTGACTTCCTCAGTGATCAATGCAAAGAAATAGAAAAAACAATACAATGGGAAAGACTAGAGATCTTGTGAAGAAAATCAGAGATACCAAGGGAACTTTTCATGCAAAGATGGGCACAATAAAGGATAGAAATGGCATGCGCCTAACAGAAGTGGAAGATATTAAGAAGAAGTGGCAAGAATACACAGAAGAACTGTACAGAAAAGATCTTCATGTCCTAGATAACCACGATGGTGTGATCACTCACTTAGAGCCAGACATCCTGGAATGTGAAGTCAAGCAGGCTTTAGGAAGCATCACTATGAACAAAGCTAGTGGAGGTGATGGAATTCCAGTTGAGCTATTTCAAATCCTGAAAGATGATGCTGTAAAAGTGCTGTACTCAATATGCCAGCAAATCTGGAAAACTCAGTCATGGCCACAGGACTGGAAAAGGTCAGTTTTCATTCCAATCCCAAAGAAAGGCAATGCCAAAGAAGGTTCAAACTACTACACAATTGCACTCATCTCACACGCAATCAAAGTAATACTCAAAATTCTCCAAGCCAGGCTTCAACAGTACATGAAACATGAACTTCCAGATATTCAACCTCGCTTTAGAAAAGGCAGAGGAACCAGAGATCAAATTGCCAACATCTGTTGGAGCATCAAAAAGCAAGAGAGTTCTAGAATAATATCTATTATACCAAAGTCTTTGACTGTGTAGATCACAACAAACTGTGAAAAATTCTTCAAGAGATGGGAATACCAGACCACCTGACCTGGCTCTTGAGAAATCTGCATGCAGGTCAAGTAGTAACAATTAGAACAAGACATGGAGCCAAAAAAATTAAAAATTCAATAAAATAAAGTCATAGATATTCACATATTCTAAGGAAAGAGTCAGGAACATCAGAAAAGGTAAGAGAGTAATCACATTTTCTGGAAATGCTTTATTTGTTAATACTTCTCCTTTAATAGCTTCAAATATTAATTGTAATCACAGCACAGTGCATTTGTGGGAGTCTTGAATGAAGAAGGAGTCGATGGATTTACTTTCATGATATTCTATTATCTGTAAAGAACATCAATATAAAATTGATAAATTATCAATTTATAATTCATGTATCATCCACTTCTATTAATAATTTAAGGTGCTCTCAAGAGATTGAGTCAATGGTAGTATTTACAATAACAAAATTTATGTCAGAAGACAACAGATCCAGACTGAGAAATGAACACTGGGGAAAGGCTAGTAATTTAACCTGTCTTGAAAATGGTTTTCTTTAAATATTTATTAAACATTTATCTAAAGGAAAAGATGGGTACTACATGAGAAAAAAGTATTAATTGCAATGCCTACCAGTCTATTAGAAAAAAGCTGATTCTTTGGAAAAGTCCCTGATACTGGGAAAGATTGAAGACTGAAGGAGAAGAGGGTGACAGAGGATGTGATGGTTGGATGGTATCACTGATTCAATGTTCAGGAACTTGGGCAAACTCTGCGAGATGGAGAGGGACAGGGAACCCTGACATGCTGCAGTCCATGGGTTTGCAAAGAGTCAGACACGACTTGGTGACTGAACAACAAGAAAAACCACTGTATTGTTGATTCAGGCCCAAACTCATATAGTCACTACAAGCAAAGCAAAAACCCAGGATTTAACTAGACTTATCACCGTAGAAGGCAGTGACATGATAGAAAACATGTATCAGTTCAATTCAGTTGCTCAGTTGTGTCTGTCTCTTTGTGACCCCATGAGTTGCAGCACGCCAGGCCTCCTTGTCCATCACCAACTCCCGGAGTTCACTCAAACTCATGTCCATCAAGTCGGTGATGCCATCCAGCCATCTCATCCTCTGTCATCCCCTTCTCCTCCTGCCCTCAATCCCTCCCAGTATCAGAGTCTTTTCCAATGAGTCAACTCTTCGCATGAGGTGGCCAAAGTATTGGAGTTTCAGCTTCAACATCAGTCCTTCCAATGAACACCCAAGACTGATCTCCTTTAAGATGGACTGGTTGGATCTCCTTGCAGTCCAAGGGACTCTCAAGAGTCTTCTCCAACACCACAGACATCAATTCTTTGGTGCTCAGCCTTCTTCACAGTTCACTCTCACATCCATACATTACTACTGGAAAAACCATAGCCTTGACTAGATGGACTTTGTTGGCAAAGTAATGTCTCTGCTTTTGAATATGCTATCTAGGTTGGTCATAACTTTCCTGCCAAGGAGTAAGCATATGTATGTGCGTACATATATATATATATCCCAAGTTCCTGATCCAGGGCTCTTAAAACCCATGTAAATTTCTATGTGATAAGAGCACTAGGATCATCTTTTGCCTATGAGATGACTCTGGGTGGGCTCTGGGATGGATGGAGTCTGCCACTGAAAGAGCAAGCTATGATAAAAACATGAAATCTGCAGCCCCATTCCCAACCCCCCAACTTTTCCAGAGGGGGAGAGGAGATGGAAATGGAGCTTATAATTGATCACACCTATATTAGGAAGCTTTCCTAAAACCCACGTAGTACAGGGTTTGAGCACTTTCAGGTTGCAGAATATATCCATACCTGGAGGATGATGCACCCCAAGTCCTCATGAACAGAAGTCCCTGAATTTGGGCTTTCCCAGACCTCACCCTATGTATATTTTCACCTGGTTGTTCATCTGTATCATTTATCTCATACTTTAATAAGCTGTCAATCACCTTTATTTCTTACAAACATATTTTATCAATACTCATTTGGCTCACATTAGGTGAATTATCGCTACCTTATTTTTCCACCCAAGAGATGCTTTGGCACAATTTAGATTGTTTCCCTGGGAAATTGGCCTTTACTGGCTTCTTTAATACAAGTCTAAGCTCCAGAGTATGGGATGGCCACCCATAAAGAGAGAACTGGTCCTCAAAAANTATTCTTGCCTCCTTTGTCGAAGATAAGGTGTCCACAGGTGTGTGGATTTATCTCTGGGCTTTCTATTTGTTCCATTGACCTATATGTTATTTATTTTTGAACAATATATTAACTCCCGAAGGAAGGCCAGTGCTTTTTCTTTCTTTTCCCTGCTGAAAAGCCTATCATCAGTGGAAAGTCATTGATTGACTTTACCCTTCACTTTTGCCTTAATTTTTATAACCTGAAAAGTAACAGTCTTTTCAAGCATATATTTTAAAGACTTTAAAATGGATTGACCAGAGTGCTGCTAGGTTATACCAATATGCATTCTAATTGGAAAACCGTATGTATGGGCCAAAGAGGAAGTTCTGCCTCTCTCTCCTCCCTAGAATGGGCCAACGTGATGGACCTCAGCATCTTCATGGGTTCCATTTTTCTTGAGAAAGAAGAATCCAACTTCAGAACTTCCCTGGTGGTCTAGTGGCTAAGACTCCTCACTCCCAATGCAGGGGGCCTGGGTTTGATCCCGGGAACTAGATCCTCATACCGCAGCTAAGAGTTTGCATGCTGCAACTGAGATCCAGTGCATCCAAATTAATAAATATCTTTTAAATAAAGAAAAAAGTATCCAACTTTGAAGGCAGCCTGAAGGTATTCTGTCCCCTCTCAGCAGCCATTATTTTCAGACTCTGAGACTCAGGGAAAGATGTGAAAAACTTGGAGATGCTTAAAAGACAGTAGTGACACTGATAAAATAGCCATCAGACTTACGAGGAAGGTGAGAGACCACAGCTTAGATGAGAATGAGGGCTAGAACACTCTTCAGGTTCTTGATGGTTTTTATGTGAAAGCCTGTGAGCAGCTGGTTGTCTACCATGGAGGAGGAAAATAAATACTGTGGGTTTTGGCAGAAGCATGGATATTTATATTAAATTATCAAACTACAACTTTAAAAGAAAAATTGTAGTTAATTACCTACTCACAATGAGTAAAATGATATTTCTGGGAGGACTCTGGGTTTGTGTAGAAGCTTGTGCTCGCACATATGGCTTACAGTCTTAGGGAAAAGCACTGGAATTCCTAGTCAGCGTTATACATAACCAAAGATACAAATATCTAGCGTAAAGGAGAAGGCAGTTGCTTGCCTTTTCCCCGCCCCCCCCCCCCCCAAAGAAGCTGTTCTCAGAGAGTTGGGTAATCCAGAACTCATCTATTTCAAGATTTTATCCCCATAAAAATAAATCTGAATTAGGAGGAGCGAGNGATGGTAAAGCCTGTCTCTTATACACATCTCCCCACCCAAAGAAGCTGTTCTCAGAGAGTTGGGTAATCCAGAACTCATCTATTTCAAGATTTTATCCCCATAAAAATAAATCTGAATTAGGAGGAGCGAGGTCTTCAAATACGTAAATCGACAGCCACTTTTAGCTGAGAGATCTAATATAGTGACAGTGATCTTGCAGTCAAGTCAACAGAATTTCTTCGGTATGATTTTCTTTTATCCTTTCTTGGTTATATGACTTTTTACTGATTTAAAATGATTTACTTTCATTTTACTGATTTTTAAGATTTACTCAGCATTGTCTCTAATATTTCCTAGTGTGTTGCTCCTTTCTAAATGAATCACTCCTACATCGTGGCATTTGTTTATTCTTCCAAGCACTGTGGCCTATTAACCCATCCCATTCAACAATTAGGGACAACCTCAAAACTGACACCACATTTAATGAGGACTTGGATGACATAGAATAGAATAGAGATTTAAATGACAGTGTAAATGTACTTGAAACTGCTGAACTGTATGCTTAAAAATAGTGATAATGGTAAATTTTATGTATATTTTACCACAAGTGGAAATAAAATTTTAAAAAGAGATAAAAACAGGTTTAAATGATATCTTAAGATAATTATGGAGCGTTATCGGGGCTCCCCTGGTAGCTCACTGGTAGAGAATCTACTTGCAATGCAGGAGGCCTTGGCTCAGTTCCTGGGTTGGAAAGATCCCCTGGAGAAGAGTTAGGCTACTCTCTCCAGTATTACTGGGCCTCCCTGGTGGCTCAGATGGTAAAGAATCCGCCTGCAATGTGGGAGACCTGGGCTCCTTGCCCGGGTTGGGAAGATCCTCTGGAAGAGGGTATGGCAACCCACTCCAGTATTCCTGCCTGGAGAATCCCCATGGACAGAAGAGCCTGGCGGGCTACAGTCTATAGGGTCACAAAGAGCTGGACACGACTGAGCACACACGAAGAGTTATTACGTCCCTGGAAGAGCTTCCTGTGCAGCGATACTCTGTTGTTTATGGTACGTTGATAAGGAAGACAGATTATTAACCACTGAACTGTCAGTGCCATGGAACAATAGCATAATTCCAATTTATTTTGTTTGTTGGATCTTGAAGCTGTCTAATTTGATAGATATTTTTTAATTGGAGAAAATGTGTATTAAATACAATTTGAGCATAAAGTAAGGTTTTGGGGTAGGTTTTTGGACTTTGCTGGTGGCTCAGATGGTGAACGGAGAAGACAATGGCACCCCACTCCAGTACTCTTGCCTGGAAAATCCCATGGACGGAGGAGCCTGGTAGGCTACAGTCCATGGGGTTGCGAAGAGTCGGACACAACTGAGCAACTTTACTTTCACTTTTCACTTTCATGCATTGGAGAAGGAAATGGCAACCCACTCCAGTGTTCTTGCCTGGAGAATCCCAGGGACGGGGGAGCCTGGTGGGCTGCCATCTATGGGGTCGCACAGAGTCGGACACGACTGAAGCGACTTAGCAGCAGCAGATGGTAAAGCATCTGCCTACAATGCAGGAGACTCAGGTTTGATACATGGGTTGGGAAGATCCTCTGGAGAAGGAAATGGCAACCCACTCCAGTACTCTTGCCTGGAAAATCCCATGGATGGAGGAACACGGTAGGCTGCAGTCAATGGGGTCGCAAAGTGTCAGACAGGACTGAGCGACTTCACTTTCACTTGGGAACGTATTCTTTTAAATTTGCATAAAGTATGACTTGAAAAATTTTAAAGAGAAAAGACCTCAAGTATTCAGTGAGTGCTGAAAAAGCATTAAATAAAATTCAACTCTCATTCCTGATTACAAGCTCAAAAAAAAAAAACTAGAAGGAAACTTCCAAGAAACGTACAGCAAACATCATTCTTAGTGGTGAAACAGTCACTGCCTTCCCGTTAACGTTTAGAAAAGCAAGAAAATGCCCTAAAATGCTGTAGCCATCAGTAACCTACTAAAGTTCTTAATAACCCAAGAAAACAAGAAAAAAGAAATATGATGTAAGAAAAAAGACAAAACTGCCATTAATTTCAGACAGCGTGATTACTTGTTTTTCTAAACAGTCCAGGAGATTAAACTGACAGACTCTTAGACCTAATAGAAAGTTGAGTGAAATGGTTGGATTCAAAACAAACATATAAAACTCAATGACTTTCCCATGCACTAGGAAAAACCAAATAGATAATGTAGTAATAGTAATATGCTATTTCTGCTACTATTAATAAGATTTCATTTGAATAGCAACTTGATTTCTGAAATTTATACATAAAAATAAATGAGCAGATATATTTAAGACTATTTTGTAAAGGTAAAGCAGTGTGTTGTGGGATAAATATATAGTACGTATAAATATATATATAGTATAATATATATACTAATATATATATATAATGAATAAAGCTGTAGTAATTAAAAAGTTGCATATTAGCACAGAAATAGGGCACAAAAGTCCCCAGACAGACCAATATGTAAACAAGGATCTAGTGCATGATAAAAGCGACATTTAGAATCAGTGGGAAAAGGACAGCTTGAGTGCACGCCAGGCACTGACAAAGTTCCACCTGATGTCCCAACGGGGAGAGGATGGATATGTGTCAGAGAGCAGTTTATTCCCACCCTCAACTCTGCGTTATCTCATGTCCACCAACCTTCTGGTTATCCTCTGAGGAGACCAAACCCCTCATCTCTGTCTCTACTCAGAAATATCAAATACCGCTTGGCTTTCAGCCTTCCACCCCCCAATTATTATTTTCTTATTGTTTCATCTCTGCTTTCTTTGTGTTTCTAGCTTTATGCCAGCACCTTTAGCCAAAATATCACTTATTTATAGTTGGTACTTTAGTCCATAAAAATACTTAAGCCTTTATATTTAACTTTTGCTCTGTTTTCAAAAGGGTCTAAAATGTCCAGGCCTCCACAGTTTTGCACCAGATAAGCCTGGAGGAATACTAATGATGGATCTAAATGAAGAAAACCCAAGGGCATTGGAATTAAGAATCAGCCGTGGATTTAATTTGGCTTCATTTAATCCACATGGTATCAGCACTTTCATAGACAGTGGTAAGAACTGATGAGCTACCAACATTAAAAAAAAAAAAAAGAAACAGTGGTTTGCAAATAACTGGAAAATAGATTTGGATCATATCTGTATAAGAAAACAATTAACTCATGAATTGTTTCTGTATTCTTCATACAAATAAGTCCAACATTGCCTCTTCAGCTGGCAGTAAGTTACATTTTGAAATTTCTAATAGCTATTAATTACACCTGAAAGAATGTTTAGATTTTATAACCTTTTCATGTATCTATTTTCACTGCATTGAAAAAGAGCTATATTTCTAAGTTAAACTATAAACAGATTTTCCATGAATTCTGTGTATGTAGTGAGAAACACTCTTTCTTAAAGGTCAGGAGACCAATGATCAGAAATAACACTAGACAGAGATGGGAAAGATGGGGAAGAAGAATGATCTGTTAGGTCCTCTAACAGCTTATACATTCAGCCTTTCTTTGCCTGTGGTATTTAAATGTCAGTGTCTACCCAGAGGTCTATGGTTATACCTTGTAAATGAACTCTATTCTCTCATTTTTTTAGATGACACCGTTTATCTCTTTGTTGTAAACCACCCAGAATTCAAGAATACAGTAGAAATTTTTAAATTTGAAGAGGAAGAAAATTCTCTTTTGCATCTAAAAACAATCAAACATGAGCTTCTTCCAAGGTAATTAGTCCTTTTGTTCATTCTCAGATTTATTGCTGCCTTTTTCAGATATTCCATATCATGGTCCTTTCATCTTTTGTAAGAGCTGAAATACATACACACACACACACACACACACATACATAAACAAAACTCTTGCCTGGAGAATCCCATGGACGGAGGAGCCTGGTGGGCTGCAGTCCATGGGGTCGCTAACAGTGGGACAGACTGAGCGACTTCACTTTCGCTTTTCTCTTTTATGCATTGGAGAAGGAAATGGCAACCCACTCCAGTATTCTTGCCTGGAGAATCCCAGGGATGGGGGAGCCTGGTGGGCTGCCGTCTATGGGGTCACACAGAGTCAGACATGACTGAAGTGACTTAGCAGCAGCAGCAGCAGCATGTGTATGTATAGTTTCCTTGCAACTTTACTTTTCATGAATATTTATATAAATGTAAAATTTTGAATGAAACCAGTATTTTAGCCATGGCAAAATTACATTATCCAAACTCAACTCAGTATTGAAGTGATTAAATTGTACACAGATTTTTAACCCCCAAGAAAGAGTCTTTAGAAACTCTCTCAAATACACACCCTTCCAAACTGGGAAATATAACAGGTTCATGAGACCTTTTTAGGTCCCAGAAAAACTTGCTCACAATTTCTACCATAACGACCACTAACTGAATTTATATTCATATAATCTACTAAATAAAAGACGCAGAAATTGCATGGATTCAGAGTTTTCTGTTATAGTATATACTGCAGAGATTAATTGTCTCTTAATTTGAAGAATGGGCTTCCCTGGTGGCTCAGCGGCAAATAATTTGCCTGCAGTGCAGGAGACACTGGTTCCATCCCTGGGTCGGGAAGATCCCCTGAAGGGAATGACAACCCACTCCCCTGTTCTCCCCTGGGAAATCCCATGGACAGAGCCTGGCGGGCTACAGCCCATGAGGTCGCAAGAGTCAGATGGGACCGAGCGACTAAACAACAGTAGTTTCCTTGCAGAGCAGGGCAAGTTGACGTCAGTGTTCTATGCAGACTCGCTTGAGAAATGAGGAAATGCTGGCCTGCAGGGGATTTGCTTTTCAGAGCCGTCTCGAGAGTAGAAGACAAACCTCACCATTGTTCCTTCTGTCACCTTCCATTTCAGATGACTCATCACACAAATAATAATAATACCCGTCCTGCAAGGAAGAGTAGCCTGCCTTATATGGAGTTTGTATGCTTAGTATGGAACTAACATGAAATGTTTTCACAAGGTAGCCATGGGCTTCTGGCCCTACAGAATTGGAAGTGCATCACTACTACTTCAAGAACACAGCTGGTTGATGAATATTTTTAATATCTACTTCTCTGTCTAGAACTGAAGTGTGTAGCTGCCAACAATTCTTCCAAAAATTCACTTCCTAATAAATAGGAGCTTAAGTGCCCTCCAGGCAGCCTTTGCTTTAGGGAGCTCTTTCAGAAAGAGGGGACCCACCCTCCCTGTTTTTTTCCTTAACAAAGGGGAAAGCCATTCTTTCAGAAATGTTTGCATAGGGTAATTGGAATTTAAATTGAATAACACCCTTACCTAACTGGTTTTAAAAATGTAATTGTTTTCAGCATATAAATCTCTCACCTGAAGCACTGCACTCTGGCAATTTCATCATCCGTCTATCTGGACGTGTTTATTGAGTGCCTGTTCATTCTCGGCAGGTCGGCTTTGCGAGTCAGGTAGAAATTGAACAGTCAATCTTAGTTTGACTAATAACTAAGCAAAGGAACTCAAGAAAATCCAGCAGCTGAGAAAATGGAAGCTAGGTAAATGTCTTTGACAGCCCAACCAGCCCACCAGCCAAAGAGGCTCCATCAGGCTCTGCACCATGGGTAGCTGCGTCCTTTCACGTTGTTCTTAGACCTTACATTTCTTGCTGTCAAAAAAAATACTCTGTTGGCACTAAGTTATTTCTTCTTTGATAATAATCCTGCCATAATTGCTAAATGATCTGTCTTCAGATTACTTGGTACCATACAAAATTATTCTCCCAGCAAATGATATTATAGTAGGTTACATATGACTATACCCATGTGATCTCAGCTGAGCCTTTCCTAGGGAACCTCTGACCAAAAACTTAAGGCACATATTGTGTAAACCTTCTGGATACTTAATCTTTAATATGGAGACCAATTGGCTTTTCATTTTCTCTCACATGTTATTTTTCTCTTCCAGTGTGAATGATATCATAGCTGTTGGACCAGAACATTTCTATGCTACCAATGACCACTATTTCTCTGATCCTTTCTTAAAGTATTTGGAAACATACTTGAACTTACACTGGACAAATGTTGTTTACTACAGTCCAAATGAAGTTAAAGTGGTAGCAGAAGGATTCGATTCAGCAAATGGGATCAATATTTCACCTGATAAAAAGTATGAGCTCTTATGGAAGTACTTTCATTTCTCTTTAGCCATGGTGCTGGGTGAAATTCTTTACTTTGCTCTTTTTTTTTCTAAGGCAAAAATAGCTTACCTGTTGTTTTTGGTCTATGATAAATATATATGATATTTATAACTATTACTATAATATTATAATATTATAATACATATATGTAATATATTATTGGCCTTCCAAGGTTCCTGGGCTTCCCAGGTGGCACAGTGGTAAAGAATCCACCTGTCAATGCAGAACACACAAGAGATGCAGGTTTGATCTCTGGGTCAGGAAGATTCCCTGCAGTAGGAAATGGCAAACCACTCCAGTAGTCTTGCCTGAAAAATTTCATGGACAGAGGAGCCTGGCAGGCGACAGCCTGTGGGGTTGCAAAGAGCTGGACATGACTGATCATAAAGGAGAGCTTATAATTTATTATTAAATATATATATAATATTTTACATAAACATATGTACTATATATTTATATATAATATATAAATATCTATTTATATACAGTATTCAAATTTGGTCTGTATCATTATGGGCTTCCCCATTGGCTCAGTGGTAAATAATGTGCCTGCCAGGCAGGAGACATGGGTTTGATTCCTGGGTTGGGAAGATGCCCTGGAGAAAGAAATGGCAGCCCACTCCAGTATTCTTGCCTGGGAAATCCTGTGGACAGAGGAGCCTGGCGGGCTATAGTCCATGGGATGGCAAAAGAGTCAAATGTGACTTAGCAGCTAACAATGACAGCAACGCTATCATTATAGAATTTAATTTTATAAATGTAAATTTTCATCAAATGGGTTCATATTTATATATACATATTTAAATATAAGGCAGATGTGTTTCTTTTAAATAAACATATTATTGTTTTACTGGCTGTTATTGTTTTATTCCATTATAAGGATGACTGTAAACTAGCCAGTTCTCTATGGATATATATGATTTTCTTTTCTGTACAAAATACATTTTTTAATTTTTCTTTTACCGCTGAAACTTACCCGTATATTTTTAAGGAACAACCTCCCCCCAAGGGAGAATGATAGCATAATGGTTAAATATTCAGATTTTGGAGTCATAGAGACCGAAGTTCAAATGCCTACTGGGTATTGGCTAAATCTGGGGCTATGAGCCGCTTCCCTCTGCACCTGTCTCTTATACACATCTAGATGTGTATAAGAGACAGGGTTATACCAATATGCATTCTAATTGGAAAACCGTATGTATGGGCCAAAGAGGAAGTTCTGCCTCTCTCTCCTCCCTAGAATGGGCCAACGTGATGGACCTCAGCATCTTCATGGGTTCCATTTTTCTTGAGAAAGAAGAATCCAACTTCAGAACTTCCCTGGTGGTCTAGTGGCTAAGACTCCNTTTGCTCTTTTTTTTTCTAAGGCAAAAATAGCTTACCTGTTGTTTTTGGTCTATGATAAATATATATGATATTTATAACTATTACTATAATATTATAATATTATAATACATATATGTAATATATTATTGGCCTTCCAAGGTTCCTGGGCTTCCCAGGTGGCACAGTGGTAAAGAATCCACCTGTCAATGCAGAACACACAAGAGATGCAGGTTTGATCTCTGGGTCAGGAAGATTCCCTGCAGTAGGAAATGGCAAACCACTCCAGTAGTCTTGCCTGAAAAATTTCATGGACAGAGGAGCCTGGCAGGCGACAGCCTGTGGGGTTGCAAAGAGCTGGACATGACTGATCATAAAGGAGAGCTTATAATTTATTATTAAATATATATATAATATTTTACATAAACATATGTACTATATATTTATATATAATATATAAATATCTATTTATATACAGTATTCAAATTTGGTCTGTATCATTATGGGCTTCCCCATTGGCTCAGTGGTAAATAATGTGCCTGCCAGGCAGGAGACATGGGTTTGATTCCTGGGTTGGGAAGATGCCCTGGAGAAAGAAATGGCAGCCCACTCCAGTATTCTTGCCTGGGAAATCCTGTGGACAGAGGAGCCTGGCGGGCTATAGTCCATGGGATGGCAAAAGAGTCAAATGTGACTTAGCAGCTAACAATGACAGCAACGCTATCATTATAGAATTTAATTTTATAAATGTAAATTTTCATCAAATGGGTTCATATTTATATATACATATTTAAATATAAGGCAGATGTGTTTCTTTTAAATAAACATATTATTGTTTTACTGGCTGTTATTGTTTTATTCCATTATAAGGATGACTGTAAACTAGCCAGTTCTCTATGGATATATATGATTTTCTTTTCTGTACAAAATACATTTTTTAATTTTTCTTTTACCGCTGAAACTTACCCGTATATTTTTAAGGAACAACCTCCCCCCAAGGGAGAATGATAGCATAATGGTTAAATATTCAGATTTTGGAGTCATAGAGACCGAAGTTCAAATGCCTACTGGGTATTGGCTAAATCTGGGGCTATGAGCCGCTTCCCTCTGCACATTTGTACAAATGTTTCTGTAGAACAAACTCCTCAAAATAGAACTACTCACTCAAAGACTGCTCCTTCTAAATGTTAATTTTTATAGTGCCAAATCCCCCACCCCAAATTCTTTCACTTTTATATGTCCAGCTCTAGTTTATAGAAAGGATATTTTTCCCTTTTACTAGGCTAGCACACTGAACAATTCAAACTACTACACATATAACATGAAATAAATCTGCCATCCTTGACAACTGTTTTTATTTTCATGACAATTTTTTCTTTATCGTTGATTACAGAAAATGGATGTAGAATCTTTTAAATTGTCTGTAACTGACCCAATCCAACCTCTCCCACCAAATCTGTTTTTCTCCCCAACTGTCATCTTTCAGTTATGAGAGTCAAACTTCCCAGTCACTCAAGCTGAAAATAATAATAAGAATAGGGGGCCCAGCTTTCACTCTCCTCTCACTATTCCTACCCAGCCCTTGAGCAGGTCACACTGGCTCTCTGGGTGGTTCCTGAGCCCCTCTTCCTTTCCATTGACACTGCTTGGCTCGGGCTCACACTCTCACTTTCTTCCCATTTGTTTTCAGTCCACTTCCTTTTTTTTTTTTGCACCATTGCCAATTTTGTCTTTCTTTGTCCCACTGCCCTTCCAAGACCTCCGAAAGAGGGACCTCTGTCTCCTTGACCTTTGACTCCTCGCACTGAGCCCAGCCAGGCACAAACCACATGCTTAATGATGGCTGCACAGAACTGACCATCTGTTATCATCACGCTCTGTTATTCCAGAAATTCAGCGGACCCCAATTGCTTATCAAATCAAGGCAGGCTAAAGGGCTAGACTTTAATAGGCTAGCTCCAACCTCTCCCTTCTACTGTTTTCATACTTACTACACCTTACACAGGGACTTCCCTGGTGGCTCAGACGGTTAAGCGTCTGTCTACACTGTGGGAGACCCGGGTTCGATCCCTGGGTCGAGAAGATCCCCTGGAGAAGGAAATGGCAATCCACTCCAGTACTATTGTCTGGAAAATCCCATGGACTGAGAAGCCTGGTAGGCTACAGTCCATGGGGTCGCAGAGTCAGACACGACTGAGCGCCTTCACTTTCACTTTCACGCCCTACACAGGAGCTCAGTCTTTTGCACACCTGCCTCTTTCATTCTTGGCCCCGTACCTTTGTTCACGTGTTTTCTTTTGCCTAAAAGATGCTTTGTCCTCATATCCTCAAATCCAGTCGTTCAGTCCATGTCCACCGCAGATGCCCCTTTCTTTGTAAGCCCTTCTGTTTTTTTCAGGAGTTAGAAATGTCTTCAGTTCCTAGACCCCAAATATGTCTTGTGGTGCCGTCAGGTTGTATTATTTGTTTACAGGCCATCTGATCACCACAACACACTATACACTTTTCAGGAGAAACAGCTGTTGTCTTCATGTTTATATCTGTCACAATACTGAATTCATGGTTTTACCCAGTATAGTTGCTCAAAAGAACAGTTGCCATGGAACAGTCAATTCAGTGAGGAGGATTATGGTAAAGCAGTCCATTAATTCGCTCTCCTTAGATGCAGACAAATTATTCTGAGTAGACATTTATCTCTAATGCTTGAATTTCTCAGTATGTTAATAAATATGTCTTTTGATTTATACCACATATTTCTACATGTATATGATCCCTTGAAATATCAAATTATATTGTGGAATATAAAAGTTTTTTTTAAACATTTGTTTTATTGTCCCTTCAGTGGCAAATATCACAGTCTTTATACATTTTTAAAATTTATCTGTTTTTAATTGGAGAATAATTGCTTTACAATGTTGTGTTGGCTTCTGCCATACATCAACATCACTCAGCCATAGGTATACAGATGTTTTCTCCCTCCTGAACCTTCTTCCCACCTCCCACCCCACAGACCTGATGTTTTAAATGCTGCCCTATATTATTTTTCCTTACCAATTTTTTGAAAAATAACTTAACAATTCCATGACTGTTGTAGCAGCACTGAATTGATTTTGAAAGCTTACCTTTAGATAAAAATTAACCTTTATCAGGCTTTCCTTGAGGGCCCATCATTGATTAACTTCTTGGCAGGTTATTAAGACTTAGTCTTCCCACTGTGTTAATGAAGCTTTGTCTTGGCTTGGAGCTCTAACCAGTGTGTCCTTCCTGCAAAGGTACATCTATGTTGCTGATATATTGGCTCATGAAATTCATGTTTTGGAAAAGCACCCTAATATGAATTTAACTCAGTTGAAGGTAAAATATTTCTTTCTATATCTAAAGTTGACATTAATCTTGAAATTACATAGTCATGCTATATTATGACAATACCTCCCTTAAAACAGACTAGCCGGTGTTGCTATTCTGGTCTTTTCACTGCTACCTGTCTGTAATTGACCAAGTCGCTTGTTTCCCAAAGTCACAAGAACTGACTGATTACATGCAACAGTATGTTGGGAGGGCTGTTTGCCATCAGAGTCAGGGGCCCTCTCCATGAAGTGCTGATGGCATCCGATGAATTCCAGTAAGAAATGCTCACAGTTGAAAAGACTAATGGATGAATTCCGAAATGAAGATTTATGCAAGTTGTCAGTTCTTTCAATAATGAATGAAGGTGGAAATTGGGTTCCATACCATTATTATTTTCTTCCTGCTTGACAACACATATTTTAGATTGATGAAGAATTTCTTATTTGAGTTTCTTGAGCTAACCAATCATTGTGCATCTTCTAAAGGGGGAAAGGAGTTCATTTTTTAGAGAGATTGATTGTTGCCCTAACTTTCTTAATTCCAGGAAGAATGAAAAGTGACTCTAAACCAGTGTATTACATTCATTTTATGCAATATTGGTGTTAAAGGGTGGAAGCAGGAGATGGGTATAATTTCCCCACATGTATAGGGGCGAGAGAGGTTAGCCCTAAACGATCTAATCGCAGTTTCTCGTGACATTTAGATGCTGACGTTTTTTCATTTGGAAGGTACTCAATTTGGATACCCTGGTGGATAATTTATCTATTGACCCTTCCTCTGGGGACGTCTTGGTGGGCTGTCACCCCAACGGCCAGAAGCTCTTCGTGTATGACCCAAAGAATCCTCCCTCGTCAGAGGTTTTTATATGTTTTACTTTTAAAACCTTAATTATTCAAACCCTTTAGAACGAATAATACAATAAACTGTCCCAGGGATGGTCCGTTTAGTCCTTTTAAACCAATAATACAATAAATGCGTGGCGGTTGGCTTCGTGATTGCTTTAAGCCAATAATTGGCAGAATTTCACATTGTTCAAATACTTTTAGAAAGGTAATCTTTTGATGTATTAAATGATGGCAGAAGCTAGTCAAAAGATCTTTTTTTCTAAAGATGTGCCCTCCTTGTGTGGTATACTGGCAATTTTTTAAATACCTGGCTTATTGTCACCTCCCTGCATGCCACGACTTTTGTGCATGCTACAGTAGGCCCATTAGTGTGGAAGCTTTTCTATTAATGCTCAATTACTGTAATAACACTCAATCCCTTGTTGGCATGCAGTCACTAGATGGCTTAAGAAAGTACTTTCTTTGAGGTTTTAACAAAGTAATTTAAACATTTAAAAAATTGCTAGCTGCTATTTTCAACAGCATGTCCTCTTAATCATTGTGTCTTTGTGCAAGATTATTGATGACTGAGTGATATGGGTGGATGGTGGTTTATATTAATCCTTCATATCTCCTGAATAGGTTCTCCGCATCCAGAATATTTTATCTGAGAAGCCTACGGTGACTACAGTTTATGCCAACAACGGATCTGTTCTCCAGGGAAGTTCTGTGGCCTCCGTGTATGACAAGAAGCTGCTCATAGGCACTTTATACCACAGAGCCCTATACTGTGAGCTCTAGATGGTCCTGGGGTACAGGTGTGCTAGCGTCTCGACAACTAATTTTCCATGAATTGCTAATTCTGAGGGAATTTAACCAGCAACGTTGACCCCCAAATGTGTGACATATATAGTAAATTTATTTCGGCAATTAAAGGACCCCTTCAGTTCACATAGCACTTTTAACATAAAAAGAAAGTGAACAGTTTTTTAAAATGCCAAGTAAAGGTAAGAGAAGAAAGCTGCTTTCAGCTAAGTGAATACACTCTGCACAAAATAAGCCTCATGTCTGCCTTCCAACTGCCAGAGCATGAATTCCCCTGAAACAGGGTAGATTATATTTCCTTAAAATGTGAGTGACCTCAGCTCCACCAGTGTGACCACTATGACTCAGAACTACTGATACATAACATGTTTTGATGTCTTATACTTACATCTTTGTTTACTATTAAAGAGTTGGAGTTATAGTAAAGACTAAAACCCAAGTTTTGTCTGTGCTTAATTCTCATGGCATATCCTCAGCAGAAACTGGCCACTTCCTTGTGGGGTTTCCTTGGGAGGGACAGGCATAACAATGCTAATTTTTCTCATTAAATCTGAAAAAAAAGCCTTTTATTTGAAATTTAAAAGAACAACGAATTAGTTAAACATGGTAACTGGAATTCTCATTTAGTGTGGAGAATTCTATTTGCTCTCTTTCTTAATGGGAGCCCAACTTGCATACAAAGAGAAGGTAACAGCTCAGAGCTAGAAGGTCAGTCACACCACCTCCTCATTTGAACACAACTGTGAACTTCATCAGGTGAGACAAAATCAGTTGTCCAGGTGCGTGCACATGCATGTTTCTGTGTTTGTCTGTCTGAAGGTGTCCTCCTCATAGGGGAACATGTGTGTGTGTCTGAAAGTGTCCACCTCATAGGGAACATTTGTGTGTGTGTGTGTGTGTGTTGCTCAATCATGTCCAACTCTTTGCAACCACATATTTCCACTTTGTGCATGTGTCCAACATTTTGCAACCCACCAGGGCTGAAGGTGTCTGCTCAGGGGAACATCTGTGTGTGTGTGTGTGTGTGTGTGTGTGTGTTGCTCAATTGTGTCCAGCTCTTTGCAACCACATTTTTTCCACTCACTGTGTGTGTGTTGCTTAATTGTGTACAACTCATTGCAACCCCATGAACTGTAGCCTGCCTAGCTCCTCAGTCCATGGAATTCTCCAGGCAAGAATACTGGAGTGGGTAGCCATTCCCTTCTGCAAGGGATCTTCCTGACTCAGGGATCCAACTGTCGTCTCCTGCACTGCGGGCAAATTCATTACCACCTGAGCCACCAGGGGAGCTCTTCCACTCACTATGCCTCCTGTAAATCCATCTGTTTCTTTTCCACTGTAACTTACCAGAGCACTTCACTTCTCATACTTCTCCCATCTTTAGCATCGTTATCATCGAAATATTTGTCAGTTACTTACAAAGTGAAAGAGTGCGCTAAAAATGGTATATTCATTATCTCATTTAATCCTAATTAGGGCCCTGAGGGAGTAGGTATTGATTTCTATCACTGTTAACATTTCACAGATGTTCAAGGTCACACACCTAGTAAGGGGTGGCTCTCAATCTACTTCTGATGTCGGAGGCTGTGCTGCTACCCACTCCATGATGCTTCTGCCATGGAACTAATGAGGATCTCAGTATTTACTCTTTTTCTTAATACACAGCTTCTTCTCTTTTTATAGGTATCAATTTGAGTTCTTTCAGATGGGTCATTTAAAGACTTAAATGTAAATTGCTTAAGTATTCCTTAGTCTCTGACCACATTCGGCCTGTGTTTTTATTTATATTTTTAAATAGTCTGCTACTAAAATATATTGGATGTATTTAATACTAAAATAATTACCACTTTTTGCTGTTTACATTATCCATGGAGAAAACATTAAGTCACAGATAAGCAAAATAAGATTAAATATTATTCATTAGGGATTCAAAGCCAAGAAGCATATGTTTTAGATTTTAGACTATGAGCAATGACTATCTAAAAAACTATATTCATGAAAAGTACCAGAATACAATAGACATCAGATAGACTTGGTTTCTATTGTGTTTATTAGAAAATTGATCTGGACAAAATTAAAAACAAGTTAATAAGCACATGTGTTATTTATCTTAGAGATTTTTAAAGTTCTTTTGTTTTTTAAATAAATGCTAGTTTTGAGCCTCTATGGGCCATGAGGGATTCATAAATATATTGTGCATCTATTTACAATGATCTTACTGGGATCATATATTGAATTTAACAATTTGGTTGGTTATTACGAGGTCATTCAAAAGGAATGAAATTGCAACTGGGATGTGCCACCAATAGGTGGATTTAGATCTCAGGTATGTGAGTGTGTATGTGTGTTAATTCTTTTTAATCTGAGGTCTTGCTCAGTGACAACAAATACATTTTGGTCTTTTACGAAACCTCAGCTCTTCTACAGCAGCTGGATGTGAATGTGGACACCTAATACGAGCAGTAAGGAAAATTAAATATAAGCTATAACTTTAGCATATCTTATTCTCATTTTGTGTATGGATTAATTATTATAGACAGCTAGTCTAAGGCTGATCCCTTTTCTAGGCTTGATTTGCTTAGTTTGAATCCTCTCTTGGAGACATAGCTTGTCTCGGCTGATGAATATTTACTTGGCAAAACAATGAAGAATTAATAGCACTCACTTTCACACCACCCACGTCCACCTTTCTCCTCCTTTCTCTGGCCACCTAGAGTTTTCCTTACTCTGAGATTTTTACAAAACATTTCTGAGTGTGAGAGAAGGAGGACTGAAAGAATTCCTGCAGCACTCTCTTAGCTTTCTGCTCCTGGTTTTTAAGATTTTAATTCCATAAGGCAGAAGGCAGAGACGAAGAAAAAAGGGCCTAGTCTAATTTTTATAACTGCAAAGAGAATAACTTTCAGTTTACTTAAAAATTTTTTAATACAGAAAATGATGTTTCTGTAATCAGACTTAGAGTTAGGCATTAATATATAACAGTGAATCAGATACATGCCTATATTCTACTAGGAGGTTCAACAAATGAGAAAATAGATAGATGATAAGAAGATAGATTATAAAGAAATAAACATAGGGGCATCCAGATGATACTGCTGCTGCTGCTGCTGCTAAGTCGCTTCAGGCCTGTCCGACTCTGTGTGACCCCACAGACGGCAGCCCATTGGGCTCCGCCATCCCTGGGATTCTCCAGGCAAGAACACTGGAGTGGGTTGCCATTTCCTTCTCCAATGCGTGAAAGTGAAAAGTGAAAGTGAAGTCGCTCAGTCGTGTCTGACTCAGCGACCCCATGGACTGCAGCCTACCAGGCTCCTCCATCCATGGGAGTTTCCAGGCAAGAGTTCTGGAGTGGGATGCCATTGCCTTCTCCGTCCAGATGGTACAGTGGATGGGAATCTACTTGTCAGTGCAGGGGACATGGGTTTGATCCCTGGTTTGTGAAAATTCCACATGCCAAGGAGCAACTAAGCCCGTGTGTCTCGACTACTGAGCCCAAGCGCTTAGAGGCCATGCTCTGCAACGAGAGAAGCCACCACAGTGAGAAGCCAGTGCCCTGCAATGAAGAGTAGCCCTGCATTCCACAGCTAGAGAAAACCGCTGTACAGCAAAGGAGGCCCAGCACAGGTACGTTCAGTTCAGTTCAGCTGCTCAGTCGTGTCCGACTCTCAGACCTCATGAATGGCAGCACGCCAGGCCTCCCTGTCCATCACCAGCTCCCGGAGTTCACTCAAACTCATGTCCATCGAGTTGGTGATGCCATCCAGCCATCTCATCCTCTGTCGTCCCCTTTTCCTCCTCCCCTCAGTCTTTCCCAGCATCAGGGTCTTTTCCAATGAGTCAGCTCTTCACATCAGGTGGCCAAAGTATTGGAGTCTCAGCTTCAACATCAGTCCTTCCAATGAACACCCAGGACTGATCTCCTTTAGAATGGACTGGTTGGATCTCCTTGAAGTCCAAGGGACTCTCAAGAGTCTTCTCCAACACCACAGTTCAAAAGCATCAATTCTTCGGTGCTCAGGTTTCTTTATAGTCCAATTCTCACATCCATACATGACTACTGGAAAAACCATAGCCTTGACTAGTTGAACCTTTGTTGACAAAGTAATGTCTCTGCTTTTTAATATGCTGCCTAGGTTGTTCATAACTTTCCTTCCAAGGAGTAAGCGTCTTTTCATTTCATGGCTGCAGTCACCATCTGCAGTGATTTTGGAGCCCAAAAAATAAAGTCAGCCAGTTTCCACTGTTTCCCCATCTTATTTGCCATGAAATGATGGGACCAGATGCCATGATCTTAGTTTTCTGAATGTTGAGCTTTAAGCCAACTTTTTCACTCTCCTCTTTCACTTTCATCAAGAAGCTCTTTAATTCTTCTTCACTTTCTGCCATAAGGGTGGTATCATCTGCATATCTGAGGTTATTGCTATTTCTCCTGGCAATCTTGATTCCAGCTTGTGCTTCATCCAGCCCAGTGTTTCTCATGATGTACTCTGCATATAAGTTACATAAGCAGGGTGACAGTATACAGCCTTGATGTACTCCTTGTTCTATTTGGAACCAGTCTGTTGTTCCAAGTCCAGTTCTAAATGTTGCTTCCTGACCTGCATACAGGTTTCTCAAGAGGCAGGTCAAGTGGTCTGGTATTCCCATCTTTTGAAGAATTTTCCACAGTTTATTGTGATCCACACAGTCAAAGGATTTGGCATAGTCAATAAAGCAGAAATAGATGTTTTTCCGGAACTGTCTTGCTTTTTTGATGATCCAGCAGATGTTGGCAATTTGATCTCTGGTTNGGTCTGGTATTCCCATCTTTTGAAGAATTTTCCACAGTTTATTGTGATCCACACAGTCAAAGGATTTGGCATAGTCAATAAAGCAGAAATAGATGTTTTTCCGGAACTGTCTTGCTTTTTTGATGATCCAGCAGATGTTGGCAATTTGATCTCTGGTTCCTCTGCCTTTTCTAAAACCAGCTTGAACATCTGGAAGTTCATGGTTCACATATTGCTGAAGACTGGCTTGGAGAAGTTTGAGCATTACTTTGCTAGCGTGTGAGACAAGTGCAATTGTGTGGTAGTTTGAGTATTTTTGGCATTGCCTTTCTTTGGGATAGAAATGAAAACTGACCTTTTCCAGTCCTGTGGCCACTGCTGAGTTTTCCAAATTTGCTGCCATATTGAGTGCAGCACTTTCACAGCATCATCTTCCAGGATTTAAAATAGCTCAACTGGAATTCCATCACCTCCACTAGTTTGTTCGTAGTGATGCTTCCTAAGGCCCACTTGACTTGACATTCCAGGATGTCTGGCTCTAGATGAGTGTGAGTGGTCACACCATTGTGAATATCTGGGTCGTGAAGATCTTTTTTGTACAGTTCTTCTGAGTATTTTTGCCACCTCTTCTAATATCTTCTGCTTCCATACCATTTCTGTCCTTTATCGAGCCCATCTTTGCATGAAATGTTGCCTTGGTATCTCTAATTTTCTTGAGGAGATCTCGAGTCTTTCCCATTCTATTGTTTTCCTCTAATCCTTTGCATTGATCACTGAGGAAGGCTTTCTGATCTCTCCTTGCTATTCTCCGGAACTCTGCATTCAAATGGGTGTATCTTTCCTTTTCTTGGCTGCCTTTAGCTTCTTTTCTTTTCTCAGCTATTTGTAAGGCCTCCTCAGACAACCATTTTGCGTTTTTGCATTTCTTTTTCTTGAGGATAGTTTAATTCCTGTCTCCTGTACAATGTCATGAACCTCCATCCATAGTTCATCAGGCACTCTATCTATCAGATCTAGTCCCTTAAATCTATTTCTCACTTCCACTGTATAATCATAAGGGATTTGATTTAGGTCATACCTGAATGGTCTAGTTTTTTCTCCACTTTCTTCAATTTACATTTGAATTTGGCAATAAGGAGTTCATGATCTGAGCCACAGTCAGCTCCCGGTCTTGTTTTTGCTGACTGTATAGAGCTTCTCCATCTTTGGCTGCAAAGAATATAATCAATCTGATTTCGGTTTTGACCATCTGGTGATGTCCATGTGTAGAGTCTTGTTTTTTTTTGGAAGAGGGTATTTGCTCTGACCAGTGCGTTCTCTTGGCAGAACTCTGTTAGCCTTTGCCCTGCTTCAATCTGTACTCCAAGGCCAAATTTACCTGTTACTCCAGGTGTTTCTTGACTTCCTACTTTTGCATTCCAGTCCCCTATAATGAAAAGGACATCTTTTGGGGGTGTTAGTTCTAAAAGGTCTTGTAGGTCTTCATAGAACCGTTCTACTTCAGCTTCTTCAGTGTTACTGGTCAGGGCATAGACTTGGATTACCGTGATAGTGAATGGTTTGCCTTGGAAACAAACAGAGATCATTCTGTCATTTTTGAGATTGCATCCAAGTACTGTATTTCGGACTCTTTTGTTGACTATGATGGCTACCCATTTCTTCTAAGGGATTCCTGCCCACAGTAGTAGATATAATGGTCATCTAAGTTAAATTCACCCATTCCAGTCTGTCTTCGGAGAAGGCAATGGCATCCCACTCCAGTACTCTCGCCTGGAAAACCCCATGGACGGAGGAGCCTGGTAGGCTGCAGTCCATGGGGTCGTGAAGAGTCGGACACGACTGAGCGACTTCACTTTCAATTTTCACTTTCATGCACTGGAGAAGGCAGTGGCAACCCACTCCAGTGTTCTTGCCTGGAGAATCCCAGGGACGGGGGAGCCTGGTGGGCTGCTGTCTATGGAGTCACACAGAGTTGGGCACGACTGAAGTGCCTTAGCAGCAGCAGGCAGATATAAATATGCATTCCTCCTCTGTGTGAACTCTTTTCAAATTAATCTTCTGAAGAAGTAACTGTCTTATCAATGCAATTCCAGATGTTCCAGTGTCCCCTCGCCACTTCCTCCACAGCTTTAATAAAAATCAGCACAACTGAGGCAGGGCACAGGAAGGGCTCACACTGCCACTCTCTAGCTGTGTGGCCAAGGGCAAGTTACACAGTTAATCTGTGCCTTGGCTTTCTCACCTATAAAAGTGGGATGTTACCTACCTCAGAGAAGTACCAATAATCAAAAGTTAACATAGGCAAAGTTCTAAGGACAATGCAAGGTACACAGTAGGTGCTGCATAAATGGCAAGCTTTATTATTCCACTATAATTATGTATTCAGACAGCATTTATGTATCCCATAAGTCAGAAAGCTCCTTTATTTAATATCTCCAATTCTGTGTTCTCTCAAACACTGTTTACTTAAACTCAATAGAAATAGTCCTTTTTTTTTTTTTACCCCTTGTGGAAAATAAAAACAGATCTTGAAGATGCTACTTGGCTTTGCTCAAACTCTTTAAGTCTTTCCCACCTCGTGCTCCCCTTCTTCCAACCTGACCTTTATCATGAGTGTGGGAGGGTGCAGATTACTTGCCTCGCAGGATCTAAAGATCCAGAAGAAGAAGGATCTAGGAGTCTTTTGAAAGTCTAACCTTCCAAAGAAGCTATGCTTCCCTTCTCCCCCTCTCTCCTCCGTTCTGCTCATTTTGTTACCTATTCTATTTATTTCTTTCCCTTCACTTCTCCTGACTTTGTCTCAAATGTTGGGGGCAGATGCTGACATTCACAAATCTGCCCAGTCCACAAACAGAATCCTCCCCCTCCCCATGCCCCGCCTCCACCCTGTGTGTGGGATCAATTCTTCGTCTTATAGAACACCTTACCTTTCACAAACTGCAAAGTTTCTGGGTCTGAACTACAGCTCCCCGCGCTCTCTGCACCTCCAGTTTCCCCTTCAGGCCACTTGAGGAGCTGAGGTAGAATTCCGCAGCGTTTGGCTGCAAACCTCCTCCTCTATCGTCCCACCCACCCGAGGGATCTCGCCAAAGCTGCCAAGGGAACCCAGGGCTATGGGTCCTGTCTCTGTATTTTGAGCCCTGAAGAATAAAGGAATCCGCGAGTAAAGGGTTCCTTGAAAGCAGGTGAATGTGGCCTTGAACCCGGAGCAGCGCAGCAGCGAAGGGCGGGACGCAGCGACCTTAGCCCAGCGCCTTGGCAGCGCACCTGCCGGGCGCAGGAGGGGCGGGGCGGCACCACTCGGGGCGGGACCGGCGCGGCCGCAGCCCCTCCCGAGCGCTCTGCGCGCACTGGGCGCCCCCGGACCCTGGAGACCATGGGGAAGCTGGTGGCACTTATCCTGCTGGGCGCCGGCCTGGCCCTAGTCGGGGAGAGATTTTTGACACTTAGGTGAGTTGGCATCTTGAGCGTCCTGGGCTTTTTCTCCTTCCAAGTTAGGTTAAGGGCTGCCCCGGGCCGCCTTCCCAGCGGGTAAGAATGAGCTGTTTGGGGACCCCGTCTTCTCAATCCCGCCTAACAAACTATCCCTTGAGAAGCTCTGATGTAGAAAGTGAGCTGATTTCTTGCCTTTCCTAAGATCGTGAGGCAGAAATGCCCGGATTTATTTTCTGAAAGTTATGCAACTCCCCCTCTTCCCCAGGTCACCCTCAGCATTCCACCCACCCTTGAGCAAACTGACTCTTGTTGGAAGCCCTGGCCTTGGGGGAGGGAGCCAGGCTACCGGCTGGAAGTTTTGGGCTGACTCAGAGGTTGTCCAAGACAAGTTCAACCTTGAGGGGTACCCGGTCACCAGGTTAAAGGGGCTAGCAGGGCAGCAGGGAAGTGAACTGAAACCTGCAAGGGGAGATTGGCATTGTCTGGTGTCTGACCCGGCCTTTTGAAGTGGAAGATCTAGTGGTGATAGCCATTCCAGAACTATCTCAGGAGAATACTGGGCTAGTAAGAAGAAATGTTTATTAGATGATGACATATGTTCCCGAATAGATGTTAGCCTCTACTTGCTTTCAGTCCTCTTTGGGTTGTTTTCGATTTCTCTAAAGAGAAGTTGGTCTTCTCAGAAGTTCACATCTATTGGCAGAAACTGTTGAGGAGTATGTGCCTTTTGATAATACATTCTAGTTCAGCTTGAAAGAGTTTATTGTTACATTTGGTCCCAGTGTATGAAAGTAAGAAAATCATAAAAAAAAATGATAATTATAAAACCAATCTAAAGAGCATTTTTTTAACTCACGGTAAGATAAGTATAATATCTTCCAGAATACAATTTAATAAAAATGTAAAATTATTCCTGGTGTTTAGAAGAATGTTTCACTGTGGAATCAAAAACATTATTCAAAAATAATTTGGCCAATTGTTTAAACTATTGTCAGTTTAATGAACTCATGAACTTGCAATGTAAATGAACATAAAATTTTAAAAATAATAAAGCAAAAGCTACAGAGTTTAGCTATTAGGAGACTCTATTGAATTTGGGGAAGGCAATTGGGGACAAGGACGGTAAGAGATTAAGGGAATGAAAGTGCAGATTTATAATAGATGATGCAGTAACACATTAGATAATAGCATTTTATGCATTTAAATTAATAATATTTATATACTATTAAATTAAAAAAATAGGCACGTTACCCAGAGTTTGTCCACATTATATAAGTAAATGTAGATAAAAGGAGATGCCTACTTATTTGTGATATCATCCATAAATTATGAGAAAGAGACTTAATGAATTTGAAGGTGGTTAAAGACTGTGGTTAGGCATTGATTTTGGATGTTGTGCATTGATCTCCAGTGTTTTTATCTTCCACAGAGAAAGAATGAATGCATATCGAGAAGTGGAGTCAGTAGAACCCCAGAACTGCCACCTTATTGAGGGAATTGGTATGTATATGACAGTACAGTTTCCTGGTCACCATCTCCCTGACTGAAGCTTCTAATTTAATTCACTGCTACTCCTTAAGCCCTCCTCCTGAGGCTTCAGCCTCATCAATTTCACCCAAGCTATCTGATTCCACGTCTCCAAGGGGTGTCCTAAACGTCAAAGTCTATGGCTTTTTCTTGGTCCTCTTACTGACATCTCTCCATTATTTGAAATATGGTGTTGACTACTCTTTGGTTGATCCCTTGCTGGACTCTGCTCCTGTCCACTCTGTGACATTTCATTTCCTTCCTTCCCTCTCCTTGATGATAATCCTAGCTTCCAGTATCACTGCCTTCAAAATTTATCTGCTACTACTAAGAGAAATGTGACAGCCCTTATTCTCAAGAACCTCCCAATCGAGATTTTTTTTCTTAATTAATTGAAAATCCATAGTTGGATCCCTGATCTTTCAAACTGCAGGCCTTTTTTCCTGTTTGAAATCTACTTTGCCTTTCTGTCATTTCCTCTCTCACACTCCCACACCCATAATCAGCTCTTCTTCCAGACTTCTCTTAAGCTTCTCTTAAGCATTCTCAAAGAGATTCAGTTCAAAATTTAGGAAACTTGAACTTCCCTGGCAGTCCAGTGGGTAAGACTTTGCCTTCCGATGCAGGAGATATGGAATCCATCCTTGGTCAGGGAGCTGAGATCTCACATGCCTTGAGGCCAAAACATCAAAACATGAAGCAGAAGTAGTGTAACAAATTCAANGCTCTTCTTCCAGACTTCTCTTAAGCTTCTCTTAAGCATTCTCAAAGAGATTCAGTTCAAAATTTAGGAAACTTGAACTTCCCTGGCAGTCCAGTGGGTAAGACTTTGCCTTCCGATGCAGGAGATATGGATTCCATCCTTGGTCAGGGAGCTGAGATCTCACATGCCTTGAGGCCAAAACATCAAAACATGAAGCAGAAGTAGTGTAACAAATTCAATAAAGACTTTAAAAATCTTTAAAAAAAAAAAAAATGAAGGGGCCGTTTATTTTCCCCTCTCCCCTCACTGTTTCATGTGAGACCTGTTGGCCTCTCTTGGGCCACCACACAGAGCATCTCATTTACTCCTTACTGCTTCAACTGCTTGTTCTGGCTCTGATCCTTTCCCTCTCCCTGATAATACTACTAGGAAAAAAAAAAAAACCACATCTAGCCACATGCTGTTCTAGGAATGTATTCTTTCATTTTCTCACCTTTGCTCATGAAATTACCCCCAATGATTTCTTCATTGCTGCTTGCTGAAATCAGCTGGAAATCTCTCTTCCACCCCTGAACTCTCATAGCACTCTGAAACTCCCATTCACTTGACACACCTACGACATGCTTTATTTCAGAGCCAGCAGTATCTTTCTCTCACAGTCAGATTGTAAACCTCCTAGGGTCAAGGACTGTGAATTATTTCAGTATGTGACAGGACAACAGTATAGCTTACTGTGATATAAATGATCTCCAAGATAAGTTACTAATACATATATATATATATATGAAAGAGCCCTTTTGATTTTGGTTTTCTGTCTTTATTTCCCCCCTCAGTTTCTAAAACAGATAGAGAAATAGCCTGGCCCTTGTGCTCTCTAGTCTTGGATGAGGTATGTATTGCAAGCTAGAAAGCAGAAGGAACTGAAGACAAACCATTTCCTGACTTTGATATTTAAAAACCTAGGCTCCTTCAAGGGATTCTGATGGAGATGGAAGTGGAATATGTGGTTGGTTTTTTTTTTTTTTTTAAAAACAGGGCACTTTGTCCTATTCTGGGGGAGAATCAAGACCTGTAAAGGAATGGCTACAATATATCTTTAGGGAGGCTGGATCCTTCACACTGTGTGTCACAGAATGAGCAAAGATTGTGTGTGTGTGTGTGTGTGTTTGCGCGTGCGTGCGTGCAGTATGTATAATTGGCAAACTTTTCTAAATTAGAGGGACCACATGAGCTTGGCAATGAATATTTCAGTGGTGACTAGTGTAGAATAAAGGCCGTATGGACTTCCCCAAATATTTAGCTTCGTTTTAAAATCCACTAAGCTATTTGCACAACCCTAGCAGAGAGACCCAATAATGACTCAGGCTGAACTTCCTACAAGTTTAGTGCGATGTGGGTTCGGGGTCAGATTTAATTTGATTTAAAAAAATAAGGAAATGTAACATTCAATCATTTGTTTACTGTCTTGTGGAGTAATATTCACATTCATTATATATATATATCTCAAAAGAGTCTGCCAATTTAGACAGCAATTAGAGCATTGTTAAAGCATTGTTAAAGTCTAGCCCAACTCTCAGATTGTATGATTCAAATAGACTTGCGAAGTTAAAACTAGAGCAGAAGGGGCCTCCCTGGTGGCTCCGTGGTAAAGAATCCACCTGCCATTGCAGGAGACACAGGCTCTATCCCTGGTCCAGGAAGGTCCAACATGGTGCAGAGCAACTGAGCCTGTGCGCCAGAGCCCGGGAGCCACAACTCCTGAGGCCAGCGTGCCCCAGAGCCCGCGTTCTGCGACACTGCACAAGAGAAGCCCCTGCGGCGAGAAGCCTGTGCACTGCAGCGAGAGAGTGGTCCCTGCTCTCCACAGCTAGAGAAAACCCTCACAGCAGTGAAGAAAACCCAGCACAGCCAAAATAAGAAAATCATTTCAAAAAACTAGAGCAGCAGAAAAAAAAGGCGTGCACATCTCGTGTCTACTGGCATAGGTACATTCTATGTGTACAGAACTGAGCAGGTGAGAATGATCATGGGTCATTTGTCAATAGGACAATATTGCTATATATCTAAAAATAATACTCCTACCGTATCAGAGGCCCAGTGTCTAGGAGCTTTCTGCTGAGCCCTCTGGAAACACTTCACATCATCCTCGCAAACACCCCGTAAGGTGGGTGCGGCCATCTGCCTTTGGAGATTAGGAAACTGGCACCCAGAAGAATGAAGCTCCCTGCCCACTGGTCCAGAACGAGAAGGCGCCAGGTCTAGATTAAGAGGCAGGTGCTTTTCTTCCATGCCTTTTACTCTCGGTTGTGTAACACTGCCTTTCTTATCTCCCGACAGCACATTTTTATTACGGAGTTTCAGGGAAGCATGGTGACGGCAGAAAACAGAAAATCTGAGATGCAAAAAAGTGAAACATTAATCAATAGAGCTGACCAAGACAGGGCAAGCTGCATATTTAAACAAAACTCACTGATGAGATGGTACTCGTCAGACCCTCCTCTCTGAGAGTGAAAAGCTTTGTGAAAGCATGGAAAACCAAAGAGCTGGAGGCAGAGTGTAGTAGGCAGTAACGGAGCTGGGGAAATTTTCTGATTTGTGTTCTTCAAGACCTAGACTTTTCTGATTAATTTTATTGGTCGAGGGCTTCCCTCGTGGCTCAGATGGTAAAGAGTCTGCCTGCAATGCAGGAGACCTGGGTTCAATCCCTGGGTCTGGAAGATCCCCTGGGGAAGGGAGTGGCTACCCACACCAGTATTCTTGCCTGGAGAATTCCATGGACATGGAATGCATGCACAGACAGCAGAGCCTGGTGGGCTACAGTCCATGGGGCGGAAAGAGTCAAACACATCTAAAACTTCCACTTTATTGGCAGAACAAACTTTTCCTCTTTTTGTTCTCCTTCCTCAGTATTTATTTATTTTTTTATTTTGGCCACACTGTGTAGCATGTGGGAGCTTAGTTCCTCTACCAGGGATCGAACCCAAGCTCCCTGCATTGGAAGGTGGGATCATAACCACTGGACCACCAGGGAAGTCCCATTCCTTCCCCAGTATTCTTTCTGGGAAGAACGCTTAACAAGTGAAATAATTCTAACCTCCCAGAAATTATACCTCAAAGATCTTTTTTATATTAAACTCATCTTTTTTCCAAGGCTTTGAGGCTCAAAGATTGGCTTAACTGGGAAGTTATTTGGCTAATCAAAGCTGCCCTTGAAATAGGAACAGCTTTATTAGCTTGCCCTTGGCAGAATTACCAAGTAGACAGACAGCCACCGTATGGGAAGTCTTCCTATCTTCCTCTCCTTCCCTTCCCCCTCCTGTAGCTTCCCGTGTCTCCAAGATATGTTTCTACTCCATGGTAGGTTCCATTTGTTTTCTTAGCTAGCTGTTTTCTTCCCTTGATGATGTGAAATGATAATACTAATTGATAGTAATGATTTGGCATGACTTTTTCTCAAGACGTCTATAGAGAACAATCGGAGGCCAGAGAAATGAGGTTATGCCAAAAAATAGGGTTGACAGATTAAAAGGGGGTAGATACCTATTTGTAAGACTGGTTTTAGGCTTAGCAGTGGGGTTTTAATGTTGTCTGTGCACGGGGTGATGAGTATGTGGAGAGGACTCAGGGGAGGGTGTCCCAGAAGCTCTTACTCCCACAGGAGCTACTGTTGCTAAGATGCACTGGGCCGTCATGCAGATGCAGTGTAGGTCGGGGAGGGGATAAAGGAGGGTCAGGAATAATGTACAATCAGCTACTAATTCTTTTCCACATCTGAGTGCAAAGCACCAGCTTCTCTGTGCTGTGGACAGAGCAAGTAAAAAAAAAAAAAAAGCAGCATAGCATCTCTGGAAAACACCCACTCATGCTGGAGATGAGTTATTGAAGCAGGTTAGTGCTATCATGGGAGATGTGTGGAACGGTGTTTGGAAGATGAAAAGACTAAATCAGAAATTATACAACTCATGACATCTTCTATTCAGAAATTAACACTCACTTGTCAATAATTTAACCTCAAACAAGAAAAAGTTCAAAAAACTAAAGGAGTTTCTCCTTTTTAGTCAGTCAACCAGCTTGTTGCTGAAAAGCTTTTATAGAAGAGGCAGGTGTTATATTGGGTACGAGGACACAGTACTGAATAAAAGCAGGTCCTTGATGCAAGCAAGTTGCAGCCCAAGTGTGGAAAATATCACGGTGGAGGTAGTCACATTAGTACACAGATTGGATGTTGGACCCAAGAGAGGCTGAAAAGGCTGGGGGGACAGCATCCAAGTCATCTCTAAGGGCTTGTGATACTCAGCCAAGTGGAGGTGAGACTGGGTGTGGGAAACGTGTGTTGCCAAGAAGCAGGTAGCAGCCTGTGCTCAGGTATGCAGGTAAATAAGCCTGGCCCACCTCGGGAACTGCTGACAGAGTGCTCCAGCACACCTGGAAAAGACAGCGAAGGGTGGGAGCCGCACGAATTGAGCTCGGAGCCAAGAGGCATAGAACTGGGGATAGGTCAAGGAGTTTGAGAATTTTACTGCCAGCTCTACTGGACCTCTGGAGGGTTTTAAGCAGGGGCATTACAAGGTCAAGTTTGCGATTTAAAAAGAATGATTGTAGGGGAGCAAATTGGACCTACTAGGAAGCCATTACAGAAATCCAGGAGGGAGTTCCAGAGCTTGAAAGACTTGTGATCAGACGGTTTTAGGAAATAAGAAAAAGGAAGACATCAAGGATAACTTCAAGGTTCCTACTTTGGGTACTTGGGGGATACAAATGTCATCCACTGAAATTGAAATATACAAAATGGAGCAGATTTAAGAGGGAAATTTCCAGATCGCTTTGATACATGTTGACCATGAGAAATGAAAAGGCCCGATAGAAATGTCCTATATACGGGAGACCTGGTTTGATCGGGTGGGAAGATCCTCTGGAGAAGGGAACAGCTACCCACTCCAGTATTCTGGCTTAGAGAATTCCATGGACTACATAGGCCATGGAGTTGCAAAGAGTCAGACACAGCAGAGTAACTTTCACTACACCTGTATATACCGGTGAATACAGAGGTCTGGAAGTTGGGAGAAAGTTTTGGGCTTGATTTAGAGATTGGAGAGTGAAGAGTATGTGGGTGGAAGCTGATACCTTGGGACTAGAGTAAATGGGTGCTCTGCTATGAGAAATAGCCAAGTGCGGGTAGAGGCTGGTGAGTATTTCCATCCAGGATAGAGGCAGAAGGAGACTAGGGCAAAAGCAAGCCCAGAAGTGGTGTTTGGAGGAAAAAAGAGATAGAAAAAGGTTTGTTCAAAAACTAACCCATCCAGGGGATTCCCTGATGGCTCAGTGGGAAAGAATCCGCCTGCCGAGGCAGGAGACGTGGGTTCCATCCCTAATCTGGGAAGATCTCACATGCTGCAGAGCAACTAAACCCGTGTGCCACAACCACTGAGCCTGTGCCCTAGGGCCCACGCTGTGCTACAAGAGAAGCCACAGCAGGGAGAAGTCCAGGCCCCGCAGCTGGAGAGCAGGCCCCGCTCACCACAACTCGAGAAAAGTCCCTGCAGCAGTGAAGACCCAGCACAGCCAAGAGTGAACCCCAAACCCCGACAATTAAAAAAACACACACATTAATAAGTGCATTTTAAAAACCAACCCACCCATATTCAACACCGTTTTTAAAACTGTTTTATTCAGTTTGTTGGATTCTCCCCAAGTCTATTTTACTCCACGAAGGGCAGGGCACACGTACTCAGTTGTGTCTGACTCTTTGCGACCCCATGGACTGTAGCCCGCCAGGCTCCTCTGTCTGGGGCACTCTCCAGGCAAGAATACAGGAGTGGGTTGCCATTTCCTGCTCCAGGGGATCTTCCCGATACAGGGATCAAACTCGCATCTCTTGCGTCTCCTGCACTAGCGGGCCGATCCTTTACCACAGTGCCACCTGGGAAGCCCTATTCCAAGTAGAAAAAGCATTAAATCGTTCAGACCATCAGAACACCATATATTGGTAAACCTTGATTAACTGGAATGCTTAGAAAATGAAAGACTATGATTAGTTTTCAGGTTCCTAGTTGGGGATTCGTTTTCATCTTCAGTATAATCAATATGATTAAATATTTTTCCATCCTCCAGTTTTCCGTGCTTATTGTGTATTACTCTGTTGACTCAAATTTGCATTTTTTTGGCTTTATTCCACTTTTCTTTCCCCCATCCTTCTTAGGAATTCATTACCTCAGGTAACCATTTTCCCATGTATTTTATTTACTATTGCTGTGCAGCAAAATGCCTCAAAACTTAGTGACTGAGAAAGACAGTAGTTATTTTGCTGATGAGTTTGCAGTTTTGGCTGGGCTCGGGGAGGCAGCTCATCTCTCTTCCCTTTGCATCAGCTAGGGCATCTCAGCTCATCTGAGACACTTTCAGACCCCTCTGTACCGCATGTGGTCTCTCCACAGTCTCTCCTCTGTTCCTGCAAAGTAGCCAGACTTCTTATATTTAGAATCAGGGCTCACAAGGCACATGCTTGGAGAGAGAGAGCAATGGCAGGTTTGGTTATAACTTGACTTTGTATGTCAGCTGGCATCACTTCCTCCTCATGCAATTTGTCAGAGCAGTTAGAAAGGTCCACCCAGGGTTAAGGGAAGAAGATACAGACCTAGCCTCCTAATGGGAGAGCTTGAACATCACATTTTTAAGAAGAGCATGTGGTTTTGATACATCTTTTCAATCAGATTTGTAAATTACCATTTGCCATATTGGATAACCATTGCTTGCATCCTCAATGCTGCCTGCCTGGGAACACATCATATGTGGGTCCACCTCTCTGCCAGAAAACATGCAAATCTCCTTTTCATCCTGTTCTCAGTCATAACTTACTCATTATATGTTTCTTTCTATAGAAAAATGCCCGTGACCATCTCTCAGTGAGAAAAGGATCTAAGTAAAATCTTCCAAATTCATTTATTTCCAACAGCTCATCCTAGGATTTATTGCTTTTTTAAAATTGGAGTTTAGTTGCTTTATGTTGTGTATGATCTGTTGCTTTTATAACAGAGAACAATTAATAATTTCCCAATATGATTAGAAAACAATAGATTTTTCAGGCCTCAACAAGTTATCAATAACCTCAGATATGCAGATGGCACCACCCTTATGGCAGAAAGTGAAGAGGAACTAAAGAGCCTCTTGATGAAAGTGAAAGAGGAGAGTGAAAAAGTTGGCTTAAAGCTCAACATTCAGAAAACTAAGATCATGGCATGCAGTCCCATCACTTCATGGCAAATAGATGGGGAAACAGTGGAAATAGTGGCTGACTTTATTTTTCTGGGCTCCAAAATCACTGCAGATGGTGATTGCAGCCATGGAATTAAAAGACGCTTACTCCTTGGAAGGAAAGTTATGACCAACTTAGACAGCATTAAAGAGCAGAGACATTACTTTGCCAACAAAGGTCTATTCAAGGCTATGGTTTTTCCTGTGGTCATGTATGGATGTGAGAGTTGGACTATAAAGAAAGCTGAGTGCAGAAGAATTGATGCTTTTGAACTGTGGTGTTGGAGAAGACTCTTGAAAGTCCCTTGGACTGCAAGGAGATCCAACCAGTCCATCCTAAAGGAGATCAGTCCTGGGTGTTCATTGGAGGGACTGATGTTGAAGCTGAAACTCCAATACTTTGCCACCTGATGTGAAGAGCTGACTCATTGGAAAAGACCGTGATGCTGGGAAAATTTGAGGGCAGGAGGAGAAAGGGACGACAGAGGATGAGATGGTTGGATGGCATCAGCAACTCGATGGACATAGGTTTGGGTGGACTCTGGGAATTGGTGATGGACAGGGAGGCCTGGCGTGCTGCGGTTCATGGGGTCGCAAACAGTTGGACNGTCCCTTGGACTGCAAGGAGATCCAACCAGTCCATCCTAAAGGAGATCTGTCCTGGGTGTTCATTGGAGTGATTGATGTGGAAGCTGAAACTCCAATACTTCAGCCACCTCATGTGGAGAGCTGACGCATTTAAAAGACCCTGATGCAGGCAAAGATTGAGAGCAGGAGGAGAAGGGGACGACAGAGGATGAGATGCTTGGATGGCATCACCGACACAGTGGACATGGGTTTGGGTGGACTCCAGGACCTGGTGATGGACAGGGAGGCCTGGCGTACTGTGGTTCATGGGGTCGCAAAGAGTCGGACACGGCTGAGCGACTGAACTGAACTGAACTGAACTCGAGTTTCAGGAACTGCCCTGAGTTCAGGGGAAAAGATGAGTTTCTTGATAGTGAATTCCTTATTCTATTTTTATTAGACACAGGGCATTAGATGATCATTCTAAAGAAAACAGTAGGTGGCAGTTTTTCAGGAGAGCCAGTTCCTGGAGTTCTCTACTTTCAAGCTCCATCTGAACAGATCGGATTGTTCAGGATTGAACAATCGGATTGAATTGTGTGATCTCAATTCCTCAACTAACGATTGGACCCAGGCCATGGCAGTAAAAGTGCAAAATCCATACCATTAGAGTACCAGGGAATGTCTGTGCTTTAGAAATTTTTTAAGTTTCAAAATGTAAGACTAAAATTCTTGACCCATTAATATTTCTCTTTCTGATGGAGTCACCCGGAAGCATGATGTTTGCTTTCTGGAATGGCTGCATTCCTCCACCATCGGGTTATTTTGTCCCAAGCTGCCCCAGCCTTCAGTGCTCTTGGGAATTATTTGTCTTAACACTTCATTTTTGGAAAGAATCACATTTTCAGTATTACTCCTTCTTCAACCAACACCCAGATATGCCTTTCCCTTTATGTGAACGTTCTTTTATTTTCTTCAAAATAGGATAACATTTTCTTATGGAAGTGCTTATTAACAGTGGTGCTTGTTGCTGCTTCAGGGAAGGTGAGGTAGGTCTGGCTCTGGCCCCGCCCCCAACGTGCATTGAGTAACTTGGTCCTGAGGGTGTAACTCCTGCAGTGGCCCCTCAGAGACAGGGAGGAGGCGGGTTCCACCAGTCTGGCTGAGACACGTGGCCCCCACAGCTCCCTCCAGGGTCCCTGATGCTTCCGGGCTGCCCAGATCCTGGTGCACAGGCCACCACTGATTGGACACTCTCCTCTCCTCTCTGGGGAGGAGCCCTGTCAGTGTACCTTGAGGTCACCTTGCTGATGGGGCAACAGGAATGGAAATTCAGTGGCCACGGTAGCCAGGGGGAGGCAGCTCTGCCTGGAAGGGGAAGGGCTCACTAGGTGATTTAAACATGAGAGCACTGTTTCCCCCTGATCATGACAACGTGTTCATTGCCCAGCATTTACAGAAGCTGTTGTGGTNCATGGTCCCCACAGCTCCCTCCAAGGTCCCTGATGCTTCTGGGCTGCCCAGACCCTGGTGCTCAGGCCAACGCCAATTGGACACTCCCCTCTCCTCTCTGGGGAGGAGCCCTGTCAGTGTACCTTGAGGTCACCTTGCTGATGGGGCAACAGGAATGGAGATTCAGGGGCCACAGTAGCCAGGGGGAGGAAGCTCTGCCTGGGAAGGGAAGGGCTCACTAGGTGATTTAAACATGAGACCACTGTTTCCCCCTGATCATGACAACGTGTTCATTGCCCAGCATTTACAGAAGCTGTTGTGGTTGGGTTGCTAAGTCGTGTCTGACTCTGTGACCCCATGGGCAGCAGCATGCCAGGCTCCCCGTCCTTCCCTGTCTCCCAGAGTTTGCTCAGACTTGTGTCCATTGAGTCAGTGATGCTGTCCAACTAGCCCATCCTCTGCTGCCTCCTCCTTTTGACATCAGTCTTTCCCAGCATCAGGGTCTTTTCCAGTGAGTCAGCTCTTCCCATCAGGTGGCCGATGCATTGGAGGTTCAGCTCAGCATCAGTCCTTCCAGTGAATATTCAGGGTTGATTTCCTTTAGGATTTGCTGGCTTGATCTCCTTGCTGTCCAAGGGACCCTCAGAGTCTTCTCAGCACCACCGTTCAAAAGCATCAGTTCTTCAGCACTCAGCCTTTTTATGGTCCAGCTCTCCCATCTGTCCATGACTACGGAAAACACCACAGCTTTGACTATGGAACTTTGTCAGCAAGGGAAGTCTCTGCTTTTTAACATGCTGTCTAGGTTGGGCATAGCTGTCCTTCCTTCAGAAAGAAGCAAGTGTCTTTTAATTTCATGGCTGCAGTCACCATATACAGTGATTTTGGAGCCCAAGAACAGAAAATCTGTCATTGCTTTCTTTTTTTCCCCTTTCTTTGCCATGAAGAGATGGGTTCAGAGGCTATGATCTTAGTTTTATAAATATTGAGTTTTAAGCCAGCTTTTTCACTCTCCTCTTTCACCCTCATCAGGAGGCTCTTTAGTTCCTCTTCACTTTCTGCCATTTAGAGTGGTATCATCTGCATCTATGAGGTTGTTGGTATTTCTCCCAGCAGTCTTGATTCCAGCTTGTGCTTCATCCAGCCTGGCAATTCCCATGATTTACTCTGCATAGAAGTGAAATAAGAGGTAAATGGAAAGTAAGTCTTCTGGGATGGTATCCCTAGAGGGAATCCCCTGGTGTGCTCACAAGTGCTGCGGCTTTTGTACACGATGCACAGTGCAATGAGGGGTTGGGGGCCCCACCCCTCGGTGGCCCTGAGTGAGGCACCGCCTGCCCGCTTTCCTCAGTTAAACACCATCCTGCTACTGTCCCCCTGCCTCCGCACAGGCTTACCAGCCTGCGATTCCCGCTCATCCCCAAAGAGCAAGTTCCCCCTTCTTCTAGTGCTTCTGAGCTCTGAGTGACTGTCCTGCCCCCAATGGGGTTCTATCGGGTGTTTTCTTTAGAGGGCAAGTCACATGCAAGCATGATGAGCTCCCTGGCATCCCCGGGGGTGTGGCAAGCAAGTCACCAGTGGGGCTGCAGGCAGAGGAACTGGGGATCCCGAACGTGAGTCCCTAAGCTGACTCAGACCTTGCTGGGCGACTGGCCTGGCTACTCTGGGCCCTGAGGGAGCACCCTCGGAAACTGCCAGGGTGCCAGATGATTTGGGGTATTCNCCACATGAGCTTGGCAATGAATATTTCAGTGGTGACTAGTGTAGAATAAAGGCCGTATGGACTTCCCCAAATATTTAGCTTCGTTTTAAAATCCACTAAGCTATTTGCACAACCCTAGCAGAGAGACCCAATAATGACTCAGGCTGAACTTCCTACAAGTTTAGTGCAATGTGGGTTCGGGGTCAGATTTAATTTGATTTAAAAAAATAAGGAAATGTAACATTCAATCATTTGTTTACTGTCTTGTGGAGTAATATTCACATTAATTATATATATATATCTCAAAAGAGTCTGCCAATTTAGACAGCAATTAGAGCATTGTTAAAGCATTGTTAAAGTCTAGCCCAACTCTCAGATTGTATGATTCAAATAGACTTGCGAAGTTAAAACTAGAGCAGAAGGGGCCTCCCTGGTGGCTCCGTGGTAAAGAATCCACCTGCCATTGCAGGAGACACAGGCTCTATCCCTGGTCCAGGAAGGTCCAACATGGTGCAGAGCAACTGAGCCTGTGCGCCAGAGCCCGGGAGCCACAACTCCTGAGGCCAGCGTGCCCCAGAGCCCGCGTTCTGCGACACTGCACAAGAGAAGCCCCTGCGGCGAGAAGCCTGTGCACTGCAGCGAGAGAGTGGTCCCTGCTCTCCACAGCTAGAGAAAACCTCACAGCGGTGAAGAAAACCCAGCACAGCCAAAATAAGAAAATCATTTCAAAAAACTAGAGCAGCAGAAAAAAAAGGCGTGCACATCTCGTGTCTACTGGCATAGGTACATTCTATGTGTACAGAACTGAGCAGGTGAGAATGATCATGGGTCATTTGTCAATAGGACAATATTGCTATATATCTAAAAATAATACTCCTACCGTATCAGAGGCCCAGTGTCTAGGAGCTTTCTGCTGAGCCCTCTGGAAACACTTCACATCATCCTCGCAAACACCCCGTAAGGTGGGTGCGGCCATCTGCCTTTGGAGATTAGGAAACTGGCACCCAGAAGAATGAAGCTCCCTGCCCACTGGTCCAGAACGAGAAGGCGCCAGGTCTAGATTAAGAGGCAGGTGCTTTTCTTCCATGCCTTTTACTCTCGGTTGTGTAACACTGCCTTTCTTATCTCCCGACAGCACATTTTTATTACGGAGTTTCAGGGAAGCATGGTGACGGCAGAAAACAGAAAATCTGAGATGCAAAAAAGTGAAACATTAATCAATAGAGCTGACCAAGACAGGGCAAGCTGCATATTTAAACAAAACTCACTGATGAGATGGTACTCGTCAGACCCTCCTCTCTGAGAGTGAAAAGCTTTGTGAAAGCATGGAAAACCAAAGAGCTGGAGGCAGAGTGTAGTAGGCAGTAACGGAGCTGGGGAAATTTTCTGATTTGTGTTCTTCAAGACCTAGACTTTTCTGATTAATTTTATTGGTCGAGGGCTTCCCTCGTGGCTCAGATGGTAAAGAGTCTGCCTGCAATGCAGGAGACCTGGGTTCAATCCCTGGGTCTGGAAGATCCCCTGGGGAAGGGAGTGGCTACCCACACCAGTATTCTTGCCTGGAGAATTCCATGGACATGGAATGCATGCACAGACAGCAGAGCCTGGTGGGCTACAGTCCATGGGGCGGAAAGAGTCAAACACATCTAAAACTTCCACTTTATTGGCAGAACAAACTTTTCCTCTTTTTGTTCTCCTTCCTCAGTATTTATTTATTTTTTTATTTTGGCCACACTGTGTAGCATGTGGGAGCTTAGTTCCTCTACCAGGGATCGAACCCAAGCTCCCTGCATTGGAAGGTGGGATCATAACCACTGGACCACCAGGGAAGTCCCATTCCTTCCCCAGTATTCTTTCTGGGAAGAACGCTTAACAAGTGAAATAATTCTAACCTCCCAGAAATTATACCTCAAAGATCTTTTTTATATTAAACTCATCTTTTTTCCAAGGCTTTGAGGCTCAAAGATTGGCTTAACTGGGAAGTTATTTGGCTAATCAAAGCTGCCCTTGAAATAGGAACAGCTTTATTAGCTTGCCCTTGGCAGAATTACCAAGTAGACAGACAGCCACCGTATGGGAAGTCTTCCTATCTTCCTCTCCTTCCCTTCCCCCTCCTGTAGCTTCCCGTGTCTCCAAGATATGTTTCTACTCCATGGTAGGTTCCATTTGTTTTCTTAGCTAGCTGTTTTCTTCCCTTGATGATGTGAAATGATAATACTAATTGATAGTAATGATTTGGCATGACTTTTTCTCAAGACGTCTATAGAGAACAATCGGAGGCCAGAGAAATGAGGTTATGCCAAAAAATAGGGTTGACAGATTAAAAGGGGGTAGATACCTATTTGTAAGACTGGTTTTAGGCTTAGCAGTGGGGTTTTAATGTTGTCTGTGCACGGGGTGATGAGTATGTGGAGAGGACTCAGGGGAGGGTGTCCCAGAAGCTCTTACTCCCGCAGGAGCTACTGTTGCTAAGATGCACTGGGCCGTCATGCAGATGCAGTGTAGGTCGGGGAGGGGATAAAGGAGGGTCAGGAATAATGTACAATCAGCTACTAATTCTTTTCCACATCTGAGTGCAAAGCACCAGCTTCTCTGTGCTGTGGACAGAGCAAGTAAAAAAAAAAAAAAAGCAGCATAGCATCTCTGGAAAACACCCACTCATGCTGGAGATGAGTTATTGAAGCAGGTTAGTGCTATCATGGGAGATGTGTGGAACGGTGTTTGGAAGATGAAAAGACTAAATCAGAAATTATACAACTCATGACATCTTCTATTCAGAAATTAACACTCACTTGTCAATAATTTAACCTCAAACAAGAAAAAGTTCAAAAAACTAAAGGAGTTTCTCCTTTTTAGTCAGTCAACCAGCTTGTTGCTGAAAAGCTTTTATAGAAGAGGCAGGTGTTATATTGGGTACGAGGACACAGTACTGAATAAAAGCAGGTCCTTGATGCAAGCAAGTTGCAGCCCAAGTGTGGAAAATATCACGGTGGAGGTAGTCACATTAGTACACAGATTGGATGTTGGACCCAAGAGAGGCTGAAAAGGCTGGGGGGACAGCATCCAAGTCATCTCTAAGGGCTTGTGATACTCAGCCAAGTGGAGGTGAGACTGGGTGTGGGAAACGTGTGTTGCCAAGAAGCAGGTAGCAGCCTGTGCTCAGGTATGCAGGTAAATAAGCCTGGCCCACCTCGGGAACTGCTGACAGAGTGCTCCAGCACACCTGGAAAAGACAGCGAAGGGTGGGAGCCGCACGAATTGAGCTCGGAGCCAAGAGGCATAGAACTGGGGATAGGTCAAGGAGTTTGAGAATTTTACTGCCAGCTCTACTGGACCTCTGGAGGGTTTTAAGCAGGGGCATTACAAGGTCAAGTTTGCGATTTAAAAAGAATGATTGTAGGGGAGCAAATTGGACCTACTAGGAAGCCATTACAGAAATCCAGGAGGGAGTTCCAGAGCTTGAAAGACTTGTGATCAGACGGTTTTAGGAAATAAGAAAAAGGAAGACATCAAGGATAACTTCAAGGTTCCTACTTTGGGTACTTGGGGGATACAAATGTCATCCACTGAAATTGAAATATACAAAATGGAGCAGATTTAAGAGGGAAATTTCCAGATCGCTTTGATACATGTTGACCATGAGAAATGAAAAGGCCCGATAGAAATGTCCTATATACGGGAGACCTGGTTTGATCGGGTGGGAAGATCCTCTGGAGAAGGGAACAGCTACCCACTCCAGTATTCTGGCTTAGAGAATTCCATGGACTACATAGGCCATGGAGTTGCAAAGAGTCAGACACAGCAGAGTAACTTTCACTACACCTGTATATACAGGTGAATACAGAGGTCTGGAAGTTGGGAGAAAGTTTTGGGCTTGATTTAGAGATTGGAGAGTGAAGAGTATGTGGGTGGAAGCTGATACCTTGGGACTAGAGTAAATGGGTGCTCTGCTATGAGAAATAGCCAAGTGCGGGTAGAGGCTGGTGAGTATTTCCATCCAGGATAGAGGCAGAAGGAGACTAGGGCAAAAGCAAGCCCAGAAGTGGTGTTTGGAGGAAAAAAGAGATAGAAAAAGGTTTGTTCAAAAACTAACCCATCCAGGGGATTCCCTGATGGCTCAGTGGGAAAGAATCCGCCTGCCGAGGCAGGAGACGTGGGTTCCATCCCTAATCTGGGAAGATCTCACATGCTGCAGAGCAACTAAACCCGTGTGCCACAACCACTGAGCCTGTGCCCTAGGGCCCACGCTGTGCTACAAGAGAANGTTTGTTCAAAAACTAACCCATCCAGGGGATTCCCTGATGGCTCAGTGGGAAAGAATCCGCCTGCCGAGGCAGGAGACGTGGGTTCCATCCCTAATCTGGGAAGATCTCACATGCTGCAGAGCAACTAAACCCGTGTGCCACAACCACTGAGCCTGTGCCCTAGGGCCCACGCTGTGCTACAAGAGAGGCCACAGCAGGGAGAAGTCCAGGCCCCGCAGCTGGAGAGCAGGCCCCGCTCACCACAACTCGAGAAAAGTCCCTGCAGCAGTGAAGACCCAGCACAGCCAAGAGTGAACCCCAAACCCCGACAATTAAAAAAACACACACATTAATAAGTGCATTTTAAAAACCAACCCACCCATATTCAACACCGTTTTTAAAACTGTTTTATTCAGTTTGTTGGATTCTCCCCAAGTCTATTTTACTCCACGAAGGGCAGGGCACACGTACTCAGTTGTGTCTGACTCTTTGCGACCCCATGGACTGTAGCCCGCCAGGCTCCTCTGTCTGGGGCACTCTCCAGGCAAGAATACAGGAGTGGGTTGCCATTTCCTGCTCCAGGGGATCTTCCCGATACAGGGATCAAACTCGCATCTCTTGCGTCTCCTGCACTAGCGGGCCGATCCTTTACCACAGTGCCACCTGGGAAGCCCTATTCCAAGTAGAAAAAGCATTAAATCGTTCAGACCATCAGAACACCATATATTGGTAAACCTTGATTAACTGGAATGCTTAGAAAATGAAAGACTATGATTAGTTTTCAGGTTCCTAGTTGGGGATTCGTTTTCATCTTCAGTATAATCAATATGATTAAATATTTTTCCATCCTCCAGTTTTCCGTGCTTATTGTGTATTACTCTGTTGACTCAAATTTGCATTTTTTTGGCTTTATTCCACTTTTCTTTCCCCCATCCTTCTTAGGAATTCATTACCTCAGGTAACCATTTTCCCATGTATTTTATTTACTATTGCTGTGCAGCAAAATGCCTCAAAACTTAGTGACTGAGAAAGACAGTAGTTATTTTGCTGATGAGTTTGCAGTTTTGGCTGGGCTCGGGGAGGCAGCTCATCTCTCTTCCCTTTGCATCAGCTAGGGCATCTCAGCTCATCTGAGACACTTTCAGACCCCTCTGTACCGCATGTGGTCTCTCCACAGTCTCTCCTCTGTTCCTGCAAAGTAGCCAGACTTCTTATATTTAGAATCAGGGCTCACAAGGCACATGCTTGGAGAGAGAGAGCAATGGCAGGTTTGGTTATAACTTGACTTTGTATGTCAGCTGGCATCACTTCCTCCTCATGCAATTTGTCAGAGCAGTTAGAAAGGTCCACCCAGGGTTAAGGGAAGAAGATACAGACCTAGCCTCCTAATGGGAGAGCTTGAACATCACATTTTTAAGAAGAGCATGTGGTTTTGATACATCTTTTCAATCAGATTTGTAAATTACCATTTGCCATATTGGATAACCATTGCTTGCATCCTCAATGCTGCCTGCCTGGGAACACATCATATGTGGGTCCACCTCTCTGCCAGAAAACATGCAAATCTCCTTTTCATCCTGTTCTCAGTCATAACTTACTCATTATATGTTTCTTTCTATAGAAAAATGCCCGTGACCATCTCTCAGTGAGAAAAGGATCTAAGTAAAATCTTCCAAATTCATTTATTTCCAACAGCTCATCCTAGGATTTATTGCTTTTTTAAAATTGGAGTTTAGTTGCTTTATGTTGTGTATGATCTGTTGCTTTTATAACAGAGAACAATTAATAATTTCCCAATATGATTAGAAAACAATAGATTTTTCAGGCCTCAACAAGTTATCAATAACCTCAGATATGCAGATGGCACCACCCTTATGGCAGAAAGTGAAGAGGAACTAAAGAGCCTCTTGATGAAAGTGAAAGAGGAGAGTGAAAAAGTTGNCTTTATGTTGTGTATGATCTGTTGCTTTTATAACAGAGAACAATTAATAATTTCCCAATATGATTAGAAAACAATAGATTTTTCAGGCCTCAACAAGTTATCAATAACCTCAGATATGCAGATGACACCACCACTATGGCAGAAAGTGAAGAGGGACTAAAGAGCCTCTTGATGAAAGTGAAAGAGGAGAGTGAAAAAGTTGGCTTAAAGCTCAACATTCAGAAAACTAAGATCATGGCATGCAGTCCCATCACTTCATGGCAAATAGATGGGGAAACAGTGGAAATAGTGGCTGACTTTATTTTTCTGGGCTCCAAAATCACTGCAGATGGTGATTGCAGCCATGGAATTAAAAGACGCTTACTCCTTGGAAGGAAAGTTATGACCAACTTAGACAGCATTAAAGAGCAGAGACATTACTTTGCCAACAAAGGTCTATTCAAGGCTATGGTTTTTCCTGTGGTCATGTATGGATGTGAGAGTTGGACTATAAAGAAAGCTGAGTGCAGAAGAATTGATGCTTTTGAACTGTGGTGTTGGAGAAGACTCTTGAAAGTCCCTTGGACTGCAAGGAGATCCAACCAGTCCATCCTAAAGGAGATCAGTCCTGGGTGTTCATTGGAGGGACTGATGTTGAAGCTGAAACTCCAATACTTTGCCACCTGATGTGAAGAGCTGACTCATTGGAAAAGACCGTGATGCTGGGAAAATTTGAGGGCAGGAGGAGAAAGGGACGACAGAGGATGAGATGGTTGGATGGCATCAGCAACTCGATGGACATAGGTTTGGGTGGACTCTGGGAATTGGTGATGGACAGGGAGGCCTGGCGTGCTGCGGTTCATGGGGTCGCAAACAGTTGGATATGACTGAGCAAATGAACTGAACTGAACAACAAGTTAGAGGAGAGAAATACTTGGAAGAGAAGTCTTTAAGTGACCTTCACAATGATGGCTTTCCAAATGTTATCACTTGGTCCATAGATCTGTCTTGTGTGGCAAGTAAAGCTGAATCTCTTAGGACATGCTCTAGGAGTTTTTATTTAAAGAATAAATCTAGAATATGAATTTATTTTACAGTTATTTTCCTTTTTCTCCTGAAAATGGACTTCTTAAAAAAAAGAAGAAGAATTTAGTATTTCAGGAACCTGGCTCAGGTTTTCCTGGAGAGCAGCATGCCTATAGGATTCCTGAAAGTTAATATTATTTCCCAAGTAAATAGCTCAAAAAGTTAAGGTAGTTTTCAAAAGAAGTTCAAAGTCTTGACTCTGTGTGAAATCACTTTTTAAGCTACCATTCATGCATCTTTCTGATCCTCAGCTTTTTTTTTTTTTAATAGAAAATGGCTCTGAAGATATTGATATCCTTCCTAGTGGGCTGGCTTTCATCTCCAATGTGAGTATTTCCCATGCTCCTCAGATGTGCAAGTCAACAGCTGTATAGACAGAACATTAGTGTCACCAACTCAAGTGTCCCACTTGTGTGTAAACTAGTCAACCAAAAGCACCAAAGTGGGATTCCAGAGGCCAACTGAGGCAAGACAGAAGTGCCCAGGCTGGCCTGCCCCATGGTGGGCAGTTATATATACCCAGGGGAATGCTGATAAGTGTGTATTGAATTCCATTCACTTCCTAGATGAGGCTCCAGATTTGCTCTGTGGCTATCCATCCTCACGATTGCCCTTCTGGCTGGGCCTCAGCTTGCGGAAGTCATCTTCTTACTAATCAGTATTCATCTCACCATGCCTGCCTGAGTTTGGCACTCAGTAAATGTTCGCAGAGTCAATATTAACCCCGTTACTCAATTCATAGCCATCTTGCATTTCTTTGCATTTCCCAAGAGCATTTCCATCTTACGTTCCTCAGCATTTAAAGAAAAGCTCTTTCAAAGAGGAGTAGGGAAAAACACGCATTTTATTTCCAGTACCGCCTTCACAGGTTGGGGATGATTAGGAAGCTATGAGAAGGACTGAACTTCAACTAATTAAAATGTTATATTGTAAAAATATTGAAAATTATCATATACTTAGTTANCCCAAGAGCATTTCCATCTTACGTTCCTCAGCATTTAAAGAAAAGCTCTTTCAAAGAGGAGTAGGGAAAAACACGCATTTTATTTCCAGTACCGCCTTCACAGGTTGGGGATGATTAGGAAGCTATGAGAAGGACTGAACTTCAACTAATTAAAATGTTATATTGTAAAAATATTGAAAATTATCATATACTTAGTTAAATCAGGTACAATTTGGAGTGGAACTTAGGATTTTGAAAAAAGTAGGTATTAATTACATTTCCAATGTAAATTCTGATTGCTGGAATTTCATGTTCTAGTATTCCATTTGGGCCAATAAAAGACTATCAAATAACACATTTAAAAAATCTATGTCTTTTTGGCCAAAAGGGGGGCCCATAAAATATTTCTTAATGGTCCCAATTTCTAAATTCTTCAGTATAGTCAAGGCCTATAGTCAAATGCATTTTAAATTGCTGCCGGTGTGGTATGTGTTAGGGTAGGTGGGTGGAAAAGATTTTATGTCTTTAGTTTTCCTCCAAAAACTAAAGCTGTCTAGAAAAGCTTTTTCTTTGTTGATTAAATTACCTACTGTCAATTTAGATTTTCAATGTGATGCCCAACAGACCTTTAAAAACAATTATTTTATGGCTAGGAGATGTGTAGTTCCTACTGTATATTTCTTTCTATTAATATTTTCGTTAGAGGTAAGTGTACTGAATTCTTGTTATTCAGCAAGTAGAGATTTTTATCACAAATAATTCTATGAGAAATGTTAGCTCTTTTTGCAAAATAACAACTCATTCTTACAGGATAAGGATAATGTTCTTTGCTTATTTTTAATCTTGCTGTACTGCAGTAAATTCAAGTCCTTGTTCTTCCTGGTCACCTTCTCTGCCCTTTCCTGCCATCCTAGAACATGTTTGGAAGCTGCTGATTAAGGGAGTAATTCAGTGTGATAGATATTTTTAGTCTATTTAGAGGTGCCAAGCAGGCTATTTGCTTCCTTACCTTGGGACTTGACATATTTTTTGCCAGCAACATTACTCCCTTCCTCACATGTTGCCATCTAACTCCTAGTTCCCTCTGAGGGCTCACTGCAGTAGAACTTTAATTCCTCAGGAATCTCTCTCACACTCTCTTTCTGGGCAAGGTGGCTTTTCTGTGCCCCCATAGTTTCCCTGTGGGTGGGGTCTTAGATGCCTCCCCATATCTGATGGGCTTGCTTGGTGCTGCCTCCCTGGATTTCAGTCCTTTTGAGACTAGAACTTTGGCAACTGCCACAGTATCTGGCATACATAGTTGCTTGACTGCTTACTGAATATGCATACTGGTAAATGAGGGCCATGGAGGAGTGCAAAGTTTGTCCACATGTACCTGTAGTCTGTTGGTGGAAATAAGATGCCTGCACACCTAGGTGATTTTTGCCATTTTCAGGGGTGAATGGTATCAAAATAATTGCAATCATTTGCCAAGATTCTTACCTAACTGTTTTAAACAGAAAACCAAGCATATGTAAAGAGTTTCATTCATCGTGACACTTACTGTAGGCTATGTTTGTTGGCCACGCTCCACCCTTATTCCCCAGTCAGATCATTACATTTCCAGAGCACCTGATCCTTATACCAGTTGGCAGTGCCCTCACATTCCTCCAAGTTTCCACCATACTTGCTGTGGGGTTCTGCCCTGAGCAGCATTCCTGAGCAATATAATATTCTCTACTGTCAAACCTTTCTTTATGGTGTGGCAAAAAGTTGTACATCACTGTACAACTAATGATCTGAGTGATTTAGGCATTTCACTTCTCTGGGCTTAATTTTCTTTATGTGAAAAGAGAAGATTTACCTCAAGTGAAAATGGGAAGAATTGGGTGTCTCTGACATCTTTCTCCCAATGTCACCACTATTTGTG
>SJYX01020371.1:149384-173785 GCA_006410675.1 Oreotragus oreotragus
ATGGACTGCAGCCCACCAGGCTCCTCCATCCATGGAATCTTCCACGCAAGAGTACTGGAGTGGGTTGCCATTGCCTTCTTCTTAGTCATTAGGGAAATGCAAATCAAAACCATAATGAGTCCACTTTATAACCACAGAGCAGCTACAATAAAAAAAAAAAAGACAATAACAAGCATTGGCAAAGATGTAAGAAAGTTGATATCCTCACACTTTGCTCGTGGGACTGGGTGCAATCATGTTTGAAATCAGTTTGGCAGTTACCCAAAATGTTAGATCTAGAATTACCATACGATGTAGAAACTACTCATTGGCACATATGCAAGAGAACTGAAAACATAGGTNAACAAGCATTGGCAAAGATGTAAGAAAGTTGATATCCTCACACTTTGCTCGTGGGACTGGGTGCAATCATGTTTGAAATCAGTTTGGCAGTTACCCAAAATGTTAGATCTAGAATTACCATACGATGTAGAAACTACTCATTGGCACATATGCAAGAGAACTGAAAACATAGGTTCATAAAAAACTTACACACATATAGTCATAGCAGCATTACTCCTAATATGCAAAGGTGAAAATAATCCAAATTCCCATGAAACAATGAACGCATAACCAAAAGGTGGTATGTTTATACGATGGAATATTATTTGGCAATAAAAATAAATGAAGTACTGATGAACCCTGTAAGCAATACCCTAAGTGAAAGAATTCAGTCACTAAATACCACATGCTGTATGACTCCATTTATATTAAATGTCCAGAACAGGTACCTTTATAGAGACAAAAAGTAGATTCATGGTTGGCGGGGACTCAGGAGAGTGGGGAATGGGGCACGACAGCCAGTGGATATGGGGTTTCTTTGGTGGGAGGTGATGAAAATATTCTGGAACTAGATGGCTATGGCTAGACAACTGTGAATACACTAAAAACACGAAACGGTACATTTTCAAAGTGTGCGTTTAATGGCAAGTGAATTCTATCTCAAAAAAGCTGTCACAAAAAACAGAGCATAGTTATGACTACACTGTATTATTTGTGCTTTAAAATAATTTTTTTAATAGTGTATAAGTCCAAACTAACAACTTTTAAAAATTTGTGGGGCTACAGATCATGTAAAATATAAGAAGAATGACACCTCTCTAGTAGTAATGACATGAAAAGGAGCTGAAATGGAAGTGTTGCAAATCAAAATTTTTGAATGAATGGTGNGTATTATATGTGCTTTAAAATAATTTTTTTAATAGTGTATAAGTCCAAACTAACAACTTTTAAAAATTTGTGGGGCTACAGATCCTGTAAAATATAAGAAGAATGACACCTCTCTAGTAGTAATGACATGAAAAGGAGCTGAAACGGAAGTGTCGCAAATCAAAATTTTTGAATGAATGGTGTTTTAGTTCTTCCAATTACATACTAGAGTTACAATGCCCTGTTAAATATAAATTTGCTAGAGTAATTTCAGCAAACAAAAACATTATTCATGATTATTTCAGTCCACTTATCCAATCGAACTGTTTCACTCCTTTCATCTGAACCAATAGAGACTTGCTAATTTTTTAATAAATGGGTACCTTTTAAATAGCTCAAAGATATTTTTGCTGTTGGTTCAGTCACTCAGTCATGTCCAGTTCTTTGCGACCCCACGGACTGCAGCACGCCAGGCTTGCCTGTTCTTTACCATCCCCCGGATCTTGCTCAAACCCCTATCTATTGAGTCAGTGATGCCATCCAACCACCTCATCCTCTGTCATCCCCTTCTCCTCTTGCCTGCAATCTTTCCGCGCATCAGGGTCTTTTACTAAGTTTAATATTCCCCTGAAATCTATAATAATATATGATGTGTATTTGCTTAGCAAGCTCTTATTTAAAAGATAATTGTACCTAATAGTCTTTTATTGTTCTTCAGTTCATAAAGTACTTTCATATATAATTTATTCCTCAAAATAAAACACTGGGCCCAATCTTGACTCTTCTCCTCTCCCTGCCCCATTCAGTTGACTATTTACAATGTTCTGTCCAATCCACCCCTTAGAGAACTCTCCAAGCTGCTCACCGCTCCCTATCCTCCCTGCACCATCCCAATCCAGGTCCCCAGCACGTCTTTCCTAGATTCCGCAGTGGCCCCTGATGGTACTTGCCCTCTTGTATCGCTTCAAATCATTTTATAAGCAGGTTGTTATTTTCTATGCAAATGTGGTCATGTTACTCCCTTCTAAAAATGCATCATGCAATTCCCATCACTCTCAGAAGTGAAAGTTGTTTTTTCTTTTTTAAGATAGGACCATTTACTGATTAATCCTCAGGCATATAATCAGGTTTTCAGAAGTTGAGCGTATTATTATTAACATCTTATTTTCTTTGTTGGTGACCTCCCTTAATTATATATTTAATTCACAAGGCCAAAACATTATACATAAATTGGCATGCATGAGAAGATATAGAACAAAAGTCTTCTCACCAGGCATCTCTTAAATGAAAAAAAGGTCTTAAGAAGCGGGTAAAGCCGGTTTTTCATGCTGTGACCAGCAAGAGTGTCTTGTTGAAGGGTCACGTGGGGACTAAATCCTACTTGTGTTCTGTCAAGTCCCTGGAAAAGAGTTGGGTCAGACCAAAAGAAAGGTTCATCTGTGAGGGAGCACTTTTCCTTAATTCAGATAAAGCTGCCCATGTGTTTCAGGGGCCCTGAGGATAAGCCCCACTTCTCAGACCTCCAGCTTCCAGCTTGCTCCACTGCTTAACTGCAAACCCCAAGAAGGGAACTGAGGAGATGAATGCAGATCCAGTCCTGAGTGGAAGCATGGGCCTAGGTTTTTTCAAACTCTGGAGCTCATCTGATTTAGAGCTCCTGGTAAGTTAGAAAAGACTACTCTGACAAGCCAGAGTGCCCTAATCTGGTTCACATCACAGCAGTTCACATTCCAGTATGAGAACAGACAGGTGAACATTGCTGAGGCTGGCTATAACCTAGAACTATCTTTTCCTATACTCATATTTACATTTTACATCCGCTGGGTTCACAGATAAATACCGTTTCTGCAACCTCAGGTAGGGTGACTTGTGTTAGGAGTTCATTCTCTAACTGGGAGGTGTTTATTTTAATATGTTTACGCAGGCCTGACACCTCTTGAATGTGCGTTGCAATGTAGGCTTTTCTCACAGAAAAGAATTCTCAGAAAAGCTTCACTTGCCTCTACCCACTTCCGTTTGCTGAAGGGCCACTTTGGGAAACCACATCTATGTTTATGCACAATGGTAGCTCTGCATCTTCCTATTAGAGAGGGTGTGCAGGTGAGGCTGAAGGGAGCACTGCAGAAATATCTGGGCTTGGCTTTGTCACTGGGTGTTGGTAAAATTGCCCATAAGCCATTAACCTTCTGAGTGTCAGTTTCTTCAATAAAATGGGGACTCTGGCATTTGTTTGACTTACATCAGATGGGTTGTGGGGATCAGATACGAGATGTGTATAAGAAAAATCCCTGGACATAATCAAGTTCTATACTATGTCTAAAATAGTTGAAATAGAAGCCAACTTCTTGGAAATTATGCCTTTTTTCCAATTTAGACCAAACTGTGTATCTTTATGTTGTGAATCATCCCCACATGGACTCCACCGTGGAGATATTTAAATTTGAGGAACAACAACGTTCTTTGGTATACCTGAAAACTATAAAACACGAACTTCTCAAAAGGTATGGAATTATTTTGCATTTCTATTTATTTTGCACCCCTGCTGTGTGCTTTGTTTTCTTAGTTAGCCAGCCTGTCTTATTATATTTATTATTATTTTTTTTTTTGGAGGCTAATTACTTTACAATATTGTATTGGTTTTGTCATACATTGACATGAATCCGCCACAGGTGTACATGTGTTCCTCATCCTGAATGCCCCTCCCACCTCGCTCGCCATCCCTTCCCTCTGGGTCATCCCAGTGCCCCAGCCCCGAGTACCCTATATCATGCATCGAACCTGGACTGGTGATCCGTTTCACACAAGATATTATACATGTTTCAATGCCATTCTCCCAAATCATCCCACCCTCTCCTTCTCCCACAGAGTCCAAAAGACTGTTCTATACATCTGTGTCTCTTTTGCTGTCTCACATACAGGGTTATCATTAGCATCTTTCTAAATTCCATATATATGTGTTAGTATACTATATTGGTGTTTTTCTTTCTGGCTTACTTCACTCTGTATAATAGGCTCCAGTTTCATCCATCCCATTAGAACTGATTCAAATGTATTCTTTCTAATAGCTGAGTAATATTCCATTGTGTATATGTACCATAGCTTTCTTATCCATTCCTCTGCCGATGGACATCTAGGTTGCTTCCATGTCCTGGCTATTATAAACAGTGCTGCGATGAACATTGGGGTACATGTGTCTCTTTCAATTCTGGTTTCCTTGGTGTGTATGCCCAGCAGTGGATTGCTGGGTCATATGGCAGTTCTATTTCCAGTTTTTAAAGGAATCTCCACACTGTTCTCCATAGTGGCTGTACTAGTTTACATTCCCACCAACAGTGTAAGAGGGTTCCCTTTTCTCCACACCCTCTCCAGCATTTATTGCTTGTAAACTTTTGGAGAGCAGCCATTCTGACTGGCATGAAGTGATACCTCATTGTGGTTTTGATTTGCATTTCTCTAATAATGAGTGATGTTGAGCATCTTTTCATGTGTTTGTTAGCCATCTGTATATCTTCTCTGGAGAAATGTCTGTTCAGTTCTTTGGACCATTTTTTTATTGGGTCATTTATTTTTCTGGAATTGAGCTGCAGGAGTTGCTTGTATGTTTTTCAGATTAATTCTTTATCAGTTGCTTCGTTTGCTATTATTTTCTCCCATTCCGAAGGCTGTCTTTTCACCTTGCTTATAGTTTTCTTTGTTGTTCAGAAGCTTTTAATTTTAATTAGATTCCATTTGTTTATTTTTGCTTTTATTTCCAGTATTCTTGGAGGTGGGTCATAGAGGATCCTGCTGTGATTTATGTCAGAGAGTGTTTTGCCTATGTTTTCCTCTAGGAGTTTTTATAGTTTATGGTCTTACATTTACATCTTTAATCCATTTTGACTTTATTTTTGCATATGGCATTAGAAAGTGTTCTAATTTCATTTTTTTCAAGTCATTGACCAGTTTTCCCAGCACCACTTCTTAAAAAGATTGCCTCCTTTTTTGAAGATAAGGTGTCCATAGGTATATGGATTTATCTCTGGGCTTTCTATTTTGTTCCATTGATCTATATTTCTGTCTTTGTGCCAGTACCATACTATCTTGATGACTGTGGCTTTGTAGTAGAGACTGAAGTCAGGCAGGTTGTTTCCTCCAGTTCCATTCTTCTTTCACAGAGCTAGAACAAATAATTTCATAAAAAGATTGCCTCCTTTTTTGAAGATAAGGTGTCCATAGGTATATGGATTTATCTCTGGGCTTTCTATTTTGTTCCATTGATCTATATTTCTGTCTTTGTGCCAGTACCATACTATCTTGATGACTGTGGCTTTGTAGTAGAGACTGAAGTCAGGCAGGTTGTTTCCTCCAGTTCCATTCTTCTTTCTCAAGATTGCTTTGGCTTTTCAAGGTTTTTTGTATTTCCATACAAATTGTGAAATTATTTGTTCTAGCTCTGTGAAAAATACCATTGGTAGCTTGATAGGAATTACATTGAATCTATAGATTGCTTTGGGTAGTATACTCATTTTCACTACATTGATTCTTCTGATCCATGAACATGGTATCTTTCTCCATCTATTAGTGTCCTCTTTGATTTCTTTCACCAGTGTTTTATAGTTTTCTATATATAGGTCTTTAGTTTCTTATATATTTAGTAGATATATTCCTAAGTATTTTATTCTTTTCATTGCAATGGTGAATGAAATTGTTTTCTATATAGAGGTCTTTAGTTTCTTATATATTTAGTAGATATATTCCTAAGTGTTTTATTCTTTTCATTGCAATGGTGAATGAAATTGTTTCCTTAATTTCTCTTTCTGTTTTCTCATTGTTTGTGTATAGGAATGCAAGGGATTTCTGTGTGTTGATTTTATATTCTGCAACTTTACTATATTCATTGATTAGCTCTAGTAATTTTCTGGTGGAGTCTTTAGGGTTTCCTATGTATAGGATCATGTCATCTGCAAACAGTGAGAGTTTTACTTCATCTTTTCCAATCTGGATTCCTTTTATTTCTTTTTCTGCTCTGATTGCTGTGGCCAAAACTTCCAGAACTACGTTGAATAGTAGTGGTGAGAGTGGGTACCCTTGTCTTGTTCCTGACTTTTGGGGAAATGCTTTCAATTTTTCACCATTGAGGATAATGTTTGCTGTGGGTTTGTCATATATAGCTTTTATTATGTTGAGGTATGTTCCTTCTATTCCTGGTTTCTGGAGGGTTTTTATCATAAGTGGATGTTGAATTTTGTCAAAGGCTTTTTTTGCATCTATTGACATAATCATATGGTTTTTATTTTTCAGTTTGTTAATGTGGTGTATTACGTTGATTGATTTGCAAATACTGAAGAATCCTTGCATCCCTGGGATAAAGTCCAGTTGATCATGATGTATAATCTTTTTAATATGTTGTTGTATTCTGTTTGCTAGAATTTTGTTAAGGAATTTTGCATCTATGTTCATCGGTGGCCTGTAGTTTTCTGTCTTTGTGGCATTTTTGTCAGGTTTTGGTATTAGGGTGATGGTGGCCTGATAGAATGAGTTTGGAAGTTTACCTTCTTCTGCAATTTTCTGGAATAGTTTGAGTAGGATAATTTTTAGCTCTTCTCTAAATTCAGCAGGCTGTCTTAAACTTTTGTTTTGAAGTTTTTTTCCCTAAAGCTTTCTAAAGGTTCCTATGGTGACACTGCCCAGCACCTCACTAGAAATTGCTGTATTTAGTATTGAATATCTCTAACTTTTGGAAAGCATTTTAATCCTATAAAGGTGCTCAGTTAGATTCCCAAGCTCTAATTCCATCCTCGGTAATACAACAGTGCAGTATTTGCTATTGGGCTCTTTAAACACCCATACCCTCTAGTTGTCCTAGTAGGTTGTAATCTGAAAGCCACACCCACTGGGTGTTATAACCAGCCTCCAGAAGGACCATTCCTTTGTTCAATCAAAGCTTTAAAGTAGAATTTGAAGGGCGGGGGGAAGGCCTGTAGGCACATATACATATACACACGTATCAAGTGTTGACTGTGTGCCAGGCATTGTGCCAAAATACCTGATCCANACTGGGTGTTATAACCAGCCTCCAGAAGGACCATTCCTTTGTTCAATCAAAGCTTTAAAGTAGAATTTGAAGGGCGGGGGGAAGGCCTGTAGGCACATATACAAATACACACGTATCAAGTGTTGACTGTGTGCCAGGCATTGTGCCAAAATACCTGATCCACCTCTTCTCACAACTGCCTCTAGTGACAGGCAGGAGTAAACAGACTTAGAGCAGTTTGGGGCCAAGTTACATAACTTGAAAGTGGCTGAATTAGGTATAAACCTTGACCCATCTGAATTCAAATCTGGGCTCTTACTCACTGTGGTGAACATCTTAGAGAAAAATTCTAGGTTGCCTGTTCCAAGCCTATAATGAACTATGAAGAGTCTTTGATAAAACAGACTCAGCATTAAAAGACTGGTTCTAAAACAGTAGAGGTCCATCTTCGCATCAGGTAGAAGGGTAGGGAAAGCAAAGGAACGAAGTTCGTCTTCTCTCCTTTGCTGTCTTTCTCAACAACATATTTTAATTTCTCCATACAGAACTAAGGGGCAACAAAAGCAGAGGGGAGGAAGTAAGAGAACTTAACGTTGTTGACTTTTCCCACGGTGCGTCGTGTTGGGTTCTGAGGCATGGTGGGGACTGGGACTGCCACGAGGTAACTGAGGAACTGTGGGCCAGCCGCTTAACCTGTGCTTCAGTGTTCTTCAGCAAAACGGGGATTCTCTCATAGGCCTGATTACCTACCTGGTGATGGTGAGGATCAAATGCAACATCACCTCAAGGGAATAGCTCCTCAGCATAGCCGGAGGGAAAAGTCGAGACACCATTCGTTTATTAGGGAGGACCAGCCCAGGATACAAAAGTCAGAGACCAACCTGAGGCAGGGGAAGGGGAGTGTCATAGGTTGAACTGTGTCCCTTCAAAAAGATGAGTTGAAATTTTAACCCCCCTCCCATACATCAAAACATGACCTTATTTGGAAATAAGATGTTGTAATTAGTTAAGATGAGGCTATATTAGAGTCTGCCTTTAATCCAATATGACTGATGTCCTTGTAAGAAGACAGACAGCAAATGAGACAACAAATCTGTGTTGTCTTAAGTCTCCCAACTTGTGGTAACTTTTTTACAGCAGCACTATTCGGAAGAGACTATGCCAAAGCCTTTGACTGTGTGGATCACAATAAACTGTGGAAAGTTCTGAAAGAGATGGGAAAACCAGACCACCTGACCTGCCTCCTAAGAAATCTGTATGCAGGTCAGGAAGCAACAGTTAGAACTGGACATGGAACAACAGACTGGTTCCAAGTGGGGAAAGGAGTATGTCAAGGCTGTATGTTGTCACCCCACTTATTTAACTTATATGCAGAGTACATCACAAGAAATGCTGGGCTGGAGGAAGCACAAGCTGGAATCAAGATTGCCAGGAGAAATATCAATAACCTCAGATATGCAGATGACATCATCCTTATGGCAGAAAGCAAAGAAGAACTAAAAAGCCTCTTGATGAAAGTGAAAGAGGAGAGTGGAAAAGTTGGCTTAAAGCTCAGCATTCAGAAAACTAAAATCATGGCATCTGGTCCCATCACTTCATGGCAAATAGATAGGGAAACAATGACTGACTTTATTTTTGGGGCTCCAAAATCACTGCAGATGGTGACTGCTGCCATGAAATTAAAAGACGCTTACTCCTTGGAAGAAAAGCTATGACCAACCTAGGCAGCATATTAAAAAGCAGAGACATTACTTTGCCAACAAAGGTCCATCTAGTCAAAACTATGGTTTTTCCAGTTATCATTTATGGATGTGAGAGTTGTACTGTAAAGAAAGCTGAGCACTGAAGAATTGATGCTTTTGAACTGTGGTGTTGGAGATACTCTTAGAGTCCCTTGGGCTGCAAGGAGATCCAACCAGTCAGTCCTAAAGGAAATCAGTCCTGAATACTCACTGGAAGGACTGCTGCTGAAGCTGAAACTCCAATACTTTGGCCACCTGATGTGAAGAACTGATTCATTGGTGAAGACCCTGATGCTGGAAAAGACCGAAGGCAGGTGGAGAAGGGGATGACAGAGGATGAGATGGTTGGATGGCATCACCGACTCAATGGACATGAGTTTGAGTAATTTCCGGGAGTTGGTGATGGACAGGGAGGCCTGGCGTGCTACAGTCCATGGGGTTGCAAAGAGTCAGACATGACTGAGCGACTAAACTGAACTGAACTGATACAGAAGAGAGTCTATAGTAAATATATTTGTCAAACCAGCCACTGCTAAGTGTAACTGACTACTTGAAATCATGGGATTGCCCTCCAATAAGCAACATAGGCATCATTTCAAGACAGTCTAGTCAAGATAAGAAAGAAAGAGGAATTTACCCACCAGCCCCATCTTTCAGTAGTCAAAGGTTTGCTTCACGGGTTGTTATTTCCTGCACATAGCTCCTTACGCAGGTGCAAGGCAAATCTGGTGATATCCTATGCTTTGGTATCAATCTGGAAGCCTGGAAGTAGGAGTAAGAGGCCCATAACAGCCATGGGCACAGCACTAGAAGGGTGCCCTGTGGAATTCTGTCAGGTCCCATGCAGAGCAGGGTGAAGCAGTGCCAGCTGGAACAGAGCAGGCGGGCTTTGAGGACTCTGAGAGGTGCCCTGATAAACACAATGACAAGGCATTTCAAGAGGTGGAAGAAAGTGCTACAGGACATATTATGAGAAAGTTTAACTTAATCTATGGTGTTGGGCAATACCTCTTGGAAGAACGACTGTGTAAACTGGGACCTAAAAGACAAGTAGCCCAACAAACTTGGGGAAATCATTATACACCAAAACCTCAAAGTAGCTCCCGATTCATCCAAAATTTTCTTTCCTAATTTAAGTCTAAACTTGTATGGGTGTAACTGAATCACTTTGTTATACACCTGCAACTAACATCATTGTTAATTGACTATACCACAATATAAAATAAAAAAATTTTAAATCATGTATACCACGAGAAAGGGTGACACATTAAACTTATTGACAATATTGTGTATTTTACAAAGTTGCTGCATAAAGGAGCTTCACGCACACACACAAAGTTCAATTTTTTTCCTTGCATTTTTTTTCAAGTCATCTCTTTTTTTCTTTTCCAAAATGGAATTGACTTTGTTTTTATTGACTTTTGTTGTAAGAGTAAGACTTGCTTCATTTAAATGTTTTAATGGTATTGAAGAACATAAATAAGAGAGAATAACACTCTTATTCCCATCTATGCAGAGAAAATATAGAGGTCTGTTCACTTTTCTCTTTCATGCATTGGAGAAGGAAATGGCAACCCACTCCAGTATTCTTGCCTGGAGAATCCCAGGGATGGGGGAGCCTGGTGGGCTGCCGTCTATGGGGTCACACAGAGTCGGACACGACTGAAATGACTTAGCAGCAGCAGCAGCAGCTGACTGATCTGGGTCTTGGTGCAATATTAGAAAAGAAAAACCCTAACTCTTTCACAGCTCAAACCATGAAGTCGTTTTGTCTCCTCACTCATGCTATGTCCACTGTAGATTCAGGAAGTCAGTTGTATGGTGTCTGCAGGTAGAACTCTAAAAGAGGACCACAGTTGATCAGAAAAGTTGCTGGTTACTGTGGGAGAGTGAGGGAGGCATTCTGGCTCTCAAAGCCTCCCATCTCAGAAGCTAATATATCATTTCATTTTCATTGGCCAGAGCAAGTCACATGGCTGTGCCTAACTCCAAGGGCACAGAGAAGCCTAATTCAAGAAAGAAGAGAACCAGAGCTACCGGTGAACTGCACGATGACCTACTATTAACATATAACTACTATTAACATTCACAAGTCAACAGATTTAAATTTGGGGTTTATCTGTAAACATATCTGTTTTTGCTGACACCTATGGAAGGGAATGGCACCCCACTCCAGCACTCTTGCCTGGAAAATCCCATGGACGGAGGAGCCTGGTGGGCCACTAATTCAAGAAAGAAGAGAACCAGAGCTACCGGTGAACTGCACGATGACCTACTATTAACATATAACTACTATTAACATTCACAAGTCAACAGATTTAAATTTGGGGTTTATCTGTAAACATATCTGTTTTAGCTGACACCTATGGAAGGGAATGGCACCCCACTCCAGCACTCTTGCCTGGAAAATCCCATGGACGGAGGAGCCTGGTGGGCCGCAGTCCATGGGGTCGCTAAGAGTTGGGCACCACTGAGCGACTTCCCTTTCACTTTTCCCTTTCATGCATTGGAGAAGGAAATGGCAACCCACTCCAGTGTTCTTGCCTGGAGAATCCCAGGGACGGGGGAGCCTGGTGGGCTGCCATCTACGGGGTCGCACAGAGTCGGACACGACTGAAGTGACTTAATAGCAGCATGGAAGGGAAGAGAGAGACAACAAGTGGCTGAAAGAAAACCCACTAGGGCAATGAAAAGTCATGTACTCTTGTGGAATTCTTTAATCCAGACTAGTTCTTGTACAGTTCTTCAAGCTGATGAATTTATCGGTCTTTGGGATTTCATGGTTTTAATTAGTCCGTGGTTTGTTGGTTCTCCTTCTCTCTCTTTTTTTCATTTTAGTGTGAATGATATTGTGGTTCTCGGACCAGAACAGTTCTATGCCACCAGAGATCACTATTTTACCAACTTCTTCTTGGTGCTATTAGAGTTGTTCATGGATCTTCACTGGACTCAGGTGCTTTTCTACAGCCCAGGAGAGGTTAAGGTGGTGGCCAGAGGATTTAGTTCTGCCAATGGAATTACACTCTCACTAGACAAGAAGTAAGCTCTTTCATGCATTTTCAACTGTTTACCCTCATGTCCTTGTGGACTCTGTCCCTGAAGAAGTGGTTACTTTTTGAGGCTTATGTACTCAATACATGTGTGCAGGGATCCAATGTGGCGAGGGCTCACACGCGGTGTGTGATCTTAAGCCAACCATTGCCCTTGTGCACATAAGGCGCTCCTGACAAAAGGAAGGATTTGGACTCATGGATATGAGGCCCTTGTTTCAAATTCTTTTTTTTTTTTTTTAAGAGGAAAAAGGATATGTTTTCTTGTTTAACAAAATGAATTAAATAGATGAAGCTTCAGCTCAAACTCTATATAAAATTACAGAGGTCTGGGGCCATGGGTTGTGGGCTGATGGGTGCCTGGTCCCAAGGTGGGTATCCAGCATGGCCACAAGGCCAGGTGGGTCTTGGGCTTCAGGAGAGAACAAGTCTCTGTGGCCCAGCCTTCTTTTCATCATTGTTAATATTATTATCTTAATTTCTTAAATTTCAAGGGCCCCATCTTTCTGGCCATGGGAGGCTAGGTAAGACAGGAGGCTGGCTGGGATGGGAGGCTCCCCCAGCCTGCCCCAGCCTATCAGGGAAGTACCTAGGACTGCTCTGTCCTAACCCCTTGCCCAGGGTACTGGTGGACTCCTGGACATCCAGGACAGGTGGTAGAAAAATAGCCTGGGTAGGGACATAGGCGGGCAGGCATAGTTTGTTCCAAGTTCTTGAGTGATAAAAAGGAGAATAAATGCACAATACCTCTATTCTACGAGGCCAGAAGGACTTTAACTAAGTTCATTTACCCAAAAGTTATTAGACAGGGAGGCCCAACTTAGACTGGGCACTGTGATTGTATAAGTGGCAGACTTCCTTTCATACTACAGCAGACTTTTCTATGAGAAAATGCTATTTTATGCAGAATAAAATTTTATGAGAAACATTCTTTTAAAGTATTTCAAAATGGAAGATTATTTAAAAAGAAGAGTACCATGAGTATTAAATGTAATGGGAAGATAGTAAGTAGAGATGATTCCTGTGGAAAACAATTGTAAGTATTCTTCCTCTTTTTAAAAATGATTGTGATTGAGTTTCATGATCATCTGCTACATCTTTAGTTTCAAGCACTAGAAGTATAGAATCTATTGGCCTCATAAGAGATCCACTTACCTCCATTCGATTTAAAGAATAAAGTGTGACTCTTCTAACTAATGAGACTGAGCCTGTGTGTCATTTGGAAGCACCAATTCCATTGTCTTTGGTCAAATTTCATATTCAAAGCTTATTAAAGTACTTCAAAAGTGCTAAACATGCTACTCCATTATCTTTCATTGTGGTTTAGCAAGGTATTGCATGAACATGTTGAGCTATTGTGAATTTGTATACCTCTTTTCCAAAATAAGAGTCAGTGTCATCTTTCATTATTACTTGCTTAAATGTAAATGTTGTTTACTTCAAAGGTATATCTATGTAGCTGATGTATCGGATAAGAACATTCATGTTATGAAAATACATGACAACTGGGATTTAACTCAACTCAAGGTAACAGTACCCTGGTTTCCCATACAACGTGTTCCATTAGCTCCCAAGCTTGACCTGGGAATGTACTTCTTGAATGAAGGAAATGAGACTATTTTAGAAGAATGATGGTGACATTATGTTTGTACTTAGAAAATTCAGTAGCAAAAATATTAGTTTGGGGAGCCAGAAGGAGCTGGTAGAAGGGAGGTGGAAGGGATGAAAGTCAGAACAATGTTTCACTGCTTCCTCTTTGTTGGAAGGTAATCCAGTTGGACACCTTAGTGGATAACTTAACTGTTGATCCTGAAACGGGAGATATTTTGGCGGGATGCCATCCTAATGCTATCAAGCTACTGATGTATAACACCGAGGATCCTCCAGGGTCAGAAGTAAGTTCTTAGATTTACCTGAACTGCAGGGGAAAGCCGCAAGAACAAATAATGTGTGCAGGTGACTTGGGAGAATTTAGCAGGTCATATGTGATGTTCCAGAACTGAACAAATTCTGCATATGGAAAGAGTAAGATTTGGGACAGGCTGGGGAGATACAGCCCATGAACCCTTTCAAGTCACCTGGTGCCCATTAACCATCAGTGCTAAACAACATATCCCATCCATGCAAAGGCTATACTTGTTTTTGGGAATCATGGGTACCCGTTCATGGCCCAGGGAATTGGGGAACCCTGGTTTAAACGACTGTAATCTCAAAAAAAAAAATTAGATTTTTGCCAGCAGTTCGATTACATATGACAGTGCTGAAGAATGTCTCATTTTAAAGATGTTATTTTAAATCTCTTCTAAAATAATATCATACACCATTGAATTTTATATGGCATTAAAAACAACAGCATAAAATATTGCAATTTCTACAGCATTATGCTTAAGAATAAAAAAAAATCTCTAGTGAATTTAAATACAGATATAAATTCTTGGCACACATACTATGAGAGATTTATTCCCAAAAAGTTATTGAGCACTTATAATGCACTAGGCTTTGTTCTCATACTTAGAATACATATCAGAAAATAAAGCATACCAAGATCCCTACTGTTAGGGAGGGAGACATTCAATGAACAATAAGCATCAGAAATAAGTAAATTATATATTAATAGTAAGTTTGAAGTTGAAAAGTTCTATGGAAGAAAAAGCATAACAGTAAAAGGGATCAGGACTGCTGTGAACAGAGGGACAGCAGGTCTTAGTAAATACAGAGACCAAGACAGGCCTCACTGAGAAGGTAAGATTCTAACAAAGATACAATGGTTGAATCTAGATTTGGAGTTTTGGGAAACTGAGCCTCAAATGCCACCCTGGTAACTGGTCCAGTGGGTAAAGAGAACATACTGCTTCTTTAGTTTTCTTTTTTTTAAAATTTGTTTCTTGAGACTTCCTGGCAATCCACTGGTTAAGATTCTGTGCTTCCAATGCAGGGGCTCACGCTTGATCCCTGGTTGGAGAACTAAGATCCTACATGCTGTGCAGTACAGTAAAAATAAAGAAATAAAATTTAAAAAAAAATTTTTTTCTTTTATTAACAAATTAGTCACAACTTTTTTTTTGATGGGGGGTGGGGGGGGGTGGGCCACACCACATAGCTTGTGGGATCTTAGTTCTCAGACCAGAGACTGAACTCATGCCCTTGGCGGTGAAATTCTGGAGTCCTAACCACTGGACCTCCAGGGAATACCCTAGTCACAACTTCTTGACAAAAAAACAGTAACAACAACAAAACAAAACAAAAAAAAAAATCAAAAAATATAAAAAGTACAGTCTGAGACTGGAGCCTGGAGAATGTCACCCTGAGCTAGCAAGCTACCCTAGCCTCAGATGTGTGCCTCACAAAGTGATACATATAACTTTTCTTCAAATGCCCAACAATAATGTCTGCTTTAAAAGAACAAAAGAAAATATGATCCATAGAATGATTTGAAAATTGCCTAGACTCTTTTCATGTCTCCATTTTCAAGTTTAATCATTTGTTTATTTTAGATAAGACTTCTTTCTTCACAATCTCTGATACCCTTTATTTTTGGTTGAGACTAATGTTTACAACACGAGTTCCATCTTGAGTATTTCCATGTAACAAACCTGAGATAAAGTTGTAGGATCTTCCTTAAGATAGGAACTTAAAAAAACACTCTATGAAACTCTGTTTTAATAAGAGATGTCGATATAGACTCATGAACTCCTACTTGGTTTTCTTTAATTTATATCATGTCCTGATTGAGTGAACTTCATGCAAGCTATTTGGAAACCTGAGCACTTATATATTTACTGATTAGCAAACTAAAGAGTGTTAATCCTGCAGATCAAAAATAGTACTAAGCAGTCGTGTCAGGCTGAATTCCAGAGTGTGCATTCTTTACACTTGCTTCCCTGAGTGGGAGCTGCAGCTGTTAAAACTACCAGCCACTGGTTCTGGGTTGGTTTGGCTAGCTAACGTGCTATCCCTTCTTTATTTTGCTCCACATTTACCTCCCCATGCTGTATGCCCAGTGAAAGGCAAGACCCTTTCTATAGAAGGAAGACTGTACACGCAATTAGATATGAGCATTCATGGTTCTTACCTATCTCTATAGAGATGCCCAAACTATCAAAATGTGAAAACCATCTGTTGAAGAATTTGGCTGATGTGAGATTACTAGCTCACTTGATTAGAAACATTAATACTTTCATTAGAATAAGAAAAAAAAAAAAAGACTGAAGATGCACAGATTTTAACTTACTGATTTCTGAGAATTGTGCAAGTCCTGGAGTGTTTGGGAAAGAAAATGTCTCTGAGAGCTGTTTGTTCTTATACTACTAATGAATGTTTTTTCTTGACAGGCACTTCGCATCCGGAACGCTTTGTCTGAGAAGCCCATGATAAGCACCATGTATGCCAACAGTGGCTCAGTGCTTCAGGGTAGCTCTGTGGCTTCTGTGTACAGGGGGAAGCTTCTCATAGGCACTGTGTTTCACAAAGCCCTGTACTGTGAGCTCTAGACTCCAGATATTCCCAAAGTCTACACATCTGGTAAAAGTAAACCCCTAATCATATGATAAGTGGAACTCTTAATTAAATGAAACACACGCTAAGTAAATGACAGCTGGACAAAAGTGTGTCCAGCTTTTCTTATGCATAGACATAAAGAAGCAGAGAGATTACATAATATTCTCCTAATTGCAAGTTAAGTTAGTGACAGTCCGACAAGAAACCAAACCTCTCAATTCTTTAACCAACTATTCCCAATATCTTTTCTACAATAAGACATGTGAGCTGTGATGAGGACGTGTCCAGCTTACTTGGTAGCTGTGTGGCAAAAGTACCTCATACAGCTGTGCTGTTCTGAGCCTCCTGCAGTCCAGACCAGGAAAAGAGCTAATGTTCAAATATTTACGATCCCCTTCTCTTCCTTCAACTGCACAAGGCACAAACTGCCAGTCACGTGCCCAACACATGGATAAAAGCAAGAGTTGGCGTTGTGAGACTGCCCAAGCCCTCCCTGAACTGGCATTCTCCCAGTGCAGACACACAGGAAGTCAGATTCTGGGAAACCTGACGAAAGACAGATGGCACCGTCTACTTTAAGCCACAGCAGAGCTCATATGATCATTGTAACAGGTCATCATTCATGGTGGTATCTTGTCTCTGAAGTGAAGTGCTGTTATCAGCTTGACTCTGAACTAGGAGACAGGGCCTCAGAACTGTTAATCCTCAGCCGCTTTAATCTTGCTATTTTGGTTGATTCAGTAAACACTTATTAAGCAACATTCCACAGACTTGACCCTAAAAAATCTGAAATAAATAACACAGTATAGTACTGAAGTCCTGTCTTAAGGACTCAACCTTAGTTTGACGAGGACAAATCAAAGTGTCCTTTTCTTGGTCAAAAATCAAGACAACCTTTAGCAAATCATTAACGTGGCTTAGTATTCCCAAGCATCCCACCCCTCCCCCTTCCCTTTCCTGTGAATTTCACTGAGAAGTGGTTGGTTGATATATTTTTCTCTTCTGAGGATGGGGTGTGGGGGTGACTTCTTTATGCCCTAAATCATTTTGCTCAGTTAGATGTAAGTTTTGTTGAAAAGTTTTGTAGCCAGGTAAAATTCTACTTTTTAGCCCATGTAACCCTTTCTGATTTAGACAATAAAACTGTGGTTTCCAGACTTCCCTGGTGGCTCAGATGGTAAAGAATCCGCCGCAGTCCAGGAGACCGGGGTTCCCTCCCTGAGTCAGGAAGGTCCCCTGGAGGAGGGCATGGCAGCCTGCTCCGGGGTTCCTGCCCAGAGAGTCCATGGACAGAGGAGCCTGGCGGGCTGCAGTCCATGGGGCCGCAAAGAATCAGACAAAACGGAGCGAATGAGCACACAGCACAGACTGTAGTTTCCATTGCTCTAGAGGATGAATGATTCAGCAAAATGTCACATCAGGTCTCAGATTCCACCCTTCAAAGGCTAACCATTAGGGAGACACAGAGAAAAGTAACTAAGAGCATGTATATAGCCAGCTTTGGAAACTACAACCTTTTTTTTTTCTTGTCTTTAACCTGTACAACTGCAAAGTAGATAAAGTCTATCTGACTAAGGGAGACTTGGAGAGCCAGAAATGAGAAGAATGCGTGTATTTAGATGCTGGTGGGTTCATAAGAATTTACCTTCTTCTTTTCAGGGCAATTTAGGAAAGGCTACACGATAAAATCCCCAGAGAGATGGGGAGCAATCTCATTGCTAGGGACCAATATGTCCTTTCACAATGAAGGCCTAGGAGAGATAAAGCCCTGGTGTTTCCCTTCATGTCAGTTCAGTTCAGTCACTCAGTCGTGTCCGACTCTTTGCAACCCCATAAATCGCAGCTCGCCAGGCCTCCCTGTCCATCACCAACTCCTGGAGTTCCCTCAGACTCACGTCCATCGAGTCTGTGATGCCATCCAGCCATCTCATCCTCTGTCATCCCCTTTTCCTCCTCCCCCCAATCCCTCCCAGCATCAGAGTCTTTTCCAATGAGTCAACTCTTCGCATGAGGTGGCCAAAGTACTGGAGTTTCAGCTTTAGCATCATTCCTTCCAAAGAAATCCCAGGGCTGATCTCCTGTAGAATGGACTGGTTGGATCTCCTTGCAGTCTAAGGGACTCTCAAGAGCCTTCTCCAACACCACAGTTCAAAAGCATCAATTCTTCAGCTCTCAGCTTTCTTGACAATCCAACTCTCACATCCATACATGACCACTGGAAAAACCATAGCCTTGACTAGACGGACCTTTGTTGGCAAAGTAATGTCTCTGCTTTTGAATATGTTATCTAGGTTGTTCATAACTTTCCTTCCAAGGAGTAAGCGTCTTTTAATTTCATGGCTGCAGTCACCATCTGCAGTGATTTTGGAGCCCCAAAAAATAAAGTCTGACATTGTTTCCCCATCTATTTCCCATGAAGTGATGGGACCAGATGCCATGATCTTCATTTTCTGAATGTTGAGCTTTAAGCCAACTTTGTCACTCTCCTCTTTCACTTTCATCAAGAGGCTTTTCTGCCATATGCCATAAGGGTGGTGTCATCTGCATATCTGAGGTTATTGATATTTCTCCCGGCAGTCTTGATTCCTGCTTGTGCTTCTTCCTGCCCAGCATTTCTCATGATGTACTCTGCATATAAGTTAAATAAGCAGGGTGACAATATACAGCCTTGACGTATTCCTTTTCCTATTTAGAACCAGTCTGTTGTTCCATGTCCAGTTCTAACTGTTGCTTCCTGACCTGCATATAGGTTTCTCAAGAGGCAGGTCAGGTGGTTTGGTATTCCCATCACCTTCAGAATTTTCCACAGTTTATTGTGATCCACAGTCAAAGGCTTTGACGTAGTCAATAAAGCAGAAACAGATGTTTTTCTGGAACTCTCTTGCTTTTTCCATGATCCAGTGGATGTTGGCAGTTTGATCTCTGGTTCCTCTGCCTTTTCTAAAACCAGCTTGAACATCTGGAAGTTCATGGTTCATGTATTGCTGAAGTCTGGCTTGGAGAATTTTGAGCATTACTTTAATAGCATGTGAGATGAGTGCAATAGTGCGGTAGTTTGAGCATTCTTTGGCAATGCCTTTCTTTGGGATTGGAATGAAAACTGACCTTTTCCAGTCCTGTGGCCACTGCTGAGTATATCCCTTCATGTAGGTACCTCCAAATCATTATGAGATTACCTTGAGCCTCTTCCCATACTTGGTTTGGGAAGGAGAGGGCCTGCCCCCCACAACAGATGCTGCATTTTGATGATTCATTGTCTTTCCTTCCCCAGTCTTTCTGTTTAAATTGTCAGAGATGCAGGTGGGGATACTAGAGTGATGATGAGCTCTTTGTTGAGCTCAGGAAAGTAAAGAGCAAAAACCAATGTGACTGACAGCTCGAAGATGGCCCCTAATGATATCTAATTTCTGGTATTCATCCTCTTGCACAGTTCCCTTCTACATCAAATATGGCTGACTTGTGTAATTAACAGGATATTCTAGATGATGATGGGTGACTGTCAAGGCTAGATTATACAAAAACTCTTTCATTTCTGTTTTGCTCACAAAGAAACTATGCATCATGATAGAAGTTTCTCACTGCTTTAGGATGCTAAATTCAGAAGTAATTTGTAATGGTCAACTAATGAAACAGAAAATCGAATACAGTGTAGAGATTAAACAAAAGCCAAAAGTTCATTCTTTAAAAAAAATAGTAAAACCTGACACACACCTGGTGGGATTTATGAAGAAAAAAGAATGGCTCAATTATCCAGTGTCAGAAATGAAAAATAAGACAAGCAGATGTTGTAGACATTAGAGAGAGAAAAAGGGTTTGATGCACCAGTTTGTGCCAACGAATTTGAAATTTTTATGAAAGGAACTAACTCCTGGTAAAAAATAACACTACTAATTGAGGTAAGGCTAACCTATTGTAACATACAAAATGAAACATGATGCCTTAAGAAATAGATGATCAATTTTTCTTTTGTTGTCCAGTTTTCAGGAGAGTGATCAATGTGACAGCTTCCCTTGATGGGGCCATCCAGAGGCATCACTGGCTAGATTTTGCAGGAAAGAGAAAGCACATTCAGATGGGGCTATTGAGGGAAGTTCTTTAAGGGGAGTATAGATACAAGGGTGGGAATGTAAAAAGAAACTGGTAAGACAAAGTATAATACTCCGTTGTTAGCAGTGGAGTTAAGAGAAATGTTGCGGGTTTTCCAGGGACTGTTTCCAGCCCTAGGCTTGAAGGAACAAGGGAATAGAAGCAGTTATCAGAACCAGAAGCGAGTAGATGAAGTGGAGACTCTCCCAGTAGATGCTCTTGTCACTGGTAGGATGCAGCTAACCTGTGACAACTCAGCAGAGAGCAGAGGGAATGAATACCTTGACTGAACTCCCCTTCCACCCTGCAAAAAAACATAAGGCAGGGAGCTATTCATGCAGACTAGAAAGCCTCCCAGGACGCAGAGCAAAGGGGAATAGTGTACAGAGTGAATCCTCAGCAGCAGAAAGCTTCATCATGTTGCTGTACCACAGCTAGGTAACTATAGTTATCCGCGTGGTTGAAGCTCGGCCACTCGCATGTCTGTGTTTCATCAAACTGGAAGGAGAGAAAGACTGGAGGATGGCAGGGTTCAGAAATACCCAATGTCTTAAGTCCCAGGACCAGAAATGGTAGTCATTACTTTCACTTCCTCACTGATGGTAAAAACTAACCGCATGGCATCACCTAACTAACTGCAGGGGAAAGTGGGTGATGTAATACAACTGGAGAGACATATGTTCGAGGACGAAGAACGAATAAATTTTGGTGAACAGCTAGTGTTCTGTGCCACAGTCTACCCTCTGGTCAACAGCAACAGTCCACTCTTCTCTCACACACTGTATCCCTCACCAAGAAAGATAACCCCAAGCTCCACCCAAATTCTCCCTTCCGTTCAAAGCACAGGATCTCAGGGTAATGTTTTGATCTCTACATTAGGTCCAGATCTGGCTACATGGGGCAGCCTAGAAAATAAAATATTGTCCCCACAACACATCCAATTACAATGGTTGAGTATGAGCAGAATATCAATAATAAACAATAATAAACAGTTGTTTCTTCTCTTAAAAGAAAGACTAGAATCCACTTAGCAGTCTCTGGCCCATACCAATGAGATTATTCCACCTGGGAGGAAATGAGGTTACCTGTCTTAGTAACGGTGTGTTTTTCTAGGTCCCCTGTGAGTCCAAATCTTATCCTTTTGGAATTCTTTCTAGTATATTATGCTTTAAGACCACACTGAAAGTGAGTCCTAGAAATACTATGTAATTTTAGTAGCCTCCTTCCTACAGGTGTACGTTTGAAAATCTGAGGATATTTCCAGGTCAGATTTTTGGTTGATTATGCAACATAAATCACTTAGAATTTGACAGGCTTCAGCATCTGTTTGTTTCCAGTAATTGCTGTGCGCTGACAACAAATTCAGATTCGTTTTTGGAACCCAGTTTTCAAGCTTAATTTACTCCCTGGTTTCCATGTCTACCCATTTCGCCCTCCCTCACCTAAAGGCTGCCTCCTGTGAGGCCATCAGAGGGAATGGGTAAAACGAGGCAGAGCGGTGAATGCCTCCCACAGTGCTGGCTCGCTTGTGTTCCTAACTAGGAGGAGGTATTTGAGAAAGGCTGTGAGCTGTAGCCAGTTTTCCTCCTGCTGCGGGCACAACACCACACTTCTAGACCTCCTATACAGCTTTAGGCCTGCTTGTTCTTACCTGAACATGTAATTGTGTCACTGTCCTGTACTAAATATGTCAAGGGCCAAGCAACCAATACACAACAACATTCCGCTTGCTCTTTGGGGAAATGGCCGGCCTTTCAAGTTATTGGAGGAAATGGTTTTCTTAAATATTTGTGTGAAGATGTTACAAGGATTTTCCGTTTTGCAGCCTGTGAAATGTTTCTTCAGCTCTAATCTAACCACATATTTGAGGTTATGTTTTGAACCCCACTTCTATGTTCAAATTCCTGTATTTTTAAGGTCACGGTAAGCTGCTGTAACAGGCTTCCCAGATGGTGCTAGTGGTAAAGAATATGTCTGCCAATGCGGGAGACATAAAGGATGTGGGCTCGATCCCTGGGTCGGGAAGATGCCCTGGAAGAGGGCATGGCAACCCACTCCAGGATTCTTGCCTGGAGAATCCCACGGACAGAGGAGCCTGGTGGCCTACAGTCCATGGGGTCACAAAGGGTCGAACATGACTAAAGTGATTTAGAATGCACGCACACTAGCTGTTGTAAGACAGTAGCTTAAAGATACTATATCATAGTGTGTAGGAGCACAGACGGGGGCGTCCAACTTTCTGGATTTGAACCCCAGTTACTTACTGTGCCACTCTGGCCTTCTCTGAGTTTCAGTTTTCTCTTCTTTAAAACAGAGGTAATAAGACTAATTAGCACTTACAGATTTTAAGAGGATTAAAAGAGTTAATATATATAAAATTTAGAACAGTACTTGTTATATGCCAGTGTTATATATATATATGCTTCCTCATTTTAGAAAGATATTTATAATCTCTTTCATGTCAGAGATCTCAGATAACAGTTTCTCAGATCGGCATGAAAATTCTGATCCTTGTGGTACTCCAGGGGTCTAGCAGTTTTCTTGCAAGAGAGTATATTTTGTAGGACATTAACATCTTCATGAACAATCATCATATTGGTCTCCATCCCAAAGAAAAGCAAAAGAAAGTATAAGGAAACATGCCAAATATCTTCAGGCCCAACCTGGAAATGGCACTTTTATTGGTACTCTATTAATAAAGGATATCATAAGGCAATACCTAACTGGAAGAGAAGCTGGGAATTTAGTTCAGCTGGGTCTCCTTATGCCCAGAGAGGAAGGGTTTGGGTAAGTAGCCAGTGTCCTCTGTCAGAGTTCCTTCACTGACTCAAGACGAGTTTATAAATCAAGATTCTATTACCATTAAAGAAATTGTGTTTATAATAAAAGTTTTTCAAATTAAAAGAAGCAATACTAGAGATAACCAAATGTTAACAAAGTTGAAATGGATAAACAGATTGGAGTAAATTCATGCAATGAAACAGTACACAGCAATGTATACAACTAGTGCTATTTGAAACATGGAAGAATTTCACGAAAAATGTTGAGCTAAGGAAAATAAAAATTAGTACATAACGTATTAAAATGATTTTATTTGGGAGGAATCCCCAAAAAGGCAAAATTAAACAATGTTGTTTGGGGAAATATGCTTAGAGGGTTACATTAGGGAGAACAGGGAAATGATGGTTATCACAAAAGTTAGGATAGTGGTTGCCTCTAGGGAAGGTGGGATTGTAGTCAGGCCAAGATACATGGGAAAACTTCTGGAGTGCTGGCATTATTGCATTTCCTGACTTGGATGGTGGTTTACATTGATATTTCTTTATAATTTTTCTATAACTATATATATATTTTATATACTTTTGAGTATATACAATGTACCTCACAATAGATTTTTTTAATGTGTATGGACAAGCTAAGTCAATTTCAGAAAATGAAGGGCAGGGATAGATCTAAGAATAAAAAGTTTAGTATTTGTGCAAGAAAAAGATAAATAGACCAATGGAATAGAACAGAGATCTCAGAAACATATTTTCTGGGGAATTCAGTTCAGTTCAGTCCCTCAGTTGTGTCCGACTCTTTGCGACCCCATGAATCGCAGCACACCAGGCCTCCCTGTCCATCACCATCTCCCGGAGTTCACTCAGACTCATGTCCATCAAGTCCGTGATGCCATCCAGCCATCTCATCCTCGGTCATCCCCTTCTCCTGCCCCCAATCCCTCCCAGCATCAGAGTCTTTTCCAATGAGTCAACTCTTCTCATGAGGTGGCCAAAGTACTGGAGTTTCAGCTTTAGCATCATTCCTTCCAAAGAAATCCCAGGG